>JAXIVJ010000610.1:45000-204346 GCA_036785665.1 Chirona hameri
TCCCTCGACGGTTATAAATATGACCAAGTCAACCTGTAACGTGATTGTGATACCTATATGCGATGAATCCGCACGCCACTTTGTCTCGTACAGCCCTAAAGGCGAAGTTGTTTTTGAAGGAATAGTTATTGTCACAGACAGCAAAATTTGCGTACCAATTTGCTGACATTTTCAATTGTGTTTCAAGTATAAGGTGGGACAAAACATTTGTATGCTTACGGAAGCACAAAGTAACGGACACATGGGGTATTGTACTGTGGTACACGCACACACGGAATTTAGTGCATACTAGCCTTCGAGCCGACAAGTTTTCTATTTCTGCTTGTTCTAATAAAGAAGGAGTTGTCTGAGGAGTTGTCTGAAATGCCAACGACAAGCTTTAATTTTGTATTGTGGATGGGTGTTCCGCTTTTCCGACTGACTTCGAATTATACAAGTGTTTCGTTAATCATCTCACACTTGTCGCCACAGCCCGTTCGCCAACAATGGCCAGACGTGCCAAACTACCACTAATTTACACAAGTGTTAGAAGCCCGCCCATGGACAATTAACCACGCACTTGTTCGGCCACAGAGAGACCACAGGCAATTAGGAGTAACCACATGCGGGACATTATCTCGGGTATATAAGCGGGATGATCTGACCGGTTGGCAGCATCGTCTGCAGTCGGGCAGACATCGCCACCTTCAAGATGAAGCTGCTCGTGGCTGCCTGTCTGTTGGCTCTCGCGGCCTCCGTGCCGCTGGACTCCAAGGTGGAGGACCAGGATGAGCTGGAGATGCACGAGGTCTGGGGCTCCTCCTACCAGGAGGTGCAGGAGAAGATGAACCTGGGTAACGGCGCCTCTCTCTCCCGCTCCGGTAAGGTAATGGACTCGGTCTTCTGGAAGAGCATCGCTCAGGATATCATCCAGACCAAGCTGAACGACAAGGTGTACCACAAGCAGGCCAAAAGCGCCATCCTGTTCATCGGTGACGGTATGTCGATCCACACTCTGGCCGCCGCCAGGAAGCAGAAGGGTCTGCTGCACGGTGATGATGTGCCCGAGCACACCATGCTCTCCTGGGAGGAGTTCCCGTACACCGGTCTCTCCAAGACGTACAACTGCGACCGCTGGACAGCCGACTCTGCCTCCACTGCCACCGCCTACCTGACCGGCGCCAAGGGCAACTTCCTGACAGTCGGTGTGGACTGCTCCGTCCTCGTCTGGAACTGCGATGCTGTCAACGAGAACTCCTCGCCCAAGTCGATCCTCCGTTACGGAGTGGAGGCCGGTAAGTGGGTCGGTCTGGTGTCCACCGCCCGTATCACGCACGCCTCTCCCGCTGCCACCTTCGGCCACACCGCCTACCGTACCTGGGAGTCCGATGCCGACTTCGAAGCCATGGCATGGATGACGGGACCCGTGAAGGACTCGTGCAAGAACGTCATGAAGGATCTGTCCACCCAGTTCGTCGAGCGTGAGGGCATCGACATCAACGTCGCCTTCGGTGGCGGCTGGGGTAAGTTCACGCCAAAGGAGGTTGAGGGTGGCTCCCGTCTGGATGGCCGCGACCTGATCCAGGAGTGGAAGGACAAGCAGGCCTCTCTGGGGCGCAGCCACGCCTACCTGACCACCAAGGATGAGCTGAACAACTTCGACGCCACCTCTGCCGACTACGTGCTGGGTCTGTTCAGCCGCAGCCACATGCAGTACCGTGCTTTCCAGACCGCTGACGATGTCAGCCTGACCGAGATGGTGAAGAAAGCTCTGGAAATCCTGAAGCGTGCACCGACCGGCTTCGTCCTGTTCGTGGAGGGTGCCAAGATCGACCACGGCCACCACTACGGCAACGCCTACACCGCCATCGACGAGACCATCGAGCTGGAGGAGGTCGTCCAGTACGCTGTGGAACACACCAACATTGAGGACACCCTCATCGTGGTGTCTTCCGACCACGCCCACACCTTCAAGATAACCGGCTACCCGGAACGCAGCCTGGACATGTACGGCCCTGCCGCCTTCCTGGCCGGTGGTATGCAGAAGGGTGGCCCGCCGCCCAGTCTGCCCTACCCCATTCTGCAGTACGCCAACGGTCCCGGTGGCACCCGCACCGAGGAAGAGCGGGACGCCAAGCGGGCCGCCCTGAAGGAGACCGGCCCCGACGCCGAGTGGCGCGACCCGCACTACAAGCAGATTGCCGGCATCTACCTGCCCAAGGAGACCCACGGCGGCGATGACGTCGGCATCTTCGCCCGCGGTCCCGGTGCTCACCTGCTGCGTGGCAGTCTGGAGGAGAACTACATCCACCACGTCATCAACTGGGCCCTCTGCCAGGGTGACTACCTCACCGTCTGCGATGAGTAAAGGTCGGATTTGATGTTGATAGAAGTGATGGAACGCATTGCTTTCGATCTACCCTTCTATATATGTGACATTTGTATGCGCAAGGCAAAATACACCCATGATGTTAATGCTGTTAGTGTGAAGCCTGGGAGAGCCGCGATAGGTTCAGGACCGGACGCCATCTTGTTGGAGCATTAGAAGCGGTGGCCAGGAAGCGGTTATGGCCTTGAGCGGGTAACGGCTTGATCGGTCAGAAGGGGCCTCGAAGCCAGGGTTCTCCCTCAGTTGACGCCCGAATCTCCGAGAGGTACGTCGGTCCAATATGGGGTGGGGTTAAGCTCTAACCCTGTCCTTCGGGATAGGTTTAGAGGATTCAGAATTGTGTTGCGCTGATGTTAAAATAAATTAAATAATTCCGCGTCGAGTTCAGAGCAGGGGCGTAGGGAAGATTTCGCCCAGGGGGAGGGGCAAATGGGAGCAGAGGGGCCCTCGTAGCCAAGCTGGCCCACATCGTTAAAACAGTACAGTACGTTGCGTGTTGTAAAAAAAACGACAAATAAGTTTTCGAAAACTTAAACATTTCCTTTTTTCACCATTTTGTATTTGCAATTTTCGCCAGAACTCGAATTTCTGTGATTTTTCAAGCATGTATTGTTTTTCCACCAAAAATTACATGACATGACGTGATTAAAACGTCATTATCTCGCAAAGTAATCCACCATTTCCATTGAAATGTTGTGATAAGACGTATAATTGATGCAGCATAAGGTGCTGAAGGATTCACGTCGATATCTATCATTGTTTTCAAGGTATTGAGAAAATCCGGGAGGGGGGGGGGGGGGCAGATTCTGCCACCTCTAGCGGGGCGCGGGTTAATGCAAATATTATCCTGAATCTTCTTCAATTCGGATTCAGGAAACAACACAGTACGTACATGCCGATTGTTCAAATGTACAATGAAGTTTACAAAATCTCTACAAAATAACGAAATAACATGCTCCACCTTGATTTACAGAAAGCTTTGGATACAGTTTGCTTGGCAATTCTCTTGAAAAAAAATACACCGCATTGTGATACGAGGGGTTTCTACAACACGATAGAGTAATATATTAATAAGAGGCATAAAATGGCAATAATAGATGAGGTTGCATCTAAGAAACAAATGATGCAAATTGGCGTCCCACAGGGTTCAATTTTAGGTGCTCTTTTATTTATCTCTATATTAATGAATTTAGCAATAAAACAGAAACAGGTACCTTTTACTATTTTGCTGATGATATACGGCAATTTATATTCAAGCTAGAAATGTTGAAGAGCTTCAAATAAAGATTAATGAATTAATTTAAAAAATAACGAGTTTTTCCATGTAAATATATTATCACTAAATGCATCAAAGACAAATTTCCAAATATATTCAAGATCAGTGACGTGACAAGATCTTGACATAGTATTAAATGATACACCAATCACGAGAAACCCATGCATTAAATACTTAGGAGTTCTTGTAGATAAAAATCGTAAATGGAATAGTCATATATATAGTGTAATATGTGTGGTAAGCCGTAATATATAGGAGTTATCGGAATATCCAAGCTTTATTTATCCTCACAGCAACTTATATTGCAGGACAATGCATTAATTCCGCCCCGTCTAAATTATTGTGCAGTGATCTGGATTCTGGGGTAGGAATTATGACACTAACATTAAAAAGCCTTCGATAGTGCGGAAACGAGCGATTTGCCCGCCCCTGTAGCTCAGTGGGAGAGCGCTGGGCTTCTGACCTTTCCTGGTAGTGGCAGCCCGAGTTCGAGTCAAAGTCAAAGCCTACATTACCAAAGCCGTGTACTCCTCTCAGACGTTACTAGCATACACTGAAACACAATGAGAACTTTCACTGGTCTTCCTTCGAGAGCCTCACCGGCGCTCGACCGGCAGACCACCTCTACCTCCACAGGCCCCTCTAAAGGCCAGCAGAGAGTCCTCTACAGATCGGCAGGAGCCTCTAAAGGCCGGCAGATGGCCATCCAGATCGGCAGAGCCCTCTAAAGGCTGAAAGAGGGCACTCTACACTCACCCTACAGATTGGCTGGGACACTGCAGATCGACAGGGCCCCTAAAGACTGGAAGAGGGCCGTCTACAGGTCGGCAGGGCCCTATGAATGCCGGTAGAGGCTCTCTGCAGATTGGCAAGGCGATCGGCAGATCGGCAGGGCCCTCTCAAGGCCGGCAGGGCCCTCTAAAGGCCTGCAGAGGGCCCTCTATAGATTGGCTGGGGCACTACAGAACGTCAGGGCCCCTAAAGGCTGGAAGAGGGTCCTCTACAGGTCGGCAGGGCCCTCTAAATGCCGACAGAGGCCCTCTGGCCTCTACAGATTGGCAGGGCGATCTACAGATCGGCAGGGCCCTCTAAAGACCGGCAGAGGGTTCTCTCCAGATCGGCAGGGACCCTCTACAGATTGGCAGGGCCCTATACAGGCCGACAGAGGGCCCTCTACAACGGAAGAGGCCATATAAATGCCGACAGGGGGCTCTCTGCAGATCGGCAGGCCCTCTACTTGCTGGAAGGGCTGTCTAAAGGCGGGCAGAGGGCCCTCTACAGATCAGCAGGGCCCTCTAAAACCCGGATGAGGGCCCTCTATAGATTGGCTGGGCACTCTGCAGATCGGCAGGGCCCTTAAAGGCTAGAGGAAGCCTACCTGAGCCGGAACGGCCTGTACAGCCCAGAACAACACGGGTTCAGACACAGGCACAGCACCGCAACGGCACTCGTCAGTGTCAATGACAGCCTACTGGCGGCGGCAGATCGTCGAGGTGACATCAGCATCCTTACACTGATTTATCTCAGTCGTGCATTCGATGTTGTTGACCATCAGACTCTACTGAATCAACTGCAGCTGCTTCAGATTGCCCCGGGCTGGTTTCGAAGCTACCTGGGTGGTCACCGACAGTGCGTTCAACTGTCTGGGAGAGAAAAGTCGGCACTGCTCCCAATCAACATTGGAATTTGTCAGGGCTCATGCCTCGGCCCGATTCTGTACAACATCGCCTCCATCAGCGCTGCCTGCTATGTGCCGTCAGAGATCGATGGCTACACGGTTCGAATGGCCAGGTACGCTGATGACACCCAGCTGGTCATATCAGGACCGAAGGAACGGCTGTCAGAGATTCAGTCTGCATTGGAGCGAGTACTCGACACACTGGCCACCTACTTTCTCCAGAATGGCATGAAGATAAATGCGGCAAAAACCGAGCTGATGATGGTCGGGGGCAGATCTGCGCTGCAAGCTGCCGGAATGGATCCGGGTCGAGTGCTGTTCCTGGGCGAGACTCTACAACCTGTGTCTAATGGAAAAATCTAGGAGTTATTTTCCATAGTCAGTTGAGCTTTGAGCCGCATATAAATCATGTCGTAAACAAATGTTTTGGTATGCTTGTTGGCCTTATGCACGCAAAACACGTACTTCCTTTACATGTGCTACCGCCATAGTAGATGCTTTAGTTTTGTCACATGTACGGTACTGTAGTCAGGTATTCGGTTGTGCAACCAAGACCACGTTGAAGCGACTGCAAAGAGTGCAAAACTGCTGCTAGAGTGATTTCCGGTAGAAGGAAGTACGACCATATATCCGACGTGATTAAGGACTTGGAATGGCTATCTATCGGTTCATTGGTTGACATGAACGACATGTGTCTTCTGCACAACCTTATTGTCACAGGTGAACCTGAGGTGCTAAGAAAAGACGTCTGTTACAATAGAGAAGTTTCCTAGCGTCGAACCAGGCAGTCGGATCACTTGTACGTGCCCCGGACTCGCACCAACCTAGGCCAGAGGACATTCATATACCGAACGTGTAAACTGTACAATGAGCATGTGATTGGGACGGAGCTCCAAAACATGTCTCACGTACGCTTTAAGAAAGCGCTGCAATCTCGCCTCTTGAATAGTTAGTACGTTACCACAATGGGGTATTTTACAGTGTGTTTGCTTTGTTTTTAGTTGTTCCTAGACCCCACCCAGGCCTCCACCCAGATGACCGCAAACACGGTGAAATACCTGGGACCGGCCCGACACCGGTCGGGTCGGTCGGTCGGCCGGGCGAGCGGCTCGCCGGCCTCTGGCCGGCGGATCGCTCGCCTGGCCGGCGGCGAGGGGGTCGCCGCCTCAGTGACCGCTGAAATAAGCGTGAGGCCTGACTTTTTATTGTGTTTCTTGTTGTTTTATAATGCTTTTGCTATCACCGTGTTCATATTTTATTTTGTATATGCATGTGTACCGTGTACGACAATGACCTCAGAATAGCCCTGAATTGTGGATTGGTCAGCTGACGTCAATACATACATACATAGAGGAGGACCCTCCACAAGTCGGCATGGCCCTCTAAATGCCGACAGAGGCCCTCTACAGTTTGGCAGGGCGATATACAGATCGGCAGGGCCCTCTAAAGACCGACAGGGGGCCCTCTCCAGATCGGCCGGGACTCTCTACAGATTGGCAGGGCCCTATAAAGGCTGACAGAGGGCCCTCTACAACCGGAAGGGGCCATATAAATGCCGACAGGGCCCTCTGCAGATCGGCAGGCCCTATACATGCTGGAAGGGCCCTCTAAGGGCGGGCAGAGGGCTCTCTACAGATCGACAGGGCCCTCTAAATGTCAGCAGAGGGCCTTCTACAGATTGGGTGGGACAGTGCAGATCGACAGCGCCTCTAAAGGCTGGAAGAGGGCCCTCTACAGGTCGGTAGAACCCTCTAAATGCCGACAGAGGCCCTCTGGCCTCTACAGATTGGCAGGGCGATCTACAGATCGGCAGGGCCCTCTAAAGACCGGCAGAGAGCCCTCTCCAGATCGGCAGAGACCCTCTACAGATTGGCAGGGCCCTATAAAGGCCGGCAGAGGGCTCTCTACAGCCGGAAGGGGCCATCTAAATGCCGACAGGGGGCCCTCTGCAGATCGGCAGGCCCTCTACATGCTGGAAGGGCCCTCTAAAGGCGGGCAGAGGGCCCTCTACAGATCGGCAGGGCCCTCTAAAGGCCAGCAGAGGACCCTCTACAGATTGGCTGGGACACTCTGCAGATCGACAGGGCCTCTAAAGCCTGGAAGAGGGCCGTTTACAGGTCGGCAGGGCCCTCTAAATGCCGACAGAGGCCCTCTACAGATTGACAGGGCGATCTACGATCGGCAGGGCCCTCTAAAGACCGGCAGAGGGCCCTCTCCAGATCGGCAGGGACCCTCTCCATATCGGCAGGGCCCTATACAGGCCGGTAAAGGGCCCTCTACAACCGAAAGGGGCACTCTAAATGCCGACAGGGGCCCTCTGCAGATAGGTAGGGCCCTTTAAAAGTTGGTAGAGGGCCCTGTCCACACTGGCTGGGGCCCCTTTCTACGTATTTACATATACATTTCCTTTATCAGACAAGCAAGTGCTGTTATTTATTCGTGTTACGATTTTGATCTCGGTTCGTGGGCGTTCGTAATTCGTAATGCGTAATGCGACGTAAGGCGTTTTGCGGGCGCCTGACACCATCAAAAACACTGGGGCCTTCGGCCTCAGGGGGCCCTCGCTCTGTCGCCAGAGGAGCCCCCTGGCCTCCAGGGGGAGGGGCATGGCCCCTTGCCCCCTTGCCTACGCCTACAGATACAATTTTTGCAGATTTGCAAGCGGTGCCATGACTTAGGTGCTTTGGCCCTTTTGCACCAATTGCTTGATTGTAATGTCTGCATTATTATGTGTATTATGAGAGAAAAAAATCTCACAAACAAAACAAAAAACGCCCTTGGTTCAGAGCACGGTTAATTAAAGTAATTTCGCGTTGCGTTTAGATCATGAGTTGACTTGTTTAATTCCCGCAGCCCTCTTTCCAGTTTCGAGAATTGTTTAACACGTTATGTTGCTCTTCCCTGATTAAATGGAGTTGAATCAACTAAGAGTCTTTACGAGAAGTGACGGGAGCTACAATGTTTCACGGAGCCCATCATAAGCGGTTCAGATCACAATACGACATGACACCGTCATGTCAGCTGTGTTAAACCCACCGGCCGTTACCAACCGCGTGAGTCTAAGGCTCAGCATTACCACTGAACCATCCGTCCGATCATATCACGACATGACACCGTCATGTCAGCTGTGTTAAACCCACCGGCCGTTACCAACCGCGTGAGTCTAAGGGCCCTAGTATTAACCACTGAACCACCCGTTTTATCCAGGCAAGCCGAGTGGCAGTCGGCTGGCAAACCGCTCTAGTTACGAGCCCTCAAAGTAAGCGGTACGCGGAGTACCCAGCGCCGAGAGCTCGTCATAACACATTCCCCACATTAGGTACATCATAGAGGGTGATAAATATCACCTCAATTAGACAAAACACACATAACAGACAGAGAGCTCGCCATAAAAAAATTCCCCACATTAGGTACATCATAGAGGGTGATAAATATCACCTCAATTAGACAAAACACACATAACAGACAGAGAGCTCGCCATAACACATTCTCCCACATTAGGTACATCATAGAGGGTGATAAATATCACCTCAATTAGACAAAACAGACATAACAGACAAAGAGCTCGCCATAACAAATTCCCCACATTAGGTACATCATAGAGGGTGATAAATATCACCTCAATTAGACAAAACAGACATAACAGTCAGAGAGCTCGCCATAACAAATTCTCCCACATTAGATACATCATAGAGGGTGTTAAATATCACCTCAATTAGACAAAACAGACATAAAAGACAGAGAGCTCGCCATAACAAATTCCTCCACATTAGGTACATCATAGAGGGTGATAAATATCACCTCAATTAGACAAAACAGACATAACAGACAGAGAGCTCGCCATAACAAATTCCCCACATTAGGTACATCATAGAGGGTGATAAATATCACCTCAATTAGACAAAACAGACATAACAGACAGAGAGCTCGCCATAACAAATTCCCCCACATTAGGTACATCATAGAGGGTGTTAAATATCACCTCAATTAGACAAAACAGACATAACAGACCTGCATTCCGTTTGCACTTTGCTTATGTCGGTATGTATACTTACATATACGAAGAGAATGGAAAGACAAGGAACTGGGTTTTGCCTGCATGTTAATACGTTATTATGTACGGAAAGTACTTTTTATATACATCTTTCGGAGCGATGACATAAGAAATGTAATATTTTCATTTTTGTGCGGCTACTTCTCATCAATACTTTCTTCAATACTTCATACTTTCGAAATATTGCTTTCGAGTTTTTTTTTTGGGGGGGGGGGGGGGTATAACTGGATAATTTATCTAAACCAATACCATATCCAACATTTTCAGGTACGAATACCCTGGTTAGCACATCGCAGCGATTTGTCAAAGTGACTAGTTCCCTTTTAAAGGGAATAGTTAACCTTTAACATGGGGTTTTGAACTGAGATAGCAGATTTGTAGAGAAGATCTAAAAACGGGTTGTGGTGAAATAATTACCTCGCTACATTAAGTAATTTCGATAGAAGACTAGTGGGCCCTTGTATAAGAAGAAGTTTCATTTCCCCGAAACTTGTTTCGGTTCCTCACAGCGGTTGTTTACGTTACAAGCAGCCTGCGTATATATGCCTAAAGTCCGTCGTTATTATGTGCAATATTTTCCATATCCAAGATACCATATGCATGACGTCATAATGGGGTGGGGGACAATTTTGTAAGGTACCAATTTTTGGGGTTCATAAAAACAAGGATAATTTTTCATAATGTAAATATTTTTTGGCATTATAAAAAAGCGAAATGAACTAAAAAATGATTAAAAACTAAAACAATTAAGCACATGTCTTTGTAGTTGTGACGTCACGACCATAGTGAAAATAAAAAGTGCCGTCACAAATCACGAGTGTCGTGACGTCACAAACAAAATCAAGAAAGTTTTTTTTTAAATATGAGAAGCTAAGAGGAAGTTTTAGGACAGAAGGCGGTCTAAGATGTGTGTGAGAAGTATATCGAAAAATAGAGAAAAATATGCTGAACTTGTTATGCGTAAAAACCCACTACCCGTCCCCCACCCCATTGTCATGAAGTTTGTTATGGCCATGAAGGAGAAAAGATAAATATGCCCATTTTTCGACGAATATCCATCTATCGTCCAAACAAATGCAATGTTCGTTTTTTCAGCTCGAAATACCCCGTATGGCCAAATTTCAAGACAACTTTTAATATGATCTATTCCCTTTAACCCGGCAGTCACTGGGGTATATTCTGTAACACGACTCACTGTGTTTTTTTTTAGCCCCCCTGGTATCTTCAGAACCAATGATCGCAGCGGGACGCACAAGGCGGCATTCGAAAGCGCTCAATGAGATAAGCCTAACGCAAACTTGAAAATGTCAAATTAAGGTCACATGTCAGGTCACGGTCAAGTCAAACGTCAAAATCGAAGTATTTGAGTTTATGGACAATACTTGCCATCCATGGCCTTCGATTCGCCTATAATCACCCAAAGTGCTGTCAAAAGTATGATACATATCCCACATGAGCTAAAGTGAGATTGTTGGAAAAGATCAAGGTCAAGGTCAGGTCACAAAAGGTCACTACACACAAAATATCTACGAAAGTCATTCAGCACATGTTTTATGGATGCTTTTACGCGTAGAATTCGATAGAGGTAGTCATTTTACCACCTGACTTCATTTACGTGAAGATAGTGTCAAGGTCAGGTCAAGTTCAGGTCACTGAAGGTCAAAATTTGAAATTGATAAATCGAAATGAAAAATGCATGTTTCTATATCAGTTTTATCTAAAACAAACAGTGCTGGCATTTATTTGTCTGCATCCGGTCAATAAAAGCCAAAAAACGCAATTTCAAAATATGACGTCATGATTTACCCATACTTTATATGCCATGACAGTAAAAAAAGATGAAATAATTTTGCAATTTTGTATGGTAGTTGTCCATATGTTGTTATCTGACATATATTCCGGTTTTTTCAATATCTTTGAAAAATTTGATTTTGTGAGCATTTTTTCAAAAAAAGGTTTTTGTGAAATTTTTGGGGCCAAATTTTTTTTTTTTTAAATTTCGAGATAGCTAGTTTGTAGCCCTTGCAATTTTCTACCTTTTAGAGTTTTTTTATTGCATTTTTCTTCAAATGCAGCATTGTGGCTTGGCAAAGTTTAGCCGATTTTGATGTCAAAATCGTGTTTAGTGACGTCACTAAATTCACTATATCTCGAAAAATGTCTGACGATTTTTTTTCTTCATATTTTTCTTAAAAGGTGTAAAAATGATGTCCGGAAAGGTACTGAAATTTTTCCGTCGATATCTGCATTAGTTATTGAGATATTCCTGATATTCCTAAGGGGGGCTAAAAAAGCCCCCCCAGTGACTCGCGGGTTAAAGGGAGATAGTCACCTCTTTCCACAAAAATGGAGATAGCACCTGCAATCAATAGAGGAGGCCAAAATATGATGTGAATTCATCACATTTTGCATATAAACATTCCTACCAAAAGATATTGGCAGTTTCCTACTGATAGCGATCCACGCTTATATCGGTCGGTACTCAGCAAGTACTCGATAACGAAGTCTGTAAATTAGCCTCCCTACGCATTGTTATTAATCATGAAGGTATGCAATATGTTTCCTACACTCTATCTTTTGCGAATATGTGCCAAAATGTTATGAACAATCAACAATCATTAGAAAAAGGTGCATTGAAATCGGCAGTTTAGCTTGGCACCGTCCGGCCGGTGCCAAGCTAAACTACAGCGACCTATTTAGTGTCGGCGATTTGTTTACAAGTGCCCATTCAACAACGTTGAACAAATTTATGCAAAAACGACAGATGTTGCGCTTTCCAATAGTGGAGGGAAAATACCGATCATTAATTTCCCCAAACTTCCAACTTATAATTAGGGAATAATTTAATTTAATTCTTAAATATAGATCACATTTTGATACAGATTTTGATACAGATGTATTTCGGAACCTCCATAATATGGCTTTTGTGGAATCCACGTCATTACATTAATAATACACAATAGGATAAAAACAGTAAAACATACAGTGATGAAAAATACACACGGTAAAACAGAACACGCGGCAAAAAGAGTGGCAGGTGGCAACATAGGCCGCTCCCAGCCGCAGACACCGATCGCAATCTACGGTAAAATTCACGATTGACTATCGCCTAGCCTCCAGCGTAAGGTCGTTCCAGGCGCTCGTGGCTCGGTACACAAAGCTGCGCCGGGCGAATTCTGTCCGCACGCGGGGCAGCTCGAAGTGGCCGGCTTCAGTGCCGCGCGTGCGGCGAGCGGATACATCGGCGCGCCGCAACAATCGCTGTCGCAATAGTTCGGAGGCACTGGTGGATGTTGTGAGGTGGCGCATTGTGGCAATATCGCGTTCGGTGATCATTTCATCAACATTGGGCCACCCCAGTTCACGCAATGACGGACTGACATGGTCACGCCTGCCAAGTCCGGTCACGATGCGGACACCGAAGTTGATTCCCTTTTGTACACTCAGCTTCTGTGCTGCGGAACAGTTTCCCCACACCGTTATACAATAACGTATGTGGGGGAAGACGAGTGCCTCTATCAACAGCTGTCTGATGCATTTTGGGAGCTTATGTCTGATTCGCGCCAGACCCACCAGTACACAGTAGCAGCGCTGCACAACAGACGTAATGTGACAGTTCCATGTCAGATGTGAGTCGATGAAGACACCAAGCACCAAATTTTTTGAAATGAAATGAAATTTTGCGCTTTGTGAGGGCAAAATTTCATCATTACCAAAATGAACAGAGAAGTCTGAGATGACTTTTTGACGGCGAGATCTCAGGAGGAGCATCTTTGTTTTTGCCGGATTAATTTTTAGACGGTTCTGTGTGAACCACTTCAAAGCTATGTCAAGAGAGCTTTCAACACGATTTTTCAGATCATGAACATTTGATGGGAAGTCAGCGTCAATGAACTGGGCATCGTCAGCATACATCACGATCCTCCCGAATGGAAGATGCTGCGGCAAATCGTTGGTGAAGAGTAAAAACAGTACAGGCCCTAAAATGGACCCCTGGACCACCCCGTGCGTCACCTCCAGGGAACCACTACAGCCACCCCGCACAGTCTGGGTACGACCCCGCAGCCAGGCCGCGAACCATCCACGCTGGACACCATACCACTCTAGCTTGTCCAGGAGACGACCATGCTCGACACTGTCAAAGGCCTTAGACGTGTCAGTTGTGACGAGTGACGTCATCATGCCTTTATCAATGTTGTCTGTTGCATACGTGACAGTGTCGAGCAGGGCCGCCTCTGTGGACAGTCCCGGCCGGAAACCGTACTGCTGAGGACACAGTATATGGTGGGTCGTCAGGTAATCCATCAATTGGGTGCAGACCACACGCTCACACAACTTCGCCACAACAGGGAGAACAGAAATCGGGCGATAGTTGTTGGGGTCCGTAGTTTCACCCTTTTTATGGAGAGCCGTAACGGTAGCAGCCTTCCACTGGTCGGGCATGTCACAATTCATGATACAGGAATTTACGAGCCTCAGCAAGTGCGGTCCCACCACTGGAAAGGTCATTCTCAGCATATGGACGGTTATGCCGTCAGGGCCGCAGGCGCGAGACATACCCATGCGCTTCAGCGCTGCCGAGAGTTCCGGAAGGGTCGCAGGATACGGCACAAACGACCCGGCACACACACGGGGTGGGCGGGGCGACAGCGTCTCTCCAGCGTCGCTCTCCGCCAGCGCGTGCGCCACGTCGGAGCCGACTGACGTGAAGAACCGATTCAGTCGGTCCGGCCACTCAGGATCCGCCGGTGCTGCACTGGCTGTCCTCGGCTGCGCCTTCCCAGACGAGACCAGGAACTGCCTGATGTTTTTCCAGGTCTTTGGACGGGAGTGCTTGTAGGTAGACGCGTAGTAAGAGGTGCACGCGTGGTTGATGGTAACCTTTACGGCGTTCCGACTTTCACGGAACTCTCTTTCGGTGGCGTCACATGGAATGAGGTCCTTGTCAGTCCGTGCCTGGTCCCGAGCTGCCATGGCCTCCCGCACCGAATCGTCATCCAGCCATGGACACGGTCTGTGTTTCACCTTGATGGTCCGCATAGGCATGTGCTGATTTATGATCGGATCCCATACAGCGATGAAGCTGTTCCACATGTCGGTGGTGGAGTCAGCTGCTTCATAGACCTGTTTCCAGTCGGCTTGGAGGAGGTCGAGACAGAGGGCGTCCTTGTTGACGCGTTGTGTGGACCTCACGGTGATGATGTCGGGACTGCGACGTGCCTTGATATCGGTGACGGCCACAGTAATAAGGTCGTGGTCGCTGATGTTGCACGGCGTCACTCGGGCGGCTGATGTCAGGTCCGGTCGGTTTGTTGTCACGTGGTCGATCAGCGTAGGTCTCGGACCAGGCCGGGTCGGCTCCGTGATCAGCTGAGTTAACGACCGTTACCGTTATGGTTGATACCATAACGGTAGCCAAATAAGTGTTGCTAACAAAATCAAAAGGTGATTATCTCCCTTTCAAGGGTTAGTTTTTAAGTCTAGTAAACTAGTTTCCTTTCCTTTTTTCCTTTTATATTTTGTTTCTCTACATTGTCTGATGCCACTCCCTGAGTTCATTTAATGCTTGCAAAAAATGCGAAATACTTTGGCTCATCATACGCTTGATATTTCGCAGAAACAACTTATTGTGATTGCTTTTAAATTTCACAAAATTATACTTTCAAATTATCGGAAGTTTTCGCCATATTTTTTTAATTGAGATAACATTATTTTTCACCACGCAAGTGTTAGTGGCATAAGGCAATGCAGAAAAAGACATCAAAGTGTATTATCTCTCTTTAGCCTGTGCCTATCCAGGGCTCGGCTCCTGCACATTCGCCGTGCCTGGGGAAGGGCGTCTGAACGACCCTTTGAACTCGGCTCCTATGGGTAGTGGGTGAAAACGGAAGATGCCTATCGTTAATAGCTCGTCGAAATGCATTTCTAAACTATTTTAGTCATGTTTGGCTCATAATAATATTAACCTGCGCCTGGGTGAGCCTCTGAGACAACTTCGCCCTGGTGGGGGCCAAAATGACTCCTCCCCACTTACTCGAAAACTAAAAGGGCTAGAAAGATGCAGAAACAAAACATTCGAAAGCTCTCAATAAGACCATTTAAAGTCACGTCGGTTACATTTTCCAGGGATGTAGGAACGTCACGAAAAGTGTGTGTGTGTGTGGAGGGTAGTGACTTTTTTTTATCCCGTTTTGAGAGAAACACAACCACCCATGGAAGATGGATTTGCAGAGTTGGGTACCCTTCTCGTCTAGGCGAACCTTTTGCTATATTTGTTTTCTCTCACCAAACAAAATAAAAAAATAGCACACAAAATCGACGAAAAGTGGGACAGCCATGGACTCCCAGCCCCCTGTTCCTGGGCCTGTGCAACTTTCGCTCAGGTCAATATTGAGGTCACCGAGGTCATCAAAGGTCAAATTTTCCAAGTTTAGGACTTCGCTCCAGAAACACCCAAAAAATATCGGGAACTATGATAGCTAGGAGCAAACATAGAAAAGAAATGGAAAGCTCTTGAAAAATGCAATCGCTTAGGTGTCCTCAAATTGTATATAATGTCAATAGTTTAGGCTCCAATAACCAAAGGTCATATTGGCATTTTCTTCCAAAAAGTTGTTCGTGCATAACTTTGTACCTAATAAAGATAGGGAAATAATTGTAACGCCATCGTGTTATCCTCGTCAAGACGCTCCGAACCATACTTATGGTGACCGGATCGAGTCACTTTTAAAATCTGACCTCAGGTCAAGGTAATTTGGTGACCCAGGTTGGTCACGTTGCATATGGGGAGACGCATATCGATGAGATAAACATTGTGTTATTAGTCTAGCACGTCTCTAGCTCTCCCGTTTGATCCTTGCATTCCCTAAAATTGCAGGAGGCACATCCAAACGACCCCCTTCCCCAGCACGGCGCGGGTTAATATACACTGTGCTTGGATCCATGTAAAATGAAACGCGCGCGCAATAGCGTTGTCAGCGCCAGGAGGAAGCCAAGTACAGTTCAGTAAAATTACGGCCTGACTATTTATGATACTATTTATGACTATTTATGACTATTGTGCTAGTGGTTCACACCTTTTTTTGCTCCCTCGAGTATTTCGCAATATCTCGTAAACTACCGCCCATGTCGTCCCCAAAGTCCAAACTTTCAGTACCTAGTACCTACCCTCTTTCACATCAAGCACCGCTCACTAAACGGCTAAACGTTTTAGCAATGGCAAGGGCAAAATGTCAAACCCTTTTGCCATTTTCGCACATATTCCTATTCTGAACTCCAGACGAAATTAACGTTAACATTGCATTCCAACTGCACTGGCGGATCCAGGGGGGGGGGGGGGGGCAGGGGACAAAGCCACCCCCTCAATCCGCTGAAACTGGTGATGAAAAATGGGTACTGACTGCGAAAAATAACGTTTTGCGAAGAAACAAAAAATAGTAATTGTTTTCATCGTTCGTGTTTCCTCCACTTTGTAGCATTTTGGTAGCAGGAGGGAAAGTGGCGCGTGCATATTTGGTAATGTCGAATACAAAATCCAGACCCATCATACTTAAATAGCCATAAGTCAGCCAAAACTAAAGACATTGCTTTGAAATTCGGTTTGGGCATTGTCTATATTTCGTTCTTCAATATATATTCCGATTTTTCAATATGTTCGGAAATTTTGATTTTGTGGATTTTTTTTTTCTCCAATTGTTTTATTCTTCATTAAATCATATAAAATATCAAATCATATGAAAGACCCGGCATATATATTGGAGAACCAAGTATGGACGATGCCCAAACCAAATGTCAAAGCAATATCTTGAGTGTTGACTGACTTATGGCTCTCTAAGCACTGAGCAGTGTCGTACGCACACATTCACAAAGGACCAGGTCATTGCCTTGCGGGGCGCCACCCGATCAACAGGGGCGCCACCAATATTGGCGAAATTTGCCAGGGGGGGGGGGCGCCTCTCCTTCCGCACCGTGCGGAAGGAGAGTCACTGGCCGGAGGAGCGCCGTCACTCGCCGAAGAGGGACAGTCACTAGTCGGAGGGGCGCCGTCACTCGCCGGAGGGGCGCCGTCACTAGCCGGAGAGGCGCCGTCACTCTCCGGAGGGGCGTGGTCACTGGCCGGAGGGGCGCCGTCACTGGTCGGAGGGGCGCTATCACTGGTCGGAGGGGCGATTTCACTGGCCGGAGGGGGCGTCATCACTGGCCGGAGGGGCGTCATCACTGGCCGGAGGGGCGCTATCACGGACCGGAGAGCATATCTATGGCAGCGCCGTCTATGACAGGGACACCCTCACTGGCCGGGGGGCGCCGTCACTGGCCGGGGGCGCCGTCACTGGCCGGGGGCGCCGTCACTGGCCGCAAGAGTGCCGTCACTGGCCGGGGGAACGTCCTCACTAGCCGGAGTGGCGCCGTCACTGGCCAGAGGGGCGTCGTGACTGATCGGAGGGGCGCCAGCTATGCATGGGCGACTCGGGTCCAAAGGACCGGGTCATGGCCTGCATGACCTGATACTCGGTACGCCACTGTCCCTAAGTATGATGGGTCTTGACTTTGTATTCGACATTTCCAAATATGCGTGGTGCGTCTGGCGCTATTTTCGATCTGGAGCGATTCCTACAACCAGCGCGTAAGTTTAAAAACGTCGCGTTTTGGCGCCAAAGTTTATAGCGCTGAATAGCGTGCGTGGAGCGCATTTCGACAGTAGTTGAGGAATTGTGACTAGGACTTGGGTATCGTTGTTTTCCTTTTCCCTGTAAACATGTAGCCAAATAAAATTCACACTTTGTGAATGTGCAGGTAAAGTTAATATTTTCATTGTCAAGGTCATTTTAAATTACTTTAGCTTGGGATGGCTACTTTGGCCTCAGGTCATATCCAGACTCAAGTAATTTCAGGTACCAATTTTAAATCTGACACCCATTTTGCACCATGCTTAGGTACCTATCCCGGTGCATTTTATGGGTGCTATGAGTAGAGGTCTCACAATTTTTAGCCTTTCCAACTAGTCAAGATCCGACTCAGCATGAACTCAGCTACACAAATGTTTGAAAGCGACAGCAAAGGTAAAATTGGGCTTGTCTGTGTTTTACCACTGGCGGATCCAGGGGGTGGGGTGGGGGGCATTAGGGGTAAATGACCCCACAGGAAGATGGCGGGCATTCAACACAAGGATGTCACCCCCCCCCCCCCCCGCGTGTTCCTGCATTGGCTGTAAGAAGTGATCATTAGGAAGAATAAAAAATCCCCTTCGGTCAATGACTTTCGCTTTGAGGACCCGACATCACATCCTCCCTCCCCTCAACGACTTTTCGCGATAACGACCCGACTCCACCCCCCCCCCCCCCCCTGGTCAACAACTTTTCGCTGATGAAGCGGAGCGAAATTTGTAGCCCCCCCCCCCCCCATTCTCGAACCCTAGATCCGCCAGTGTCCAACTGGCTATTTGTGCGTGCAAGTTGAGGAGGGGACAATATGTTTCTTTTTCTGTTGAACAAAAAGCTCCATGAATAGATATAATTTTTCACGATCCGTCACAATTAGACCATCAGAAGATAATTATAATATAAACATTTCAGATATCGATATCTTTGATTCTGTGCCTTCAAATGGTTCCGTAAACTTGTACGGACTGTCCGTACAAGTTTTTGAAGGTTCGACAAATTGTACGGACACTGTCCGTACTGTCCGTAGTGGTGGCGACGCCCATGTCCATTGCACATACTCCATCTAACCATGGGTTGGTCAGTTCGTTGCTACTTATGCTATCACTTACAATGTCCAGCTCTCTTGGAAAGGCCCCTTCGAGTTCCGCTTTAATGCTGCGAAACTTCGGGGCGTACCCTCATGCACCGCTGGAACGGAGATTGGCGCCGTCAGTCAAAAGCTCAGAATACAGTGACGTCAGTCACTGATTTAAATAGCCTGTGTTTAGCCTGTATTTAAATAGCCAGTGACGTCAGACCGTGGTTTAAATAGCCTGGACTGTGACAAAACCTGGCTACGACTTTTGTCTTCCTAGAACGGGGGTTCTCGACCAGGGAGAATTTTCAATTCCCAGAGTGACAATTTGAAGGCCTGAGGCGGAACAGCAACGGGACGACCGACGAATAATGCAACTTTTGCCCTAAAGAGAAAGGCGGACACATTTGGAACTGAAATGCACATATGTCTTTCAGTTTGTTCGAATTCAATAATACCATTGATTGCATAACCATATAAAAATGATAACCCAATATTGTTAAAAACAGTTGGCAAATTATCAAACGATTACTTTTAGCACCCACGAACTAATATACACTTGGCAGTGGCTTTGGCAGCGCATGGGTTGGCGATGGCTACACGCAGACGTTCGAAAAAAAACAATGATGCAGTCTCTTGAACCATTGTGAAACTGCCAAATTAAGTTTAACCATTTACTGATCATTCCAACTTCCAAGGCCTAGATCATTCTGTTGGATGGCGGGGAGGGGGCAATATTGGACGGGGTCGACATTAGTGGGGAAAAGACAAAACAGGTTGAGGTTAAACATAGTCCTAGAGCATGGCAAAGATCTCGAGGCTTCTGCTAAAAACCGGAAAATCCTTAAAAAAAACAATTCAAGAAATAGAAAGCAACCCGTGCAGGCTAGTTCACTAGATTGACACGTATTGGGCAGCAGTCATTCGGTATATATGGCGAAACTTATAAATATAAATCGGAATACCCATTTCCCTCCCTCGGAAGCTTCGGAAATGTGCTTACTTACCAATAGCTGACGTGGATTTTCAGCTTGCCTTCCATCGTTCTGGTAAAATGCGAAACAAACCTATAGGTTATAACAAAACAGTAATACAGATATCAAGCCGTCTGTGTTCCCAAAAAACTAGAGAACCGAAAATGACCAAAACCAACGACCTTGAACTCGGACGATGCGAAGATCGTTGCCATGACAACATCAACATCCTGCAGGCATGTTTATTATGGGGAATAATTTATTCCATCACTAGTTTTTCGAGCCTTTGTACCAAAAAATACTCACTTTGTACTACTCTGGAATTTGTACCAAAACCACTCATACCAAACTTCACTCAGTCTATACCTTTTTCTTGCCAAATACCTAGTTCATGTGGTTGCCAGATGCAGACGCTCAGTTTGAACCAATGTGCTCAATTTGTACCTTTTACGCTTTCATATGGTCCTCCATTACTCCATAGCACGCCAAGAGCACGCCAAGGCTACGAGCGAATCTTAGGCCGCCCCGATCGGACTGAATGGCTACGAGCGAATCTTAGGCCGTCCCGATCGGACTAAATGGCTACGAGCGAATCTTAGGCCGTCTCGATCGGACTAAATGGCTACGAGCGAATCTTAGGCCGTCCCGATCGGACTTAATGAGGGGTTAGGTTAGGTTAGGTTATGTTTGGTAAGTTAGGTTAGGTTAGTTTAGGGTAAGGCTTGTGCAAAAGGAATATGCAAAATGTTGTTATGTCCCTGCAATTTGGCGCGCAATGTTACCAGTTAAAACTTATACTGAAAACTAAGCTAAAAAGTTATATTTGCTACCAGATTTGGATGAAACTATCGATGTATTACAAAGCTAGTAAAATCCGGTACAAACTGAGTATCGTTTGGTACAAGGCTAGTTTAAAGTTCCACAAAAACTCTGTTATTTGGTACAAAAAACGAATATTACAGATAGAGTAGAAAGAAGTACAGATGCAGTGAACTTAACCAAAACTGGGAAAACTAGTACAAAGTGAGTAGTTTTTGGTATAGCGTAAATTACATCCCGTTTATTATTACCGGATCAAAAATACAAACAAATTATGTCTTCCTTCTTTCTTTCTTCTCCCCATCCCACCCGGCCCCTCACTAGGAGATGGCATCACGGGCACCACCCCCATAGGCGTACACAAGGGGGGGGGGGGGGGGGGCAAACGGGACAATTGCCCCTCTCCCTGAAGGTCTGTACGTGCCCCCTTTGGTCGAAAAAATGAATGATTTGTTGATTTTTTAAAGAGAAAAATGTCAAAATATGCCCTTTTAAAAATATGGTGGGCCAAATCCGGTGAGTTCTTTTTTGGTGGGGGTACTTTATGCCCCCCTGACCAAAAATTGCCCCTTCCTGGAGTAAATCCTGGGTACGCCACTGGCGCCACACAGGGGTGTAATTTTATATCTCTTTGTTTGTGCTCGAGCACCCACAATCCTCATCTGAGCATCCACAATCCGGCCTGAGCACCCACAATAAATATTTGCTATTTTCTACCAAAGTAGCGCCCTGTTGGCCCAATAGGGCTTACACTAAAAGTAATTCCGGGGCGAGTTTTAATCGCCCGCTTAATTTTGCGGGCGCCTTGATGTTGAATAATTTGTGGACGCCCTGGTGACCATTTAGGGCCTGTGAGGTTGGATCATTTGAGGCGCCCTGTCGCCTGACGCCCCCGGGCTGAACGACACGGTACACGCCCACGGTCAACTGAACTAGTGACAACTGAGCCAGTAAAACTAAACCAGTGACAACTGAACCGGAACCAAACGACACCCTATGGACCGCTTGGGGACAGTGTCCGCATTGCTCGGCGCCCCTCCCCTGGCAACTGGGCGCCCCAGGGATGATCAACGCCCCTGTCCGGAGCGCTCGGCGCCCCTGTCCGGCGCGCGGGGGCGTTTTGACCTATTTCCCCTATATTTATATTTACCTATATTCATGGGCTCCGCCACCGGGGGGGGGGGGACATGTTCCCCAACTTCAAAGTGGGGGGGGGGGGGGGCAGTATCTTCCCCTACTTTGAGCACATGACACTGCCCTCAAATTTCAAGCACATCAAACAGTGCACACCTCAAGCACCTTCAAAAGTAAGAATACAGTTATCCAGGGCAGAAAATCACAAAATTCGCGCCGCTCCGCTGCGCAATTGCAGTACACATTCAATTGTATACGAGTTAAAACCAAATTATACATTCGTACCGTTTCGCGGAGCATTTATGTTTTGTTTATATGTTGCTACTTTCCTATATAATTGGGCAAAATAGTTCGCTTTATCACTTTTTACCGCACTCTTAAACGCACAAAAAAAAACATTTTTAGAGGTCATAGAGGAAAAATGCATATCCTGGGCAATGTGGGCATACGATTAACAACTTTCGTGCCGCTCCGTGGCACAATTCCTGTAACCCCATTGGCTGGGCAGGGGGGGGGGGTCGTTTCCTTGACCAAAGTTCGTAAACATAAGGTTCGTAACGGAAAAATTTAGCATTCGTATGCAAAGATTCGTATCGGATAAGGTTCGTATGGGATAAAGTTTCGTAACGGCTAAAGTTCGCAACAGCTAAAGTTCGTAATGGAAAAGGTTCGTATCGGATAAAGTTCGTATTGTTACAGTCTCAGATAACTGTATTGAAAAAGGTAACGACTTAGCTTAAAGGAATACGACACAAAGCCTCGCTCACTCAGAGCACTCCGAGACACGCCCGCCGCGCGCCACACAGCCCACGCGAGAGACCGACACCGGCGCCGCAAGCACCGGAGCGGAGTCGCGAGACAGATCAAAGCTCCGGTACGGAGCACGTAGGCGAAACAGACAATTTACATGGAGTCGCCCACAACATCCTCCCCACCAAAAAGAGCAGGCGACTGCCCTAAATCAACAGCCGCTGGAACAATGGCCAGGGCACTTCTGCTTTACGGCGAATACGGCTACAGTCGTGGCCTTCTGATCAGGAATACAGTAGGTCTCAACCCACTTTGTGAACAAGTCCGATATCACTAAAATGTACACGTTGCCAGCATCTGAACGGGGCAGTGGTCCAAGTATGTCTGCCGACCACTGAGCGAAAGGTTCTCCAAGAACGGGCACCTTACCTACTCCCTCCCGGTGAGAATAGTTAGGCCTTTTCACGCGCGCACATGCCAGACAGCTACGACAGTAATCACGCACCGACACTTTCAGGTTATGCCAATAATAACGACGCGTGATCTGGTGCATAGTGCGTTGAATACCAAAGTGCGCCGACATCGGGACATCATGAGCCAGCTGAATAATGCGCTGCTGCATGCTCTCCGGTACCAGTATCTGAGGCTCGCGATCCTGATACGTCTGTCGGTACACGAGACCATCTCTGACAAACAGATTGTCTTTATCACGCACATAGTACTCTCCGGCATCACCCAGTCTCAAGTCATTGGTCTCGCCTGTCTGTAGGCAGTGCACAACAGCAGACAGCACCGGATCTGCCTCTGTTGCTTGCTGCAGCTCCGTAGGCAGGCTGAAACCGCCAGGTGTCGTGTGCTCAGCGTCACCACCCGCGGAAGGCGCCTGCTGCCCTCCCGTCTCGAAGGCAGCTGCGACCGTCGCCGAGTTTTTCACCTCTACAGCTCGACTCGCCGCCGGTCCGCCACCTGCAGCTGACACACAAACCCGGACACCGGGCTCACGTTCACATTCCCGTCCGTGAACAAAATCCGTGGTATCACTTTCCAACAGTCCATGCACTGATGCACTGACGGTGTCATCACCGTGCGGCAGTCTCTGTTTTGGCACGCGGCCAACACTGACACTCGACAGTCCCTGTTTTATCACCGCGTCTGCCACATCAGACGCTCCAGGCACAGCAGCGTCACCGTCTCCGCAGTCTCTGGACAGCGCGTCAGAGTGCGGAATCGCGGCTCCCGGTCGGTGAATCACCGTGAAGTTGTACTGCGACAACGCCATCACCCACCGAGCCAGACGACCCGACGGATCCTTCAGGTTCCACAACCATTTGAGCGCCTGGTGATCCGTTACAACGGTGAACTCGGTCCCGAGAACGTACCACCGGAACCTGGTCACCGCCCTGATCACGGCGAGGAGCTCTTGCTCAGTCGTCGTGTATCGTGACTGACAGTCTGTCCACTTCCCGGACGCAAAAGCGACCGCATACTCGCCATCACCGTCACACTGACTCAGGGTCACGCCCCAGCCGCGCGCACACGCATCTGTCGTGATGCGGAACGGCTGCTCCGGGTCGGGCGGCCGGACCACAGGGTAGGCGGCCACCGCCCTTCTAAGGTCCTGAAAACTGCTCTCCGCAGCCTCCGTCCACTCGAACGAGTCCCGGCGCGTCAGGTCCGTCAGACCCACTGCGCGCACGCTGAAGTTCGGGATCAGGTGCCGGAAATATCCCGCCATTCCGACGAAGCGCAGCACCTCCTTCAGGCTGCTCGGCCTCTTGTAGTTGATGATCGCAGCCACGTTATTGAACGCGGGGCGTATGCATCCCTCGGAGATGACGTGCGACAGGAACGTGACCTCCGACTGCGCGAAACGGCACTTCCGGGGATTCAAGCGGATCCCGCTCCGCTCGAGCCGTTTGCAGACCTCTCTTAAGACCGCGATGTGCTGCTCCATAGTCTCGGTGAAGATTAGCACATCGTCAAGATAGACGACGACCGACTTGTGCAGCAGGTCCTTCAGCACAGTCGTCATCAATCGCTGATATGTCGCCGGACCATTGCACAAGCCGAACGCCAGAGTCTGGTAGCAGTACTGCCCCTGGTCCGTGATGAAGGCCGTCTTCTCCTGTGACGACTCTTCCAACTTCACCTGCCAGTACGCCGCCTTCTGGTCCAGCTGTGAGAAGACCCGGCATTTGGGACCGATCGACGCGAGCAGCGACTCGATCCTCGGCAGAGGGAACGAATCCTTCACCGTGCAGCGGTTTACTTCACGGAAGTCAGTGCAGAAGCGATAGCTGACCTTCCCGCTGCCTTCATCGCGTCCCTTCTTCACAAGTAGCACCGGACTGGCGTACGGACTCGAGCACTCGCGGATAACGCCCTTGGACAGCATGTCCGCGATCTGCTGATTCACCGTCTCTCGTAGGGCAGGAGGAACTGGGTACGGCTTCCTCTTCCGCGGCTCCTCCTTCAGCTCGATACGATGCTCGACTGCTGACACGCACCCGAGCTGTCCATCCATACTGAACACGTCAGACTGGTCCAGCACCACCTTCAACTTCTTTTGGTCATCAGACGACAGGTGTGACAGGTCAGGGTCACCACCTTTGACCTGATCGAGGAAAGGCATCACCTCCTCATCCAGCTTGCTCTCCCAGTCATCAGTCCCATTGACGACACACCGGCACACAGTAGCGGCACGCGTCTCGACCGGCTGTCCGAAACATGACAGCACACCATTACTGAAGTCAATCGAGACCTCGGCTGCTTTCAGAAAGTCTGTTCCCAGGAGAACATCATCTCCACAGTCCGTGACCAGCACCTCCATGCACACCTCACCTTCAGTTCCTGGAACCTGGAGGGTCACATCTGCAGCACCATACACGGTCAGACTCTCTCGTCCCGCGCCAACCACTGTTTTCCTGCTTCCACGGAGGTTCAGCTCACACATCTCGGCAGTCCCTCTCGACACCAGAGTCCGCTCACTGCCGCTGTCCACAACCGCACCTCTGACAGGTGTGCCACTGATGGTGACATCTAGGTGTACGGTGGAGCCCACCACAACTCGACGGTTCGCGGTCACGTGACCGGTGCCTGCGCTACTGGCACTGGCAGCGCCACTGGCACCACTGGCACAATTCTTGGCAATATGCCCAAATCCACCGCACTTGTAGCATTTTATGCCCTTGCTACCACCTTGGCTTCTTTTGCCTCCTTTACACTGTTTGGCTATATGCCCAGGGAGACCACACGAATAGCACTTACGATTGGTGCTAGCCTTACCAGATTCCTGACAGCGCCTCACCGCCGTCTTCTGCCTCCCTTGAAGGAGCGTCATGTGAGTCACGAGCTGGTCCAGCGAGGACAGGTCCCCCTCCCCCAGCTTGTGTGACCAGTCATCGGGTGCCCCCTTGATCGCCTGCACGATCGTCATTCTGTCGAGCGACTCACTGGTCAGCTCAGGCATGACCTGCTTGAGTTGGCTCTTCAGTGCTTCCACGAACTCACGCGGAGTCTCACCCGGTTGGAGACGGCGCTGATCGAGCCCCTGCAGAATCTGACCTTTCAGAACCTCTGGAGTCAGAAGCTGCAGCACTTTCTCTTCAGCAGCTGCTACTGTCGCTGCGAACTCGCCGACAGCCACCTCCTCTTCCACCCGGTCAGCCACCCAGGCGGCCCGCTTACACGAACCGATCGCGAAACAGAGCAGGTCTCGGGCCACCGCTCCTGACAGCCCCTTCAGGTTTCCATACCGACGAAACTGCTTGAAAAACGCACGGGGATCGACGTAATCAAACACGGGGAGCGGCAAACTCACCGCAGCGGCTGCCCCAGCCACCGCGCCACTCGTCCCCACAGTCTCGGTGTTCATCTCGGTGACTCCAGTCCAAAGATGGCCGACACAGTCAGTCCCAGCGCGCTGTCTTCACAAACGAAGCGCGCACACCGCGTCGCGTTCACTCGGCTTACAGGGAAATATCCCGCCGCTGATTGTTAGTCTCAGATAACTGTATTGAAAAACGTAACGACTTAGCTTAAAGGAATACGACACAAAGCCTCGCTCACTCAGAGCACTCCGAGACACGCCCGCCGCGCGCCACACAGCCCACGCGAGAGACCGACACCGGCGCCGCAAGCACCGGAGCGGAGTCGCGAGACAGATCAAAGCTCCGGTACGGAGCACGTAGGCGAAACAGACAATTTACATGGAGTCGCCCACAACAGTATTAAAAAAGTTCGGAACGGGTAAAGTTCGTATGCAAAAGGTTCGTATGCAGAAGTTCGTAAAGGAAAAAGTTCGTAAGCAAAGATTCGTATGCAAAGGTTCGTATCGGATAAAGTTCCGAACCTTTGCTTGCGAACTTTTTCCGTTACGAACCTTATGTTTACGAACTTTTGTACGGTTACCGTAGGCAGTAGAGCCCTTCATGGGACACATTGTCAGCCCCCATCCCGTTCCAGCCCATTCAGCCAGACACAAACCCGTTCCAATCCGAATGCATAATTGATGGGGCTCCCATTCCCACCCGTTTCAGCATATTTCACTTTTTGTGGTGCTAAAAAATTATATGGTCTGTCCCAAACCCGTTCCAATCCGTTACATTTCCAACAAAAATGCCGCATTCCCACCTATTTCCATCCCGTTCCAATTTCCATACGGGATTCCCATTCCATGAAGGGCTCTACTGGCATGGGCCTAACAAATATTCTAAGTTGGTGTAGCTGATTCCAAACTAGTGTCGCTGGTTCCGAAGTCGAAATGGCAGACCCCTCAGTTTACTAACTCCAGCTCCTAAAAGATGGTATGGCCCATGCCATACCTGCCATACTGCATTCTCCATCCTTGTCACGTGCCTTTAAATCCGTTTTGTTTGGCCCTTTCAATGCTTGGGAAGGGGGCCTTTTCAACGCTCGGGAAGGGAACTCTTTCAAGGCCCCCGGACGATATCCTGGCTACGTGCCTGTGTGGACTGCATGGTTAATTAACAGCCATGCCACTACAACTTAGCAGCCATGCGCATGTATAAGCCGCTCAGTTTTTTTTTTAGAAGCGGAAAGTACGCTTTAACTTAGTCAACAAGTCACCTCTCTAGGCAGTGGCGAATTTTGAATGTGGGGGGGGGGGGGCAGCCATGGGTTTGGGGAACAGCCCCATTGGGCTAATGGTTATATCCTGTGAATCTGGGGGGGAGGCGGACTCCGGCAGGAACGATCCTGGGGGGGGGGCGCACCCCAGCCCCCCCCCCCGGTGGCGACGCCCCTGTCTCTAGGTACCACTGAGACAGCAAGTAGCGGGAGTATCCCGAAGCAAGTTGGCAGTGGCGCACGCAGGAGGGGGAGGGGGGTCAAAGGGTCAGCTAACCCTCCCGAAATTTCTGAGAGACACGCATCAAAAGGATTTCTGGCCCATACCTGGCAGGGGCCAGTCAGGCCTGATCGAGGCAGAGACCCGGTGCTGGCAAAGACGCTATATGGGGCCCGGTCAGGACGAGGACCCGGTCCTTCCATATTCTTAATGCGGGCCCGTTTCTGGTAGGGGCCCTGTCTTGGTCAGGCCCGATCGAGGCAGGGGCCCCGTGCTGGCAAAGGCGTGATACGGGGCCCGTCACAACAGGGCCAGCTCCTTGCAAATTTGTGATACGGGCCCGTTCCTGGTAGGGACCGATCAAGGCAGGGCCCCGGTGCTGGCAGAGGCGTGATATGGGGCCCGGTCAGGTCGAGGGCCCCGTCACAACAGGGCCCGGTCCCTGCAAATTATTTATACGGGCCCGTTCTTGGTCAGGCCCGATTGAGGCAGGGGCCCAGTGCTAGCAAAGGCGTGATATGGGGCCCGGTCAAAACGAAGGCCCGGTCATAACAGGGCCCGATCCTTGCCAATTATTGATACGGTACCGTTCTAGTGACACAGGCCCGTTCCGAGTAGGGAGCCGGTATTGGTCAGGCCCGATCGAGGCAGGGGCCCGGTGCTGGCAAAGGCGTGATATGGGGCCCGGTCAGGACGAGGGTCTGGTCTTTGCAAATGATTGATAGCACGGGCCCGTTCCTCGCCCTGATAGGGGCCCGGTCTTCCAGGCCCTATCGAGGCAGGGGCCCGGTGATGGCAAAGGCGTGTATCAGGGGCCCGGCCAGGCGTAACAGCCCGGTTCCCACCATATCCCTATACTCAGCCATATATATCGTCTCATGAATCCACGCCCCCCCCCCCCCACACTTCAAAGCTGTGGCGGAGCCCTTGCCTATATTTACTTATATTTATACTTACCTATATTTATATTGATAAAATAAGGCACATACAAGCGCCAGGAAAAGCGAGGTGCCATTGAAACTTTTATCTTGTTTTGCGATAAACCCACTATCCCTATGCAGGATGTATTTATATCATTGAGCTTTTCTCATTTCGGTCTACCTTTCAGCGTCCCAAATTGTTCTCAGTTCACAGAAAATATTTAAGCAAACAGAAAATCAACAAAAAGTGGGGCAATGGCCTCCTGGCCCTCTGATATTACGCCTAGGATAGCATTACATTGCAATACATCCAAAAACTAAAACATCGAATTAAATCATGAATCCAGTTCATTTCGGGCTCTGATACCTACTTGTTTTGTTTTGTTTTACGGCGGAGGCTGGCCGGCTGTCCGAGATCTCGTCACTGTGATATAGTCTGATAGTGACTGGGCATAGTGAGCGGTCTGAGACGCCTCGCAGCCGCCTGGGCCCTGGCATCACTGGCTGCCGAACACGTGCCGGGTCTGTGCGCCGTCTGGACGACACAAGAATCAGATCGTGATTTGTGTCGGACAGGACTGGACTAGTCACTCACTTGTATTTGTGTGTCTCTGTCGCATTTTTATCACGTCCGTTTTACCGTTGTACTCATCTTGTATTCTGACTTGGACCAAACATTAATCTAGTCTATGGAACGGTCCATCAATAAACTGAACTGAACAGAGCCTCGGGCCAAATGGGAATGAAGAATACATGACGTCTGAGATTGAAGGTAAGGACAAGGTGGATCAGTACGTGCTTGGTTTCCATATTCAACCTACTGAGACACGTAACTCGGCACGTAGGACGCAGCATTGTGCGGAAACTGTGTCGCTCGCCCGCGCGCGACATACCTGGCGTGGCGACACACTTGGCGCAACGCTCGTGCGCGGCGCAACATCACGGACGCCGCCCGCGCGACGCGGCGCAACCGAGCCGATCACGTCCGACGCGCGGCGGCGTTTCGGCGAGACATGCTGTCGACACGTTCTGTTGGTAAGACCCAGAAGGAGTGAGTGACCGTCGGTGACGGCTTGCTCTTTCCGTGGCGGTCGTGTTTCACGTGTGACCAGTGGACCGATCAAGGCGTACTTAAGCCAAGCCGTGTGGTCAGAAGGCAGCATTGGCCTGCGGTGACCGGTGAGCAGAGCTCAGCTCAGCTCAGCACGTGACTTCTGCACTGCAGTGACCTCTGCAGCAGCGCGACCTGACAGCCGCTGCCGCCAACATGGTGCTCTCCAGAGGCGTCCTGCTCCTCCTGCTGGCCGCCGCTGTCTCTAGCGACGCCGTGAATGAGACTGCAGTGCAAAGGTCGGCACCAGATGGCAGGCTGCGCGGCGAGACCAACTCTGCGACCCCGCTAGCGCTTAGTCGGATCTACAGATCCGCCGACGGCGTAGCGGAGGGCCGCGGCTACAACGATAAAAAGTACAACAGCAAATACGGCGGGAAATACAACGGCGACAGTGGATACGGCGCCAGCCACTACGGCAACGACGGCTACAAGGGCGGCAAGTACTACGACTCGGACCACGGCCACCACGGCAAAAAGTACGGCGCGCACGGCCACGGCAACAAGAAGGGATACTACGGGGACCACGGCGACAGCCACCACGGCTACAAGGGCGGTAAGAAATACTACGGCGACAACCACGACAAGCACCACGGCAACAAGGGTCACAAGTACGGCAACAAGGCCTACTACGACAAGGGCCACAAGAACAACGGCTACAAGAATGTCCACCACAAGGAGGACTACCACGCCAAGAAGAAGTTCTACGACAACTACCACGACGACGGCTACCACAACAAGTACAGCGACCACGACGGCTACTACGGAGGCAGTGACGGCAAGAAGTACGACGGAGGACACTACAAGAAGGGCCACTACGACCAGAAGAAGGGCCACGACGGGTACTACAAGAACGGCCACGACTACGACAAGTACGGAGGAAACAAGGGCAAGTACGGCCACGACAATCACAACGACTACAAGGGAAGCCACGGCAAGTACCACAGTGATAAGTACAAGAAGGGCGACCACCACGGCAGCAAGTATGGAGGCGGGTACGGTGGTGGCTATGGGGGCGGACACGGAGGTGGCTATGGGGGCGGACACGGAGGTGGGAATGGGGGTGGATACCACTGAGGAATGCGAAGAGTTTATAGGACTGACCTCTTTTCAGAGGTCGATGCAGAAATACGATGGAAGTTTTGGTTATTAATCACTACATTTTGTGAGACATCTGTAAATTATAAGCATGTTTTGTATCAACATTGCTTTTGTTGTAACTAATTATGTTTTTGATTCCTTTTTATGGATGAAATACACGATAACAAATATACAATGATATACCTGATATCTAACATACATATGTCTGGATCCCCGGATCCAGCTGAGATCCGGAACTCTGTGTCCCGGGATCCACATGAGACACCAGATCCAGGTACAAAATAAGCCGAGGAATCCACAAAGATCCCAGATCCTGATCTATTTTATGCCGTGGAATCTATAATTTACGCCGATGGATCCAAGAGGATCCCAGATCTTCATGCACTCTTCTTCATGTTCTTCATGTAACACGCAGAGATCCAATGGAATCTAAGATCGTCATGCATTGTATGCCGAGTGATCCACTGGGATCCCAGATCCAACTTCGGGATCCAGGCACAAGTCTGATACGGATACCTAATATGCTCACATATCAAAAGGATCGAGGCCATTTCGAAAATAATATTTAGTCCCAACAATCCTGAGGCACAAAGCCTCTCTACAGTTGTAGAAGTCATACAATGGGAATCAGCAACGACAGTGCTCACGAGTTTTTGATATTCGACTAGACATATCATCTTGAACATTCATTATAAATGCAGTTTTGCTATTTTGAGGCAACAGCTGCAATGCCACCAGCGATAGGATTGGCGCCCTTCTATCGAAACATAGGAAAATAAACCGCAGATTAAGCGAAACGAATTTATCACAAAAAAGCGCCCCTTCGTTGTCAAATTGATCGAAATCCGGCGAGAAAGAATGGTTTGAAAAAATAATAGTGGCGCCCTCGCAGCAAATTATTGGCGCCCTTTAACCCGCGAGTTACTGGGGGGGGGGGGGGGGGGGGGGGCTATTTTTTGCTCCCCCTCCCGTTATTTTGCAATAACTCCTAAACCACACCAGTATCGTCACCAAACTTGCAGTACCTTCTCTCACATCAATTCTACCATGTTGGCCAAAGGAAAAAGATGAGGTTATGATAGGTCAACCGGGAATGACGTCAGTGACGCCATGTTCTTTCGTTTTTTTATAACAAATAATGGTTTTCGAAAAAACCGCTGTCAAAGGTACAATGTTTGACATAAATTCAATTGCCTTAAATAAAATTACTGACAATAGACCGGGCTATCAAACTGCTATCTCGGATTTTGATTTTTGAATTCAAATTTTGAGAAATCCAAAGTTTTTTAACACAATTTTCAAAAAAACAACAGAATTATCCAAAAACCAGAATATATGTGATCGAGACGTGTTTGGTGAATGTGTAAACAAATTTGAAGTCGATATCTTCAAAAATGACTGACTTTATGACCTTTAAATGACAAAAATCGACCACCTCTCACAGCATTACTATGCATAAAAAAATGCTTTTCCGTTTTTTTGCTTTTTACTTTTATTTATATGGAACAAACAATGTTCCTAAGTCATTTTTCGCGTTGAGGGCGAAAAACAAACCCATACACATGTGTTACAACGCCTAATGACCGTAATCTGCAGTCTGACCTCGTGACCTCGGATGACCTTGACCTGACCCAAAGTCATAAACCGCTTAGAATGGTACTTAGAAGTGTCAGACACTACGAATCATACCGATTTATCGACTGCTTATGCGTTTAATATCGCAATTTGCTCGACAATTCCATCCATCGAGACCTTTTTGAACGCGGTAAAACATTTTGTACTTGACCTGACCTTTGACTTCATCGTGACCCCGAGGTCAACAATATTATGTTTCCCTCCATACATTTCCCAGGGCTATCGAAAGGCGTTTGAATGTGTACAATCAGTCCAGTAGTTCCGGAGATCTGAGGGGGGGGGGGGCAAAAATAGCCCTCCCCCCCCCCCCCAGTAAGTCACGTTATGGAATATACCCAAGTAACTCGCGGGTTAAGCCCGAGCACCCACAACCATTTTTGTAAAATTACACCCCTGGTGCCACCAGTCACCAGTCATGAGGGCAAGAGTTGAATATCTGTAACTTTGACAAGGCTTTCCAAGCTTTCAAAACCGAACCAAGCATTTAAATTCAAGCAAGACCGCACGCTTGCTCCAACACCACACAGTACACATTACACAACCAAATAGCAACAAACACAGCATGCCAGCCAAATCACAATACAATGGCAAGATCACTGTCACGGTCACGGAGTAGGTACGTAATAACGTTATAATGGAGGCTCACGACCGGCGCCGAGGATGTGGCGCAGAGGCATGCATACTGTGAGGGGCTTAACAACAGAGGAATGCATACTGTGAGGGGCTTAACAACAGAGGCATGCATACCGTGAGGGGCTTAACAACAGAGGCATGCATACCGTGAGGGGCTTAACAAATAGAGGCATGCATACTGTGAGGGGCTTAACAACATAGGCATGCATACTGTGAGGGGCTTAACAACAGAGGCATGCATACTGTGAGAGGCTTAACAGATACCTTCATCTGTTGTTTCTGATGGCATAACTGATATACGCGTTGTATCAAATACAATTGTATTCGTACGCAATGTACGATTCCTAGCCAGCTCACACGCCTCGTCCTGATGAGAATCTGTTCATTGTCGCTGCAGATATCAGACCAACTGAAGAACGGTGGTCAATCTCCCTTATGACTAGACACTTACAGACGGGGCTTGCAGCGCCTCAAACGCGGTAAACTGCTGGTTTACACTTTACACACAACTTCGCTAGTGTCGGAGGATTGCGTTAGCGAGATTTTCCCCGTCGCTGATAAAAGGAACCGGGAATCTCAACGACGTAAAGGTATCATATAGAATACACCAGTACATTGTACATAGAGGGTACCAAGAAACGCACGATATAAAACGTAAAAAAAAAACAATTATTTGAATACATTTTGACATGAACAGAGGTAATAATATTAATGCGTTTATTTACATTCACAGACTGTGTAAGCGTAAATAAATGCGTAAACTCTTAAGTAAAACTTCGCACACCGAACAAGTTGTATACGAAACCTATCTGTGTAGTGCCAATAAACACATTTATATTATTACCGTCTAGTTCATACAAAATATCATTGGCATGGTCACAGTAAGAGCATTGCAAAGAGAAATGGTATGTTATGTACACCTCTGAACTATGTAACCACCATTGTAGTTTGAGCGAGAAGACATGCACCTCTGAGGTCGTTCTGAAGGAAGATCTATTCACGTTCTGGAACGTACTTGCGTACTTGCTAATACGCACTCAATGAAAACGCACTCAATGCATCACATCTGTACGATACAGTAAAATATACTCTCTCTCTTCTCCTCTCTCTCTCTCTCCTCTCCTCTCTCTCTCTCTCGTCTCTCTCTCTCTCCTCTCTCTCTCTCTCTCTCTCTCTCTCTCTCTCTCTCTCTCTCTCTCTCTCTCTCTCTCTCTCTCTCTCTCTCTCTCTCTCCTCTCTCTCTCTCTCTCCTCTCTCTCTCTCTCTCTCTCTCTCTCTCTCTCTCTCTCTCTCTCTCTCTCTCCTCTCTCTCTCTCTCTCATCTCTCTCTCTCTCTCCTCTCTCTCTCTCTCTCTCATGCATCCCGTGTAACATGTGTAACGTTTGAAGACGGGCGGACTCATGACGGGTGAATGGTTGATGATCATTGATCAGTGATCACAGAGCAGGACACATATGCTACAGAAGACACGACGTCAACATCAGCGTGAACACAATCACAGGACCGTACCAGTATTCACAAATATGCAACACACCACTGCCAGAGATTCCTGTAATCTCAGCATCCCACCTGCGCGGGCTACTCTGGCGGGGTCACGCACTACTGCTCACTGAATACAGCAGAATTCTTACTGAGCAGATAGCAGACAACACCGTCCAGTGCAGTCAGACAGTGATGAGATACAGGAGGCTCACTGCGCCAAAGAGAGCCTCTTGACGTCTGCTGACGATTATCCTTGACAGCCACGACAAAAGCATCGCAGGCAGTCGCGGCACTAAATCGCAGGCAGTCGCATCACTAAACGGCAGTCGCGCAAGTACGCTGCTGCAGCGCCACACACGGCGGCCTCACGAACTACTCATATCACAGATGTCGCGTCGATCGCCCTCTGTCGGGCAGCCGCCGCCCGCAGACCACTGGCCCGTACCGTCCTCGGCAGTCACCGCATCAGAGTGACGCCATATAGCGCCAGTGACGTCACTGGTCTCTCATGTCACAACACACCTCTGACGTCACACCTCGAATACCGTCTCGAGACACATTTGCCAGTGACGTCACTGATATCGCATGACGTAACACCACACCTCTGACACCTCACTCACATGGCCGTCTCGAGCGGCTGCGAGCGAGTCCGACCATGCTGGAAATAATCATCAGACGCCAGACTGGCGGTGCGCGGGAACGGGTCTGCAGACCGCGCCACAGCGGCGCCGGGCGGGCTCGGGCCGCGCGCTGGCACCCCCTCATACACCGGCACTGTGTCGGACGCCGCATCCTCATCTCCAAACGGCCTTTTGAGGTCCAGCGTCGAGTCACTCGCGCCCGAGTCGTCGGCCACCGAGTTCGGCTTGCAGTCGTCGAGCTCGACGGCCGTCTTCTGATCGTCACTGTCGACCGCTGCCCCGGCGCCGGCTGATTCCCAATATGGCGACGGAACACGCGACGTGAACGTCGAGCGGTCCAGGTAGCCACGGTTCTCGTAGCCGAGGTCGAACGTCGGACGAGCCAGGGTGTCGGCGTTGGCGTTCTCGAGGCGCGGGTCGTGCGCGAACCTCTCGTCGAACGTGGTCGTCGAGTGCGTCTCATCGAACGATGGCTTGGTGAAGGATTCGACGCTGCCGCCGGTGGCGCCATCCGGCATAGGGTTCGGCTGCAGGTACATAGGTGACGTTAGTGTCGGGGCGGGTACATAGGTGGCGTTAGTGGCGGGGCGGGATTGGAACGTGCAGGCAGAGGCTCCGTGCCAGTTCTCAGTTCTGGGCAGAAGCATTAGTCTACAGGAAAATTAAAGCAATGTTAGATATACTGCTATCACATGTTATAAATGCGTTCTGGCAATGCTATGATACTGTTAGAGATAAACTAATACTATATTCAAAGAGGCGATAGTGATACTGTCAGAATAGTGTCAGAATATAGATAGTCAGAATTACTAGAGCAGTACCAGGTCTTACCGCCTCGTAAATCCCGAATAATACGGTATCATGGTAGGACCGATGACTACAACTATTGCACGATGCGTGGACGCCCAACACAGTGCCTAAATTTTGAGCCAAATCAACCAGTTGAAACGAATCTGATACCTGTTTATCATCAATTAAAAACAAAGTGTACACCAGTTACCCTCCCGGCTTCCCAGTTATACTACCGCGTCCGCTCAAACCACAACCCGCACAGCTGCTGCAACAAATCAACTTCGCCACTGCATAGTGCATACCATACCCGACCAAACCCCTTCCGCACCCGTACCCCGCCGTACCCTCCCGACTCACATTCGGTCGCCGTCGGTACCCTCCTCCACCTCCTCCGGAGATATCGGAGAAGCTGCTGGCCAGTGACCGCGTGCTGCGCACGCTGCTGCGGATGCTGTTCCTCCTATGGAGCTTCTCGCGGTGCCGGTGCCGCGACTTGACCACCCAGAGGACACAGATGATCAGCAGGAAGAGCACGGCGCCGGCGCCGGCGCCCATCACACCGATCACGACGTCATCGCGCGTCCACGACAGCGGGTCGGCCGTGACGCGCGGGTCTGCCGGAGAGGGCGCGGGGAGCGTGAAGTTAGACTGATGATGGCACGGCGGGAACAGCGCTGTTCACAGCGGGCTGTGTTAAGTTGGTAGAGATCAAACAAGTATCGCTGAATAGCGAAGTCATTCGTTAGGCCAGATACTTCAGCTCCACAGATTGAGCGTAGGTATTATAACAACCCCGCTGTACCCAGCTGGTGGGAACAGAAACAGATGTTCAATAATGTTTAGGAGCCCACACATAATGTACCGGGAACTCTTCTTCGCAAAACAAAACAAAAACATATGGCCCTGTGAATGCATTAATCATTCCAGGTCGAAGCTAATACAATAGCCGGACCATGAAGTCACACCCGAAAGCGCCTCTGACACCAGCAATACGACCTATCAACCATCCTCGATCTGGGTTCTCCACGCACCCATTTCGAGACCATTCTGGTCCCCTACTCCCCATCCAAACGCACCCATTTCACAGAGGAACGGCAGCTGCAGCTCGCAGGGGCCGGTGATGACGCGCTGCTGTACAAAGAAGCTGCAGCCCTCCACGATGTCGAGGTGCTGCACCCAGACGCGGTCGAGCCGCCAGTTATAGCGGTCCTGGCGGCCGCGGATGTAGCGCACCAGCTCGCTGTAGTCGGTGTTCAGGTACGGCATTGACGCGTTGTCGTCCTGCATATGTGAGAGCACGGAGTCAGACAATGGGGAGTAAAGTTGGAGCTCGCTGTAGTCGGTGTTCAGGTACGGCATTGACGCGTTGTCGTCCTGCATATGTGAGAGCACGGAGTCAGACAATGGGGAGTAAAGTTGGAGCTCGCTGTAGTCGGTGTTCAGGTACGGCATTGACGCGTTGTCGTCCTGCATATGTGAGAGCACGGAGTCAGACAATGGGGAGTAAAGTTGGAGCTCGCTGTAGTCGGTGTTCAGGTACGGCATTGACGCGTTGTCGTCCTGCATATGTGAGAGCACGGAGTCAGACAATGGGGAGTAAAGTTGGAGCTCGCTGTAGTCGGTGTTCAGGTACGGCATTTACGCGTTGTCGTCCTGCATATGTGAGAGCACGGAGTCAGACAATGGGGAGTAAAGTTGGAGCTCGCTGTAGTCGGTGTTCAGGTACGGCATTGACGCGTTGTCGTCCTGCATATGTGAGAGCACGGAGTCAGACAATGGGGAGTAAAGTTGGAGCAGAGTTAAGCTACCGGTGCATAAGACAACACATTCACTTGTAAATAACTCCCGCAAAATTGTTAAGAACTCAAATGGTGACGTAATGTAAGTGAAAAAGCGCCAATTGTATGGAAGTTTTTCTTGAAAGCTTCCGAGGAAATCAGGCAAGAACGCGCTCAATGCAAACTGCATTACACATTACCTCCCGGAGCATATTTCCGCGAGTTTACCGGCAGATGTGTTGGTAAACCCAAACCTATCACGTCATTTCAATAACACATTTAGCTGACACTCGATGAATACTACTTAGCTGACTGTCGACAAACTGCTGCCATCCAATCGACAGACGTGCCTGAACCCCAAACCGTGGACGTTACCGCGCACCATAACCAGGTTTCAGCCCTGTCACCATCCTCAGTCTCTCACTCACCAGACAGAACTGTTTGGCCTCGCTGAAGTTCATCGGCGCCGGCATGTACATGAAGCAGGTGGTGTCGACCAGCGCCCAGCCCGGTGGACACTTGCCGCTCAACAGCGACCGGTTGTTCATGTGAAAGTTACTGCGGCACACCGGGCATCGTTAATACAGCCCGCAAAGTTGTTTATTTCGCGGCGACATCGTCAATATCGTCATCATCATCGCTAATATTTGTGTGCGATCTTCTTGGGATGACCATTACGACTTTGAATTTATGGTAAATATAGCCATTTCAGTCATGCTATTTCTAACGGTAACATCTAGCCGCAACTGACAGGGTCGCGCAGGGTGCCAGCAGAGCTATGAACTAATACATGGGGCGGTAAGCTGACGTAATCCGCCAGTACCAGACTTTGGTACGGGAAGGCGTGTGTTCTGAAGAGAAGAGCCTCACCTGAAGTCGACCCGTAACAGGCCCTGGCCGTCCAGCTTGTCCTTGATACGACCCTGGATGGCTAGCGTCTCGTTGTAGCCCCACCAGTTGTGGCGAGCGTCCAGCGGAGTTCGCCACACCTCGTATCTAGACGCACAAGCGGGATGCAACCGTCAGTATCCTGCAGCTCCCCTGTGACGCCGTATATCACGCTTTGACGAGCAGACACAGTGTGACACATCAGCAACGCCGGAACGTCACACGTCACACGTCACACGTCACACATCAGACGTCACACGTCACCACATCAGCGCCCCGAGAGGTGACGATTGACAGTCGCCAGCTGCTACGTCTAGAACACAGCGCAGTGGCGACACAAGACGGCACACTACATCGCGCAGTAGTCCATTATCAGGGCCAGTTCATATAGTGGCGGGATGGCGGTATAATATGTTGAACACAAACATAGTATTGTCATTAGCTTATGATATATAAGCTTATGTACACACATAAGCCTGTAGGTACTGCTCATAGCTGAGACAGCGGAAGGTGCTAGAGAATGAGAAGAAAATAAAATAAGCAGAAGCAACTCACCTGTAGTTTGATATTTTTAGTTCTTCCCTGTGAACAGAAGAGACAGATTCGGTAAGCATGACGTGTGCGCCCCGCGATCCGAGGTGCCACCGGAACCACGAGCCAGTGATCGGAAACCAAAGCCAAATTCCCCGCTGCTCAAACCACAGATCAGCAAGTTGCATTCCTCGCATTTACCAGTCCACTGCCATACGCCAGCTTGTCACTACCTCAGTGCTTATTAAACCCGTGCAATACACAACATGTGTGATGGCAGCTGTGCCGTGTGTATCAGAAAATATATTGTGCATAGTCTGACAAAGAACCAAGAAGGGCTAGTGACAGTTTATAGTCAGTAAGATAATATACATTTTCTTATATTGTGTGTACCCAATGCTGATACTACCCGAAACACACCATCCAACATACACCAACTGCACTCTCCCCAACATCCAAAGCCCAAACATCCAAAGCCGCAATCCTCCTCTCTTGCACCGAGCCCTGCGCATGCGCCCTCGGTACTGACTCTGTTCGGTTGATGGTGACCAGCTCGTAGTCGTTGTCGATGTTGAACAGCACGTTGTCGGCGTACTGCTGGCCAGCGCTGCCCGCCAACACCGTGGTACGCTCCTCGCGGTCTGTCGCGTGGTTCCTGCGATGCACACCAGGGGAGCGTTAGGGCCACTCGGCGACAATTTGTACTGGGAGCCGAGTTGCTCAGAGTGGCGTTGTAACAGGGGCGGCTCAGGGGCTGGGATAGGTTTGATGACTGTTTTTAACCACTCAACTCGAACAGTGATTGGGTGAACGACTGATGCGCATTGTAAACAAAAACATGATTCGATGCATTCACAGATCGCTCATAGTCACTCAAACCACGCATTTCGAATATCCCGACCGATATAAAACAACGATAACAGTTCATGTTCCAGCGTCGCATAACTCGTCACGAGCGCCGGACGCCCGTCTGCTTACATGATGAAGCCGTTGTGTGCGAAGTTCTGGTAGATGGGGAGATGGACCCGCTCGAATCCCGTCACCTTCATGATGTGGAAGCCGCGGTTGTTGTGCACCAGGTTGTAGCTGAAGTTGGCCACCACCTGCACCACACAGGGCTCACGTGACCGCGACGAAATGACACGGTTTCTGAGAGGTGACGGCGTGATGCACGAGAGGTGACGGCGTGATGCACGAGAGGTGACGGCGTGATGCACGAGAGGTGACGGCGTGATGCACGACACGAGACAGCCGTCTGAACGCTAGCTGCGAGTGGAGCAGCTTGCGCGGGTGGTGTTGCATTTTAATCACGCCGTTCATATTACATTACAGTATATTGTGGTGAGTGCCAGTTCACACCCATCGCATCGTTAACACATGACACGAAACAGAAGTAAACGACTTGGTTCAACTAAATCGCATGTTCGATAAATTCAAGCGATTGTGCGCAACCACAGAACAACATCTAAGAAATTTAGAATTTAAGAAATAAATTCCCAGAGCAACGCATAGCCGTATTCATCAGCAATCGAACACCAGACTACAAACTTTGTCTGCCTCCCTGCGTTCCTCATATAAGAGACCTTAAATAATTGTCGCCACACCCTCCGACACCCGGAACATCCACCACCACCGTCACCACTCACCTGATTAAACTCCAGCACGTTCTGGAAGGTGCAGTTGGCACGTGTGAAGTAGTTGTAGTACAGGATGGCCTCCTGGTACGGCGAGGTCTTCCGGCCCTCCACATACAGCGTGGGCCAGCCCTCGTTGTCGGCAAACAGGTTCAGGTAGATGTAGGCCTTGAGAGCAGTGGCCAGTCCGTTGGAGTCGGCACGGATCCGCAGGCCGCCCTGATTGTGCTGGATCACGTTGTTCTGTGGATGCGGGCAAGTCGTGTCAGGGCAAGATAGGGTAGGTCGTGTTGGATTGCGTGAGTTAGGGCCACTCCATAGAATCATTGGCCGGTTCAGGTCAGTAGAAACTCTATATCTGTAGATCAGTGCTTCCGACATAACGAAACGCAATTCAGCCGGTTCGTTTGCACTTAACGGTTCATTTCTTCCGGTCTGTACAAATTTGCTGCTGTACAATCACACTGCTGCAGAAGATCAGCCAACTTGATCCAGCCAGTGGCCGTCGACGCTAAATGCCACACACCAATATATGCATTATTTAGTCGACTCTATCCCTTGTGCCAACACCCTTCACCTTGATACTCACGCCAAAGCAGATAAGTTCCGCAGCGCAATAATCCGTCACCCCCCCCCCCCCCCCGATTCCGTCACCGCCCCACGCTCACGGCAAAGCGCCGAGTTTCCGCCCCGTGCCCCACTCACGGTGAAGTAGAGGTGCTGTGTGTTCTGCACGTCCAGCAGGACGGCGGCGCGGCTCGAGGTGAAGTTGCCGTACAGCTGGCGGCCGTTGTGCATCAGACGGTTCCACTCGAGCGTCAGCGTCGGGTTGATCTCGCCGGCGTTCACGTACGAGATACCGCCGCCGTCGTTATCGGAGATCTCAGAGTATGAGACGTTGTGGCGCACGTCGCGGCCTGGTGAGAAGGGAGGGGTTAGAGAGGTCAGATTGGTCACAGAGGGGCAGGCAGGGGTCAGAGAGATCGAGAGGTAGAGAGGATTGGACAACATACAGATAGGTACCGATTACCATAGTCGCAGAAACTGCTATATTTGGGACTCCATAAGTTAGCTTAGCAATTAGCATCATGCAATAACTTTGAACTCTTGGTGAAATCCGACAAGATAGAGCTAATTCTCCTTCTAAATTATTGTCAATGATTCATGAATTCTTCAACTAAGTTAGACATCCGAAGAAACCTTGGTGCAATTGTTCCATCCACTCCCTCTACCGCCACATAAGCCTGCCCCTCCCTCCAACGTGCACTCACTGAATCCAATGCTGGAGACGGGCAGTGTGACCACCTCGGCGATGAAGCCGTGCCTGCTGCCCGCTCCACTGGCGTGCAGCTGTACACTGAACGACGTCTCGTTGGTCACGTGGAACACACTGCCGTCCGCCGCGCCCGCAGACAGCTGCGCCATCTGTCGCGACGTCACGTTATAGATGTCGCCGTCGTAGAGTCGGATGTAGTCCGGAGTGAGCAGGGGGTCGTCCGTGGAGTTGACCAGGTTGAACTGTAACAGCCTGTCGGGAATGCAGGAGGGTTGGTTATTGTGTTGTCATGGAGACGTGATCGCACGTCAGAGCTGGGAGTGTTTGAGATACGCCCTACACAGCAAAAAAATGCAATGCAATTTCAAAAGTCTGGCAGGCAGACAGAGGGATCTATATCAACATATTTAGTGTGATTCTCACTAAAAGCGTAAGCAATTATCAGAGAAATGTCAAATGGTAATTATCAGAGAAATGTTAAATGGCAATGACGTTAAGTTGTTTGAACTATAAAGCCATCTAAAACGGAAAGCGAAAATTCAAATATAGCAAGCGTTCGCCGGCGTGTTTTTACCTGAACCCAAACGTCTTGATGCGAGCGGAGGAGGTGAATATTTTGACGCAGTCCACCGGCCGGTTGTCATATTTGTAGTAGAGCAGGATTCTCTCCTGTACCTCAATCTCCTTGTGGGCGTCGCACATGTCCACCATACCTGCGAGGCGCCAGGGGTCGAGGTCAGCCGAGGATAAACGCGACACCAGTCGACACAAAGTTTAAATGTGTACCTACTTCTGACACGCTGAGTTACTGCATATATGGTGTGGTATTGCAATTGTGAGTCTTCTAATGCACAATAAAGAAGGGTACGTTATACACAGCATACCAATAGGTACAACATACGTAAAATGCTTACTAAATACGTACTTAATTCGTACAAATACGCAAAAAGGAGTAAAATGAAAATACACAGTGCAAGGTACAAAATATTATCTTCATAAAGAAAAACTACCCACTGAGCTGAATTAAATTTTCAGCAATAGCGAGAAGGAATGGCATTTCAGTAAGCCGTACAGGACGTCTGATCGACATCAGCCCAGACTCAGTACGGCCACTGTGCCGCCACCACCACCCTTCCTTCAGCGGCGATGGTATCGTGTATACCGTCAACTCACCGAACAGGTTGTACGGCACGGGTACCTCCTGAAGGGGCACGAAGGAGCTGCGACCGGAGCTGCGAGCCTCGCCCGTCAGCATGATGGTGTTCAGGCCGATACCCAGGTTGTGGTGTACCCTGTAGCAGAGCGGAAAACAGCGGTCAGTTAAACGCCTCACTGCGGCACTAGGCCGGGAATCGGGAGGGCTGGGTTACATTGGCGGATCCAGAACGGGTGAGGGTGGCGGGGGGCAAATCCCCCCCCCCAAAAAATCCACAATTCTGAAACTTATCGGATTTCGCTTGTTTATGCATTGATGCCTGATTTAAAACAACCTTTCCTCTGTAAAAGTTGCTTAGATTTTCTTCTATATCAGGAAATGTAAATTTTGCGGCGATTTCAGACCCCCTGGATCCACCCATGCTGGGTTACGGGGTTTCAGAGGTGTAAGAACCATTGCTATTTGTGATGCATCGCTATTATCTGGAACACAGTTACAATAGGCAACGCTAAGCTGCAACATGATAACCCGAATTTAGTTTTATCTCTAAGTTCATGAAAATTTTAGTTTCCGGAAACAAAAACAAGACGCATCAATGTTCACATTGGGTTTATCGTGTCCTATGTAAGCACATTACAAAGCCTTGGTGCAAAAGACAAAGCCGTCGAAGAAGGCAATACAAATGGAACTGGACGCACTTCAGCTAAGGCAACATCAAAGCTTCAAGAACCGACAAGTACTCACCAGAGATGCATGAAGTCGAGCGAGTGTGTCGGATTGACCACCGTCACGCCGTCACTGAGACTGCCCGTCACGTTCACCGCTCTCACATCCGGCGACATGACAACACTGAGCAGCGCCGGGGACTTCTCGCCGTGCAGCCAGCCGGCGCCGAGCACGTCCACAAACCGCAGCTGAGACTGGCGCGCGCGGCCGCGACCGTGCGAGTGCGCGTCGTGCAGTCGCTCGAAGAACGACTGCACCTCGAATGTGGGCGTGGCGAACCGCACACCGCCCCAGGCGCGAGCTGTGGCGTTCACGTCGGCGTCGCCGCACGCGACGAACACGAATTCGTCCTCCCAGTGGCAGCGCGGCGCGCGGTCGCCGGATCTTCCGGTCATTCTAAGCCGACACTGACCGAGGTCCGCTTCATGTCCCGCGCACTCGAGCGGCTCCGGCCAAGATGTGACGAGACTGACGGAGCCGGCGTGGAACTCCGCTCGCTTCCCGCGGCGCAGGTGCACGTTGACAGTCGGCAGTCCCTGCTGGTGGCACACGACCTCGGCGTTCCGATCGGAGAACCTGCGATCACACACCGGCACCCACTGCACCGTGGTGGCGTTGAAGAGCTCGAGGAAGCCCTCCGCGCCGCCGCAGCGGCCGGCCGTGCAGAGTCGGAGGCGGGAGGGCCGCTCGTCGTGGCCCCACAGCTGCGGCTGGGCCACCGCGCGACCCACGCGGTAGTGATGCATCTCGCGGGTCAGAGGTCTCATGGTGATGCGGTGCCGGGGGTTGCCCTCGGCCAGCAGGATGCCGAGCACGAGCAGGCCGACGGACGGGTAGAACTCGAGCGTGACGCCCGGCTCCAGACGGAGAGTGGCGCCCGGCATGACTGTGATGTCCGATCGGACCACGTACGGCTCCCGGCGGTACCTGCAAACGCAGCATGGTGGTTAGTGGGCATGTGAAGCTACGGTCTAGGAGCGAATAAGAGGCTTAATGAAGAATGTCTTATCGATAACAAGTTGTGACATGACAGGGGAACACATGTTGAGATTAATCTGGTAATGCGACATGCAATGCTGATGGTAGTTTCTTATTGTGATGTGAGACATATAATTGGCTCAGAATAGTCAGTTATTCTGCGCAAAGAGCGAACATAAAATGTTATGAGCATTGCCAAACATATGGAACGGATACCTGAACTGTAAGTGACACATGCATAGTACGTCGGTAAGCAGTGCGATGCCTACAATCTCACCTGAGAGTAGTGTTGTGTCTGATCCTGCCGCCCAGGTTATCCAGGTCCGGCTGATGCTCCTGCTCATGATAATGCTCCTCCGGCCCGTCCAGAGAGTCCCGCGCCAGGAACGGACTGAAGCGTGCGATCGCGTAGCTGTTCCAGTCGTCAAAGTCGAAAATACGCTCTTTGATCTCGTGCGGATCCCGCGTGCCCCACCAGTTGCGCCTGGCGACTAGCTCAGTGGCCAGACTGGATGACCGCGTGCCAGCCAGCAGTTCATAGTCCATCTGGTTTCTTCCCAGCAGGTTATCCGTGACATTGACCCGCTGTACTCCACGCACGGCGACCACGTGACTGGGCGCGTGCTGCACCGCGCGGCCCGTCAGCGCCTGCTCGTTAAACCGAACCTCGTTCTTCGTCAGCTCGGCCGTCACGTGACCGAGGATCTCCGACTGGCTGTCCACGTCGATCTCGATCATGAACGTGCCGGTGTTGCGTCGGATCGCGTTGCCGGAGATGAGGAGTTCCTTCTCCATGCCTCGCACGGCCAGCAGGCCGCCGCTGCAGATGTTGTCTTGGAAGGTGTTGCGAAGGATCTGGAGCCGAGCGAAGTGCCCGCCAACTACAGCCTCGAAGTCGCGGTTGCCGGAGAGCGTGCTGTCCGCCAGGTAGAAGGAGTGTGTGAAGTTCTCGTTGTAGCGCCAGACGTAGGGAAGGGAGACGTCGAGGCCGCCACGCCGGTTGGACGTGATGGTCGTGTTGTCCAGCACCCAGTGGAAGAGATTGTTGGACAGCCACAGGTCTCTGCCGGGCGGACAGACGCATCAGGCTACGGCGAGAAGCTTCGGCATAGTTTTGTTTGAACTGGTGGTATACCTACCTGGATTTGAACTTGTAGTACAATACACGAATTCATACACAAGGCACACTGCAATCTCGAGCATACGCAATATGCCAATTTCCACTAATTACCGTAAATGTTAAATACTAGCTAAGAAATTCGAGCACATCCGTAACAAAATACTGCAAAGATTGACAAGACCTTGACTTACACAACTGAAGTCTCCAAAGCCACTGCAGACTTAACATCGCCTGTCGTGCTCATACATTCTTCACGGCTCACCGTTGCCACCGTTGCCACCGTTGCCACCGTTGCCACCGTTGCCACCGTTGCCACCGTCACGTAACCCTCCAAACTTAGGTTGTACAATGTAGACACGCGCTGGTTTGAGTCATATCTAGCCAATCACTCCCAGCAGGTGCAAACCCGTGACAGAAGCGGTCAGCTTGTGCGCTCGGCATCCCTGCCCAACACCATGGGGGTGTATCAGGGGACAGCACTGGGTCCAATTATGTTTTCAATTTTCTCCAATGATCTTGCCATGCACGCTCATGGCGCTGAAATTGCTCAATACGCAGACGATGTCCAAATTTGGAAAACCGGCAAAAAACATGACATCGTAGCACTGATTTCGTCATTGGAGAACACCCTTGCCGTGGTTTCGGACTGGTTCAGCTCTAATTCTATGAAAGTAAACACATCAAAAACTCAGCTTATTGTTTTCGGGACCAAAAATACGTTGCGTGATCTCCCCCCCAATCGAAATCAAATTTGGCACATCCGTTGTAACTGAAAGCCGTACAGTAAAAAATCTTGGTCTAGTGATGGATAGACACCTTTCCTTTGATGACCACATCAGTCAACTGGTCGCCAGGTGCACTGGTGCCCTGATCGCCCTATCTCACTCGAAGCACGTCCTTCCATCATATACCGTGACCTTTGTTGTGAACGCCCTTGTAGTAAGCTCGATACGGTATTGCATGTCTGTTTACGGCACCTGTGGCAAAACGCAGATGCATCGGGTTCAAAAGCTTCTGAACTTCTGTGCTCGTGTCATAAGCGGTCGCCGTAAACACGATCATATATCCGGAGTGCTAAATGAACTTGGGTGGCTTAGTGCTGAGCAACTGGTCAAATACCATCAGCTCTGCTTGCTAAAATCTGTGCTCGCAACTGGTCTCCCGCATGATATCGCCGAAATGTTCTCCTATGTCTCGACAGTGCATAACACCAGACAGACTGGGCAGTTGTCATGCCCTCGAGCTAAGACGGGTTCTGGGGTTAGGCGTTTTGTCCATTGTGGTGTTTTGTTCAATGGTCTTCCACCAGACCTTAGGGACCTCAGAATGGCGCCTTTCAAGCGCAGACTTAAGCAGCTGCTGCTCTCTGAGTCGGTGTAGTGCGTACTGTATGGCGTGTAACGTGGTGGTGCTCGGCGGCGCACTTGCTTATCATGAATGCTTGTTGTATGTATGTGTTTTACCTCTAGTCCCATATCTTGATGCTCTTGCCTTTTAATATGACGTGGACGCAGAATAGCTACTGTACTGTGGATGTTGTCTGATTTAATACATATACATACATATACATATACATATACCCATCAGCGCACCCACCTGGAGAACTGGCGAATACCCGCTCCGTTGTTGTCGATGCGAGTCCTGTTGATGACGGTCGTCACCTCAGAGATGTTGTGGGACACGTCCTCGCGGAACGGGGACAGATAGAACAAGGCCTCCTCACGGTTGCCAGATATCTCAGAGTCGTAGATCTCGATGGAGACGTTCGATTTGCGCAGGAAGAGCTCGTGCAGATCGCCGTGGTACCTGTGGGGTCAGCGGAGGAGGTTAGGAGGGTGTCAGAAGGGTGTCAGAAGGGTGTCAGAAGGGTGTCAGAAGGGTGTCAGAAGGGTGTCAGAAGGGTGTCAGAAGGGTGTCATAAGGGTGTCAGAAGGGTGTCAGAAGGGTGTCAGAAGGGTGTCAGAAGGGTGTCATAAGGGTGTCAGAAGGGTGTCAGAAGGGTGTCAGAAGGGTGTCAGAAGGGTATCATAAGGGTGTCAGAAAGGTGTCAGAAGGGTGTCATAAGGGTGTCATAAGGGTGTCATAAGGGTGTCAGAAGGGTGTCAGAAGGGTGTCAGAAGGGTATCATAAGGGTGTCAGAAAGGTGTCAGAAGGGTGTCAGAAGGGTGTCAGAAGGGTGTCAGAAGGGTGTCAGAAGGGTGTCAGAAGGGTGTCAGAAGGGTGTCAGAAGGGTGTCAGAAGGGTGTCAGAAGGGTGTCAGAAGGGTGTCAGAAGGGTGTCAGAAGGGTGTCAGAAGGGTGTCAGAAGGGTGTCATAAGGGTGTCAGAAGGGTGTCGGAAGGGTGTCAGAAGGGTGTCAGAAGGGTGTCAGAAGGGTGTCAGAAGGGTATCATAAGGGTGTCAGAAGGGTGTCAGAAGGGTGTCAGAATGGTGTCAGAAGGGTATCATAAGGGTGTCAGAAAGGTGTCAGAAGGGTGTCAGAAGGGTGTCAGAAGGGTGTCAGAAGGGTGTCATAAGGGTGTCATAAGGGTGTCAGAAGGGTGTCATAAGGGTGTCATAAGGGTGTCAGAAGGGTGTCATAAGGGTGTCAGAAGGGTGTCATAAGGGTGTCATAAGGGTGTCAGAAGGGTGTCATAAGGGTGTCAGAAGGGTGTCAGAAGGGTGTCAGAAGGGTGTCAGAAGGGTGTCAGAAGGGTGTCAGAAGGGTATCATAAGGGTGTCAGAAGGGTGTCAGAAGGGTGTCAGAATGGTGTCAGAAGGGTATCATAAGGGTGTCAGAAAGGTGTCAGAAGGGTGTCAGAAGGGTGTCATAAGGGTGTCATAAGGGTGTCAGAAGGGTGTCAGAAGGGTGTCAGAAGGGTGTCAGAAGGGTATCATAAGGGTGTCAGAAGGGTGTCAGAAGGGTGTCAGAAGGGTATCATAAGGGTGTCAGAAGGGTGTCAGAAGGGTGTCAGAATGGTGTCAGAAGGGTATCATAAGGGTGTCAGAAGGGTGTCAGAAGGGTGTCAGAAGGGTGTCATAAGGGTGTCATAAGGGTGTCATAAGGGTGTCAGAAGGGTGTCAGAAGGGTGTCAGAAGGGTGTCAGAAGGGTGTCATAAGGGTGTCATAAGGGTGTCAGAAGGGTGTCAGAAGGGTATCATAAGGGTGTCAGAAGGGTGCCAGAAGGGTGTCAGAAAGGTGTCAGAAGGGTGTCAGAAGGGTGTCAGAAGGGTGTCATAAGGGTGTCATAAGGGTGTCAGAAGGGTGTCATAAGGGTGTCATAAGGGTGTCAGAAGGGTGTCAGAAGGGTGTCAGAAGGGTGTCAGAAGGGTGTCAGAAGGGTGTCAGAAGGGTGTCAGAAGGGTGTCATAAGGGTGTCAGAAGGGTGTCATAAGGGTGTCATAAGGGTGTCAGAAGGGTGTCAGAAGGGTGTCAGAAGGGTGTCATAGGGGTGTCATAAGGGTGTCATAAGGGTGTCAGAAGGGTGTCAGAAGGGTGTCATAAGGGTGTCATAAGGGTGTCAGAAAGGTGTCAGAAGGGTGTCAGAAGGGTGTCAGAAGGGTGTCAGAAGGGTGTCATAAGGGTGTCATAAGGGTGTCAGAAGGGTGTCATAAGGGTGTCATAAGGGTGTCAGAAGGGTGTCATAAGGGTGTCAGAAGGGTGTCATAAGGGTGTCATAAGGGTGTCAGAAGGGTGTCATAAGGGTGTCATAAGGGTGTCAGAAGGGTGTCATAAGGGTGTCATAAGGGTGTCAGAAGGGTGTCATAAGGGTGTCATAAGGGTGTCATAAGGGTGTCATAAGGGTGTCAGAAGGGTGTCATAAGGGTGTCATAAGGGTGTCAGAAGGGTGTCAGAAGGGTGTCAGAAGGGTGTCAGAAGGGTGTCATAAGGGTGTCAGAAGGGTATCATAAGGGTGTCAGAAGGGTGTCATAAGGGTGTCAGAAGGGTGTCAGAAGGGTGTCAGAAAGGTGTCAGAAGGGTGTCAGAAGGGTGTCAGAAAGGTGTCAGAAGGGTGTCATAAGGGTGTCAGAAGGGTGTCAGAAGGGTGTCATAAGGGTGTCATAAGGGTGTCAGAAGGGTGTCATAAGGGTGTCATAAGGGTGTCAGAAGGGTGTCATAAGGGTGTCAGAAGGGTGTCATAAGGGTGTCATAAGGGTGTCAGAAGGGTGTCATAAGGGTGTCAGAAGGGTGTCAGAAGGGTGTCAGAAGGGTGTCAGAAGGGTGTCAGAAGGGTGTCAGAAGGGTATCATAAGGGTGTCAGAAGGGTGTCAGAAGGGTGTCAGAATGGTGTCAGAAGGGTATCATAAGGGTGTCAGAAAGGTGTCAGAAGGGTGTCAGAAGGGTGTCATAAGGGTGTCATAAGGGTGTCAGAAGGGTGTCAGAAGGGTGTCAGAAGGGTGTCAGAAGGGTGTCAGAAGGGTATCATAAGGGTGTCAGAAGGGTGTCAGAAGGGTGTCAGAAGGGTATCATAAGGGTGTCAGAAGGGTGTCAGAAGGGTGTCAGAATGGTGTCAGAAGGGTATCATAAGGGTGTCAGAAGGGTGTCAGAAGGGTGTCAGAAGGGTGTCATAAGGGTGTCATAAGGGTGTCATAAGGGTGTCAGAAGGGTGTCAGAAGGGTGTCAGAAGGGTGTCAGAAGGGTGTCATAAGGGTGTCATAAGGGTGTCAGAAGGGTGTCAGAAGGGTATCATAAGGGTGTCAGAAGGGTGCCAGAAGGGTGTCAGAAAGGTGTCAGAAGGGTGTCAGAAGGGTGTCAGAAGGGTGTCATAAGGGTGTCATAAGGGTGTCAGAAGGGTGTCATAAGGGTGTCAGAAGGGTGTCATAAGGGTGTCAGAAGGGTGTCAGAAGGGTGTCAGAAGGGTGTCAGAAGGGTGTCAGAAGGGTGTCAGAAGGGTGTCAGAAGGGTGTCATAAGGGTGTCAGAAGGGTGTCATAAGGGTGTCATAAGGGTGTCAGAAGGGTGTCAGAAGGGTGTCAGAAGGGTGTCATAGGGGTGTCATAAGGGTGTCATAAGGGTGTCAGAAGGGTGTCAGAAGGGTGTCATAAGGGTGTCATAAGGGTGTCAGAAAGGTGTCAGAAGGGTGTCAGAAGGGTGTCAGAAGGGTGTCAGAAGGGTGTCATAAGGGTGTCATAAGGGTGTCAGAAGGGTGTCATAAGGGTGTCATAAGGGTGTCAGAAGGGTGTCATAAGGGTGTCAGAAGGGTGTCATAAGGGTGTCATAAGGGTGTCAGAAGGGTGTCATAAGGGTGTCATAAGGGTGTCAGAAGGGTGTCATAAGGGTGTCATAAGGGTGTCAGAAGGGTGTCATAAGGGTGTCATAAGGGTGTCATAAGGGTGTCATAAGGGTGTCAGAAGGGTGTCATAAGGGTGTCATAAGGGTGTCAGAAGGGTGTCAGAAGGGTGTCAGAAGGGTGTCAGAAGGGTGTCATAAGGGTGTCAGAAGGGTATCATAAGGGTGTCAGAAGGGTGTCATAAGGGTGTCAGAAGGGTGTCAGAAGGGTGTCAGAAAGGTGTCAGAAGGGTGTCAGAAGGGTGTCAGAAAGGTGTCAGAAGGGTGTCATAAGGGTGTCAGAAGGGTGTCATAAGGGTGTCATAAGGGTGTCAGAAGGGTGTCATAAGGGTGTCATAAGGGTGTCATAAGGGTGTCATAAGGGTGTCAGAAGGGTGTTAGCGGGGTGTCATAAGGGTGTCATAAGGGTGTCAGAAGGGTGTCAGAAGGGTGTCAGAAAGGTGTCAGAAGGGTGTCAGAAGGGTGTCAGAAGGGTGTTAGCGGGGTGGTATGGTGACACTGAGAAGTCGGGTCAGCTCTAGACTCTGCCGCTCAAAATGCTTACATATTTTGCATTACGCCTATGTATACTGCGTGAAATTACGAATTAAAACAGAAGAAACTGAAGTAGCACAAATGGCCATCTAAACCCAGTTGTGGCAAGCTGATTCCAGACAGCATGCATAAGTTTCGTCTCAGTTTCTGCGACACGCCAGAGCAGCCAGCAGTTTGGTGCCCTCATTTGAGTACAGACTGTACCTCCATCATCTTAGTCTCTGACCTGCTGTAGAACAGAGCCGACACGCCGTATCTGTTCTTCCTGACGAGGGAGTTATGAAGACGCAGCCGCGGCACCCGGCCCCGCTCCTCGTCATAGCGCAGCAGTGAGGTGGGCGTCAGCTCCCGCACGTCCGAGCCTGGGGTAATGACACAGACACACGTCAGAACACAGCAGCCTGACCACAGAGGTGGCACAGGCACACGTCAGAACACAGATCAGAGACACACACACACGTCAGAACACAGATCAGAGGTACAGACACACGTCAGAACACAGATCAGAGGCACATACACACGTCAGAACACAGATCAGAGACACAGACACACGTCAGAACACAGATCAGAGGCACAGACACACGTCAGAACACAGCAGCTGACCAGAAGTGGCACAGACACACGTCAGAACACAGCAGCTGACCAGAGGAGGCACAGACACACGTCATAACACAGATCAGAGGTACAGACACACGTCAGAACACAGATCAGAGGCACAGACACACGTCATGACACAGATCAGAGGCACAGAAACACGTCAGAACACAGATCAGAGGCACAGACACACGTCAGAACACAGATCAGAGGCACAGACACACGTCAGAACACAGATCAGAGGCACAGGAACACGTCAGAACACAGATCAGAGGCACAGACACACGTCAGAACATAGATCAGAGGCACAGACACACGTCAGAACACAGATCAGAGGAACAGACACACGTCAGAACACAGATCAGAGGCACAGACACACGTCAGAACACAGATCAGAGGCACAGACACACGTCAGAACACAGATCAGAGGCACAGACACACGTCAGAACACAGATCAGAGGCACAGACACACGTCAGAACACAGATCAGAGGCACAGACACACGTCAGAACACAGATCAGAGGCACAGACACACGTCAGAACACAGATCAGAGGCACAGACACACGTCAGAACACAGATCAGAGGCACAGACACACGTCAGAACACAGATCAGAGGCACAGACACACGTCAGAACACAGATCAGAGGCACAGACACACGTCATAACACATATCAGAGGCACAGACACACGTCAGAACACAGATCAGAGGCACAGACACACGTCAGAACACAGATCAGAGGCACAGACACACGTCAGAACACAGATCAGATGCACAGACACACGTCAGAACACAGATCAGAGGCACAGACACACGTCAGAACACAGATCAGAGGCACAGACACACGTCAGAACACAGATCAGAGGCACAGGCACACGTCAGAACACAGATCAGAGACACACGTCAGAACACAGATCAGAGACACAGACACACGTCAGAACACAGATCAGAGACACAGACACACGTCAGAACACAGATCAGAGACACGCGTCAGAACACAGATCAGAGACACAGACACACGTCAGAACACAGATCAGAGACACAGACACACGTCAGAACACAGATCAGAGACACAGACACACGTTAGAACACAGATCAGAGGCACAGACACACGTCAGAACACAGATCAGAGGCACAGACACACGTCAGAACACAGATCAGAGGCACAGACACACGTCAGAGCACAGATCAGAGGCACAGACACACGTCAGAACACATATCAGAGGAACAGACACACGTCAGAACACAGATCAGAGGCACAGACACACGTCAGAACACAGATCAGAGGAACAGACACACGTCAGAACACAGATCAGAGGCACAGACACACGTCAGAACACAGATCAGATGCACAGACACACGTCAGAACACAGATCAGAGGCACAGACACACGTCAGAACACAGATCAGAGGCACAGACACACGTCAGAACACAGATCAGAGGCACAGGCACACGTCAGAACACAGATCAGAGACACACGTCAGAACACAGATCAGAGACACAGACACACGTCAGAACACAGATCAGAGACACACGTCAGAACACAGATCAGAGACACAGACACACGTCAGAACACAGATCAGAGACACAGACACACGTCAGAACACAGATCAGAGACACAGACACACGTTAGAACACAGATCAGAGGCACAGACACACGTCAGAACACAGATCAGAGGCACAGACACACGTCAGAACACAGATCAGAGGCACAGACACACGTCAGAACACAGATCAGAGGCACAGACACACGTCAGAACACAGATCAGAGGCACAGACACACGTCAGAACACAGATCAGAGGAACAGACACACGTCAGAACACAGATCAGAGGCACAGACACACGTCAGAACACAGATCAGAGGAACAGACACACGCCAGCACACAGATCAGGAGCACAGAAACACGTCATAACACAGCAGCTGGCCAGATCGACTAAACTAATAGCATTGCAATGGATAAATGGACATGTTTACGTATGCTCAACGGTTCTAGTTAACAAAGCCAGCCTTGCCCATTGGATGGGCGTCCTGTACGCTGGTCTGACGTCACATACTACTACAGTGACGTCACAAAGATGACCATACTCACGTCTGACGGCAGTGAAGAGCAGGACAGCGCCGCCACGAGCCGCGCCGCGGGTCACGTAACGCAGCGTGATCTGGTAGCTGGCGGAGCTGACCGGGAACGCCAGCAGGTCACGACGCAGCTGCCAGATCTGACGAAAAACGCAACGGTCAGACGCCACACGTGATGCCAAAGACAACGGTCAGAGGCGTTAGATCATGCCTTAGGTCATGCCTTTCCGATTTCCATATGTAACGCGGGCTACGATGCAACACAAAACACGGCATCACCCCAAAAATAGGCCCGAATGTGCGTTTCGTCGGCTACTGACCACGGCGGTCGGCTCGATCTGGTAGAAGTCGTAGATGTGCAGATCCTCGGAGGAGTCCTCCGGACTGGGGTTCAGCACCTGAATACCGATCACGTTCTCTCGCGAAGTCTGTTGGCACGATAGCAGAGCACCGTCGTCAGAACAGGATTTAACGATGTCTCAAGTTAAACACCAGACAGTGAACGTGTATCGTCCGATTGTAGATCCACGCTAAACAAAATGCGATGCGTGAATAAGTTTCAAATGCAGGAAATCATAGATCCTGTGATGAATAAATCATGGCTCCTCGTACCACCCACCCGCTCACCGTGATGTGATAGACCCGCTCGGTGGCGTCCTCGGTGCCCTCTGTAATGACGTAGGTCGGTCGGTAGAGGTCCAGCTTGATCCTGGTGGGGGCGGAGGGCAGGAACTCGCGCCGCTCTCTGACCATGCCGGCCCAGCCGATCAGCTCCCGCTGCTCGTGTCGGCTCAGAGACGGGTTGTAGTGCACGCCGGACTCGCCGTTCTCCTCCACCAGGCAGTCTGACAGACACAGACGCGGGTGTGGTTAGCGTATATGGCGACATCTTGCAGACGCGGTTAGCGTATATGGTGACATCGTGCAGACGCGGTTAGCGTATATGGTGACATCGTGGAGACGCGGTTAGCGTATATGGTGACATCGTGGACGCGGTTAGCGTATATGGTGACATCGTGCAGACGCGGTTAGCATATATGGTGACATCGTGCAGACGCGGTTAGCGTATATGGTGACATCGTGCAGACGCGGTTAGCGTATATGGTGACATCGTGCAGACGCGGTTAGCGTATATGGGGACATCGTGGACGCGGTTAGCGTATATGGTGACATCGTGCAGACGCGGTTAGCGTATATGGTGACATCGTGGACGCGGTTAGCGTATATGGTGACATCGTGCAGACGCGGTTAGCGTATATGGTGACATCGTGCAGACGCGGTTAGCGTATATGGTGACATCGTGGACGCGGTTAGCGTATATGGTGACATCGTGGACGCGGTTAGCGTATATGGTGACATCGTGCAGACGCGGTTAGCGTATATGGTGACATCGTGGACGCGGTTAGCGTATATGGTGACATCGTGGACGCGGTTAGCGTATATGGTGACATCGTGGACGCCGTAGTTGTTCACAGCTACCACATACTGGATAGAACTCGCGCCGGAACAACTAGAAGACGATACACTTGCCGGATAATCATAAGCAAGCAGAATGTAGCTAATCATTGACGAAATGAATGCAAAAGCAGCGTCGGCTTTGCAAGTGTGAAAGGAATGGACTAAAACCTGCGACTCCCTAGTCTCAAACCCGGTAGACCCTCGGAGCTACATGACTACCTCAGTTCTCAGCAAAACGTCCACACCTTTCAAACACATGCACACCCACATTTAACTCGACAGAGCTCGCTCAACACCCCACCGCTGCCACCACCTCGCCACTGCCTACTAAGCAACACTCACCCGTCATCTCCAGCCACAGGGACCTCAGAGAGAGGCCGTGACCGCGGTTCCCCCGGACCTGCACCCGCTTCAGGTGGTTCACCGAGTCGATCTTGAACGTGTCGGAGTACATGATGCCCAGGCCGTCGCCGTCGTTGTTGGTCAGCACCACCGACTCCAGCACGTGGTGGTTGAAGTCCATCCGGAGCGCTAAGGAGACCACATACAACGGCAATCAGGGTCACAGATCGGGCAAACCAGCTATGCCTTGCCACTGGCTATATTCCAATGCGTCCACAAAGCCGAAGCATGCTACTTATTTTGTTGCTGAATATAGGTGGCAAGTACAAAGCTACAAGGGCTGCACATATAGATACTGATAATACCGAACAGTAAGAACCCAAGGTGCACTATCAGAAGAGCCATCCTCACTTCAACGGGGCCGTCGACTCCTCTCACCCCTGATCCTAGACTCTCCCGAGCTCCATCGTAGCCTCTCCCCGAGCTCCACCATAGCCACTCCCCGAGCTCCACCATAGCCTCTCCCCGAGCTCCACCATAGCCTCTCCCCGAGCCCCACCCTAGCCTCTCCCCGAGCTCTACCATAGCCTCTCCCCGAGCTCCACCATAGCCTCTCCCCGAGCTCCACCCTAGCCTCTCCCCGAGCCCCACCCTAGCCTCTCCCCGAGCTCTACCATAGCCTCTCCCCGAGCTCCACCATAGCCTCTCCCCGAGCTCCACCATAGCCTCTCCCCGAGCTCCACCATAACCTCTAACCTAGCTCCACCATAGCCTCTCCCCGAGCTCCACCCTGTCCCCGAGCTCCGCCATAGCCTCTCCCCGAGCTCCACCATAGCCTCTCCCCGAGCTCCACCATAGCCTCTCCCGAGCTCCACCATAGCCTCTCCCCTAGCTCCACCATAGCCTCTCCCCGAGCTCCACCCTGTCCCCGAGCTCCACCATAGCCTCTCCCCGAGCCCCACCATAGCCTCTCCCCGAGCTCCACCATAGCCTCTCCCGAGCTCCACCATAGCCTCTCCCCTAGCTCCACCATAGCCTCTCCCCGAGCTCCACCCTGTCCCCGAGCTCCACCATAGCCTCTCCCGAGCTCCACCATAGCCTCTCCCCTAGCTCCACCATAGCCTCTCCCCGAGCTCCACCCTGTCCCCGAGCTCCACCATAGCCTGTCCCCGAGCTCCACCATAGCCTCTCCTCGAGCCCCACCATAGCCTCTCCCCGAGCTCCACCATAGCCTCTCCCCGACCTCCACCATAGACTCTCCCGAGCTCCACCATAGACTCTCCCGAGCTCCACCATAGCCTCTCCCCGAGCTCCACCATAGCCTCTCCCCGAGCTCCACCATAGCCTCTCCCCGAGCTCCACCATAGCCTCTCCCGAGCTCCCCCGAGCTCCGCCATAGCCTCTCCCCAAGCTCCACCATAGCCTCTCCCCAAGCTCCACCATAGCCTCTCCCCGAGCTCCACCATAGCCTCTCCCCGAGCTCCACCATAGCCTCTCCCGAGCTCCACCATAGCCTCTCCCCGAGCTCCACCATAGCCTCTCCCCAAGCTCCACCATAGCCTCTCCCGAGCTCCCCCCGAGCTCCGCCATAGCCTCTCCCCGAGCTCCACCATAGCCTCTCCCCGAGCCCCACCATAGCCTCTCCCCGAGCTCCACCATAGCCTCTCCCCGACCTCCACCATAGACTCTCCCGAGCTCCACCATAGACTCTCCCGAGCTCCACCATAGCCTCTCCCCAAGCTCCACCATAGCCTCTCCCGAGCTCCCCCCGAGATCCGCCATAGCCTCTCCCCGAGCTCCGCCATAGCCTCTCCCCGAGCCCCACCATAGCCTCTCCCCGAGCTCCACCATAGCCTCTCCCCGAGCTCCACCATAGCCTCTCCCCGAGCTCCACCATAGCCTCTCCCCGAGCTCCACCATAGCCTCTCCCCGAGCCCCACCATAGCCTCTCCCCGAGCTCCACCATAGCCTCTCCCGAGCTCCACCATAGCCTCTCCCCGAGCTCCACCATATACTCTCCCGAGCTCCACCATAGCCTCTCCCCGAGCTCCACCATAGACTCTCCCGAGCTCCACCATAGCCTCTCCCCGAGCTCCACCATAGCCTCTCCCCGACCTCCACCATAGACTCTCCCGAGCTCCACCATAGCCTCTCCCCAAGCTCCACCATAGCCTCTCCCGAGCTCCCCCCGAGCTCCGCCATAGCCTCTCCCCGAGCTCCGCCATAGCCTCTCCCCGAGCTCCACCATAGCCTATCCCCGAGCTCCACCATAGCCTCTCCCCGAGCTCCACCATAGCCTCTCCCCGAGCCCCACCATAGACTCTCCCGAGCTCCACCATAGCCTCTCCCCAAGCTCCGCCATAGCCTCTCCCCGAGCTCCACCATAGCCTCTCCCCGAGCTCCACCATAGCCTCTCCCGAGCTCCACCATAGCCTCTCCCCGAGCTCCACCATAGCCTCTCCCCGAGCTCCACCATAGCCTCTCCCGAGCTCCACCATAGCCTCTCCCCGAGCTCCACCATAGCCTCTCCCGAGCTCCCCCCGAGCTCCGCCATAGCCTCTCCCCGAGCTCCACCATAGCCTCTCCCCGAGCTCCACCATAGCCTCTCCCTGAGCTCCACCATAGCCTCTCCCCGAGCCCCACCATAGACTCTCCCGAGCTCCACCATAGCCTCTCCCCGAGCCCCACCATAGACTCTCCCGAGCTCCACCATAGACTCTCCCGAGCTCCACCATAGCCTCTCCCCGAGCTCCACCATAGCCTCTCCCGAGCTCCACCATAGCCTCTCCCCGAGCTCCACCATAGCCTCTCCCGAGCTCCCCCCGAGCTCCGCCATAGCCTCTCCCCGAGCTCCACCATAGCCTCTCCCCAAGCTCCGCCATAGCCTCTCCCCGAGCTCCACCATAGCCTCTCCCCGAGCTCCACCATAGCCTCTCCCGAGCTCCACCATAGCCTCTCCCCGAGCTCCGCCATAGCCTCTCCCCGAGCTCCACCATAGCCTCTCCCCGAGCTCCACCATAGGCTCTCCCGAGCTCCACCATAGCCTCTCCCCGAGCTCCACCATAGCCTCTCCCCGAGCTCCACCATAGCCTGTCCCCGAGCTCCACCATAGCCTCTCCCCGAGCTCCACCATAGCCTCTCCCCGAGCTCCACCATAGCCTCTCCCCGAGCTCCATCCTGTCCCCGAGCTCCACCATAGACTCTCCCGAGCTCCACCATAGCCTCTCCCCGACCTCCACCATAGCCTCTCCCGAGCTCCCCCCGAGCTCCACCATAGCCTTTCCCTGAGCTCCACCATAGCCTCTCCCGAGCTCTACCATAGCCTCTCCCGAGCTCCACCATAGCCTCTCCCCGAGCTCCACCATAGCCTCTCCCCGAGCTCCACCATAGCCTCTCCCGAGCTCCCCCCGAGCTCCGCCATAGCCTCTCCCCAAGCTCCGCCATAGCCTCTCCCCGAGCTCCGCCATAGCCTCTCCCCGAGCTCCACCATAGCCTCTCCCCGAGCTCCACCATAGCCTCTCCCCGAGCTCCACCCTGTCCCCGAGCTCCACCATAGCCTGTCCCCGAGCTCCACCATAGCCTCTCCCCGACCTCCACCATAGCCTCTCCCCAAGCTCCACCATAGCCTCTCCCCAAGCTCCACCATAGCCTCTAACCTGGCCCGAAGGTGTACGTGGCGTGATCAATCAGTCCCGCTTTCTCCAGCCATACATTCTTCAGTATGTTCTTCTCGGCGGGCAGGCCGAACCGAACCCCGGCCCAGCTGACATCGTAACAGCGAAGCGCCACGTCCTGTTCGTGGGAGCAGGTGCGCTCCAGCTCGGAGGCGCCCTCGTGACGACACTGGGTGAAGTCGGTGTCGGTTGTAGAGCAGGAGACAGAGCTGCACAGGTACGGCGAGAGGGGAGATAAATTGGTGTTACGATGCACAAATATGACGGAGTGAGGAAGGGCGAGCTGCATTGTTACACAACAAAGCAGATTCAGAAAGCGGCACCCAACAGGGATTAGGGGTTTTCTAATTTCTACCTATGGGGAACATGCGTCCCACGAAGTAAATACTGGAAAGTGGAAGAGTTGAACAAACAGTAATGCATGCATACCTTCCCTCATAAGATTTATGAGATTGATGTCTAATATCTCAATGAAATTCACAAACAATATACAACTGCAGCCATCCATCGATCCACCTTTCCGCCACTCTCACCTCATGACCACGCGCGAGTCGAGTCCCTTTCTGCCACTCTTACCTCATGACCACGCGCGAGTCGAGTCCCTTTCTGCCACTCTCACCTCATGACCACGCGCGAGTCGAGTCCCTTTCCGCCACTCTCACCTCATGACCACGCGCGAGTCGAGTCCCTTTCTGCCACTCTCACCTCATGACCACGCGCGAGTCGAGTCCCTTTCCGCCACTCTCACCTCATGACCACGCGCGAGTCGAGTCCCTTTCTGCCACTCTCACCTCATGACCACGCGCGAGTCGAGTCCCTTTCTGCCACTCTCACCTCATGACCACGCGCGAGTCGAGTCCCTTTCCGCCACTCTCACCTCATGACCACGCGCGAGTCGAGTCCCTTTCTGCCACTCTCACCTCATGACCACGCGCGAGTCGAGTCCCCTTCTGCCACTCTCACCTCATGACCACGCGCGAGTCGAGTCCCTTTCTGCCACTCTCACCTCATGACCACGCGCGAGTCGAGTCCCTTTCTGCCACTCTCACCTCATGACCACGCGCGAGTCGAGTCCCTTTCTGCCACTCTCACCTCATGACCACGCGCGAGTCGAGTCCCTTTCTGCCACTCTCACCTCATGACCACGCGCGAGTCGAGTCCCTTTCTGCCACTCTCACCTCATGACCACGCGCGAGTCGAGTCCCTTTCTGCCACTCTCACCTCATGACCACGCGCGAGTCGAGTCCCTTTCTGCCACTCTCACCTCATGACCACGCGCGAGTCGAGTCCCTCGAGAGGCACCTCGGTACGCGTCATCTGCCAGTCGAGCGGATTGAGCACCCAGCCCAGCTGACGGCAGACGAGCGCAGCATTCATGATGCTCCAGCCGCGGGAGCACACAGTGCCCCACTCGTTGTCAATCAGCACCTGTCGGGGGACGGAGACCAGGGTCAGTGAATGTGTCAACGGAGGAGAGCGCTTAGCAATGCTGCCGTGCAAACGAAGAAACACGTATGCCAATCGCCCGAAAACCGTGACATAGGTGGTTCTTCCTTTGCACGGAAGAATGGATGTCACGCTCAACGGAAGAGTGGGATATTTGAATTGATCTGGCAGCGCTTAAACTGTAATTGGGATAACATATTGGAAATCAACCGACACAATTGACATAACATCAATCTTCCCAGAGAGTTATATGTCCAATCAAACCTTCGAACTGTATAGAAACTAGAAAGGTTCTGATATCTTGCATTGAGATCCTCTCAAATGTTCTATCATTCTATCATGGCCGTCACTAATAACTGATCTATCCTAGCCGTACACACTGCTCCCGAAAAGGGCCTTCGCTGACCTGGAGTCGCCCCTCCCGCTCGGTCCTGACTCCGACCAGCCTGACGGGCGCCAGGCTGACGTTGTCCCGCTGGTCTATAGTTTATACTGACCTGGAGTCGCCCCTCCCGCTGGGCGCCAGGCTGACGTTGTCCCTCTGGTCTATAGTTTATACTGACCTGGAGTCGCCCCTCCCGCTGGGCGCCAGGCTGACGTTGTCCCTCTGGTCTATAGTTTATACTGACCTGGAGTCGCCCCTCCCGCTGGGCGCCAGGCTGACGTTGTCCCTCTGGTCTATAGTTTATACTGACCTGGAGTCCCCCTCCCGCTGGGCGCCAGGCTGACGTTGTCTCGCTGGTCTATAGTTTATACTGACCTGGAGTCGCCCCTCCCGCTCGGTCCTGCCTCCGACCAGCCTGACGGGCGCCAGGCTGACGTTGTCCCTCTGGTCTATAGTTTATACTGACCTGGAGTCGCCCCTCCCGCTGGGCGCCAGGCTGACGTTGTCCCGCTGGTCTATAGTTTATACTGACCTGGAGTCGCCCCTCCCGCTGGGCGCCAGGCTGACGTTGTCCCGCTGGTCTATAGTTTATACTGACCTGGAGTCGCCCCTCCCGCTGGGCGCCAGGCTGACGTTGTCCCTCTGGTCTATAGTTTATACTGACCTGGAGTCGCCCCTCCCGCTGGGCGCCAGGCTGACGTTGTCCCGCTGGTCTATAGTTTATACTGACCTGGAGTCGCCCCTCCCGCTGGGCGCCAGGCTGACGTTGTCCCTCTGGTCTATAGTTTATACTGACCTGGAGTCGCCCCTCCCGCTCGGTCCTGCCTCCGACCAGCCTGACGGGCGCCAGGCTGACGTTGTCCCTCTGGTCTATAGTTTATACTGACCTGGAGTCGCCCCTCCCGCTCGGTCCTGCCTCCGACCAGCCTGACGGGAGCCAGGCTGACGTTGTCCCTCTGGTCTATAGTTTATACTGACCTGGAGTCGCCCCTCCCGCTCGGTCCAGCCTCCGACCAGCCTGACGGGCGCCAGGCTGACGTTGTCCCTCTGGTCTATAGTTTATACTGACCTGGAGTCGCCCCTCCCGCTCGGTCCTGCCTCCGACCAGCCTGACGGGCGCCAGGCTGACGTTGTCCCTCTGGTCTATAGTTTATACTGACCTGGAGTCGCCCCTCCCGCTCGGTCCTGCCTCCGACCAGCCTGACGGGCGCCAGGCTGACGTTGTCCCTCTGGTCTATAGTTTATACTGACCTGGAGTCGCCCCTCCCGCTGGGCGCCAGGCTGACGTTGTCCCTCTGGTCTATAGTTTATACTGACCTGGAGTCGCCCCTTCCGCTCGGTCCTGCCTCCGACCAGCCTGACGGGCGCCAGGCTGACGTTGTCCCTCTGGTCTATAGTTTATACTGACCTGGAGTCGCCCCTCCCGCTCGGTCCTGCCTCCGACCAGCCTGACGGGCGCCAGGCTGACGTTGTCCCTCTGGTCTATAGTTTATACTGACCTGGAGTCGCCCCTCCCGCTCGGTCCTGCCTCCGACCAGCCTGACGGGCGCCAGGCTGACGTTGTCCCGCTGGTCTATAGTTTATACTGACCTGGAGTCGCCCCTCCCGCTGGGCGCCAGGCTGACGTTGTCCCGCTGGTCTATAGTTTATACTGACCTGGAGTCGCCCCTCCCGCTCGGTCCTGCCTCCGACCAGCCTGACGGGCGCCAGGCTGACGTTGTCCCGCTGGTCTATAGTTTATACTGACCTGGAGTCGCCCCTCCCGCTGGGCGCCAGGCTGACGTTGTCCCGCTGGTCTATAGTTTATACTGACCTGGAGTCGCCCCTCCCGCTCGGTCCTGCCTACGACCAGCCTGACGGGCGCCAGGCTGACGTTGTCCCGCTGGTCTATAGTTTATACTGACCTGGAGTCACCCCTCCCGCTGGGCGCCAGGCTGACGTTGTCCCGCTGGTCTATAGTTTATACTGACCTGGAGTCGCCCCTCCCGCTCGGTCCTGCCTCCGACCAGCCTGACGGGCGCCAGGCTGACGTTGTCCCTCTGGTCTATAGTTTATACTGACCTGGAGTCGCCCCTCCCGCTGGGCGCCAGGCTGACGTTGTCCCTCTGGTCTATAGTTTATACTGACCTGGAGTCGCCCCTCCCGCTGGGCGCCAGGCTGACGTTGTCCCGCTGGTCTATAGTTTATACTGACCTGGAGTCGCCCCTCCCGCTCGGTCCTGCCTCCGACCAGCCTGACGGGCGCCAGGCTGACGTTGTCCCTCTGGTCTATAGTTTATACTGACCTGGAGTCGCCCCTCCCGCTGGGCGCCAGGCTGACGTTGTCCCTCTGGTCTATAGTTTATACTGACCTGGAGTCGCCCCTCCCGCTGGGCGCCAGGCTGACGTTGTCCCGCTGGTCTATAGTTTATACTGACCTGGAGTCGCCCCTCCCGCTGGGCGCCAGGCTGACGTTGTCCCTCTGGTCTATAGTTTATACTGACCTGGAGTCGCCCCTCCCGCTGGGCGCCAGGCTGACGTTGTCCCTCTTGTCTATAGTTTATACTGACCTGGAGTCGCCCCTCCCGCTGGGCGCCAGGCTGACGTTGTCCCGCTGGTCTATAGTTTATACTGACCTGGAGTCGCCCCTCCCGCTCGGTCCTGCCTCCGACCAGCCTGACGGGCGCCAGGCTGACGTTGTTCCGCTGGTCTATAGTTTATACTGACCTGGAGTCGCCCCTCCCGCTGGGCGCCAGGCTGACGTTGTCCCTCTGGTCTATAGTTTATACTGACCTGGAGTCGCCCCTCCCGCTGGGCGCCAGGCTGACGTTGTCCCGCTGGTCAATAGTTTATACTGACCTGGAGTCGCCCCTCCCGCTCGGTCCTGCCTCCGACCAGCCTGACGGGCGCCAGGCTGACGTTGTCCCTCTGGTCTATAGTTTATACTGACCTGGAGTCGCCCCTCCCGCTGGGCGCCAGGCTGACGTTGTCCCTCTGGTCTATAGTTTATACTGACCTGGAGTCGCCCCTCCCGCTCGGTCCTGCCTCCGACCAGCCTGACGGGCGCCAGGCTGACGTTGTCCCTCTGGTCTATAGTTTATACTGACCTGGAGTCGCCCCTCCCGCTGGGCGCCAGGCTGACGTTGTCCCTCTGGTCTATAGTTTATACTGACCTGGAGTCGCCCCTCCCGCTGGGCGCCAGGCTGACGTTGTCCCGCTGGTCAATAGTTTATACTGACCTGGAGTCGCCCCTCCCGCTCGGTCCTGCCTCCGACCAGCCTGACGGGCGCCAGGCTGACGTTGTCCCGCTGGTCTATAGTTTATACTGACCTGGAGTCGCCCCTCCCGCTCGGTCCTGCCTCCGACCAGCCTGACGGGCGCCAGGCTGACGTTGTCCCTCTGGTCTATAGTTTATACTGACCTGGAGTCGCCCCTCCCGCTGGGCGCCAGGCTGACGTTGTCCCGCTGGTCTATAGTTTATACTGACCTGGAGTCGCCCCTCCCGCTGGGCGCCAGGCTGACGTTGTCCCTCTGGTCTATAGTTTATACTGACCTGGAGTCGCCCCTCCCGCTGGGCGCCAGGCTGACGTTGTCCCGCTGGTCTATAGTTTATACTGACCTGGAGTCGCCCCTCCCGCTGGGCGCCAGGCTGACGTTGTCCCTCTGGTCTATAGTTTATACTGACCTGGAGTCGCCCCTCCCGCTGGGCGCCAGGCTGACGTTGTCCCGCTGGTCTATAGTTTATACTGACCTGGAGTCGCCCCTCCCGCTCGGTCCTGCCTCCGACCAGCCTGACGGGCGCCAGGCTGACGTTGTCCCGCTGGTCCCGCTCCTCCAGACTGAAGGTGACGCGTTTCTCCTCGCTCATGGAGGAGCCCTCGGCGTGGATGTGGCCGGCCACCATCATACCTGAACGGGGGCCGGAGAAGGTTAGAGGTCAGCGAGGCGACTCGCAGAGAAGGTCAGAGGTCAGATCACGTATAAGATACAAGGTGCGAGTAATACACACAAAATACATTAAACTGGCCCAGCAGGACGAGCACATATGAATCAAGTGTAAAAAACTAAAACGATCGAAATTTTACAAGCTGCAAGATGGATAACATTCTAAAGCCATTCTATAGCATTCTATATCAACATTCTAACATTGTTGATTGATCTGAATATTGACCCAGCTCGGGCGTTGCCGTCCAGCCTCCCACTACAGACCCAGTCGTGCCCCACTCACCGACACTGTGCTGGAACTCCAGTCGGACTCCGAACGCCACCGTCAGCCTCGCTCCCGGCCTCACGTAGATATCCCTCGTCACCCGGAACGTGCCCTCGGGAAGAATCACCTGGCCGGCGATCTCACCGCCAATCTCGTTCTGCGCGTCCGGCCCGAAATTCGGCACAAACTGCTCGTTCAGCGAGAGAAGGATCGAGTTCGGATCGTTCTCGCTCAGAAGGAACGGCTCAAAGTCCACCTTCGCCAGGTTGTACCGGTCCTTGCGGTCAAAGATGCGACTGTACACCTGGTTGGCTCGCTTAAAGCCGTACCAGTTGTGCGAGGCGTTGGCGTTGGCGCTCTGGTCCTCGAAGTGCACGCCGAGCTCGTACTCGGACTCTGGGTTCTCCATGATGTTGCGGTAGACGATGACGGACGCCGAGGACACGGTGACCACGGCCGACACGCGGTTGCGCGGGTTCAGGCTCGGGAATGGCTCAGCCACAGAGTTCTTCACGAGGAAGTTGCGCGTGAACAAGATCCTCTGCGCAGACGAGTGCGCGTACTGCGAGGCGCCGATGTTGACCACGTAGATGCCGGTGTTGCGTTCGAAGTAGTTGTGCGTGATGTTGAGCTGTAGTGGAAGCAGCTCAACCTCCGGCACGTCGCCGCTGAAGACCCGCAGCGTCGCCACGCGCTGCTCGGCGAAGTAGTTGTACTCGATGTTGCCGAAAACGTTGGCCACCGGCGCGATGTTGACGGCGAGACGCTCGTTCCTGAGGAAGCGGTTGTGTCCGATCTGAAGTTTGAGCCTGCCGCCGGTTGGCTGCTGACACGTCCAAACATCCAGCGCATCCCAGAGCGACCTCTGGAACACGTTTCCACTGATGTTGACGAACGAGTCGCGACAGAAGTTGCCGACGAACACACCCTGCAGCCGGTTCTCGGACAGCTTCGAGTAGGCGAGCACGAACTCCTGACTGAAGGCTACCTTCTTCTGGGTGTCGTTATACCACAGCGAGACACCGCGGCCCGAGTTACCAGCGATCTCACACCACGAGATGTTCTTGCTGCCTCCGGCGTAGGTGATGTTGATGCCGTCGCCCGTGTTGCCAGTGATTTGGGACCACGTGACGTTGACATCGCCGGCACCGCCCAGCACGTGCACGCCGGCCACGTGCGAGTTATTCGCCACGAGCGTGCGGTGCACGTGCACGAGGGAGCGGATGTTTTCGACGGCGATTCCGCGGCCGTTGTTGTTTGAGACGTCCGAGCTGGAGACGTTCAGGTCGTGGCTCTTGCCTGGCGGGGCGGAGACGCGGCGGTCAGAGGCTGGTGAGGTGACGGGCCGCTTCAAATGCAGCGTACACTAACTAAGGAGATAACGACAAGTTAGAGAGTTGATCACCATGTTGAATACCGAAGGACATAAATGAGTCATGCATGACAGGTTTGCTTTTAGACCTAAAATTGTGTATCTAATAACAATACGCAAAAGCGCCGAATTAACGGACGGTTTTAATTTGACATAAGTAACCCTCATCAATCCATCCTCTTGCTTATATTCTCCATATTTTGTTGTTGACGGAACTGAATACAACTAAGCGCGCCACTCACCGCCTCCGGCCGTGATGGCCATGAACACCTCAGTCTGTGTGCGGTTCAGAGCTGTGAAGGTGACCAGCAGCTGGTGGCGAGTGGAGACCAGACTCTGGGGCCGGGTGGCGTTCCGAACCTGAGAAACAGCGGGTATGGGCCGGTCAGTTGGCCGTCAGACGTCGTGACCAGCAGCTGGTCCCGGGTGGAGACCAGACTCTGGGGCCGGGTGGGGTTCCGAACCTGAGAAACAGTGGGTATGGGCCGGTCAGTTGGCCGTCAGACGGCAGGTGCACGAGGCAGGGGATACAAAGCATAGTCAAGACAGACACAGTGTAGTGCACTAAAGAGAGGTGTCCGAGAAAATGTCAGGCCCCGACGGTTACCGCTTTAGGCGAAGTTACTCCTCATCAAGACCAAAAAACGTCGTCGAACAATACTTCACTGCGGTTCTGTTAATTGGGTCAGCGGCATTAATTCAAACTTCAATATCGCTTCTTGGGAAATGGGAATGTATACACGCATTATTATATTGCCAAAGGTCGTTGGCGCACGGGAACATACATCGAACACGCCAATTAACCAGCGCGCCTCATTGTTGCGTGCGCGGGCAAAATTGGCTCATTTCCGCTGTGTCGACAAACATATCGAGGTCGTGCGTCCGCTCCACGCAGCGGTAACCAGCCCATCCGCCGGGTCACGTTAGCTCGACTAGCGACAGGCAGCGCCCCTGGCGGCTTACCTTGAAACTACCGAGCAGCGGGGACGACGTGGAAGCGCCGTCGTAGAAGCTGATCTCAGCGTCGTCGTCCCGCTCGTTCATCAGGTACAGGAAGTTGACGGTGAGCACCAGGCCGACCCGGGAACGGAAACGCTGACAGAAACAACAGTCAAACGTCAGCACAGATGCTCGGAAACGTAGTTCATATAGTTCATGTAGTTCATGTAGTTCATGTAGTTCATGTAGTTAAAAGTTCTGCGTTTTCAGCATAGTTTCCCAGAGATACAATGATGTGGCACATAATTTCTGACACGAGCAACAACAACCGAGCAGAGACAGTAAGACGAACCTTAAAGTGTCTTCATGACACCCCATCTCCCACTCGGCTGCGCCTACCTTCTGACACCTGATGGGCCGGTAGCTGGCCTTGAACTGCTGCGCCACCGTGTAGATGGGATAAATCTGCTGAGCGATCGTGCCCGAACTGCAGAAGTCGGTGACCGCGGTGCCGTCCACCTCTCTGAGCGGGATCTGCGTGTCGTGCTGCACGAACTTGACGCCATCGGCGCCGTTATCTCGGATGCGGCAGTCGTGCACGTGCGCCAGCCCCGTGGAGGTGTTCATGTAGATACCGATTCCTGGCCGGATCGGAGAACGGTGGTTAGCTAAATCCGCCGGCGGATGGATGTGCAACAGGCTTCGGCACGATCGGAATCGATGGACGAAACCAGTAAGAAACCAAAAATGGAATAAGTCAACAGATATCAAGTTACAACAAAGACTACACTTTACAAATCTCCGCAATTTGTTCCGAAAAGGATGCAGATTGTTAAGTTACCATGGCTCTGGGAACAACTGTCTATCTCTGCTGTCTCTCCAGAAATCTGTATAACTCTATCAATCCAGCTGAACACTGTCAATTCAGACACTCAATTGAGACACAGTGTACTGGCCACAGGTGTTGACGTACCGGCGTTACCCTCGATGGTGCAGTTGTTGATGTTGATGAGCGAGTCGGGCGCCGTGATGTTGATACCGCCGTACGCCGAGTGCTTGACGGTGACGCCGTACAGCTGGGGCGGCACGCCGATACTCTCAAGCGCCGCGTGCGCCTGTCGGGAGGGGCGGCCGGGTTAGGGCAGGGCAAAGCAAGCCCGGTAAGACTTCGTCCCGAGTCAGACACGCTGGAATGCGAATGTAGACAGATACAGAATAAAGACAGGCGCAGAATCAAAGGCGCCGAATCTGATCACTGCCAGAGGAGCCGCCTTCGGGAAGGGAGGGTGCCGACTTCCAGTTGCTCGCTCTGATGTATGGCTAGAGGAGCCGACTTCGGGAAGGGAGGGTACTGACTTCCAGTTGCTCGCTCTGATGTATGGCTAGAGGAGCCGCCTTCGGGAAGGGAGGGTGCCGACTTCCAGTTGCTCGCTCTGATGTATGGCTAGAGGAGCCGACTTCGGGAAGGGAGGGTACTGACTTCCAGTTGCTCGCTCTGATGTATGGCTAGAGGAGCCGACTTCGGGAAGGGAGGGTACTGACTTCCAGTTGCTCGCTCTGATGTATGGCTAGAGGAGCCGACTTCGGGAAGGGAGGGTACTGACTTCCAGTTGCTCGCTCTGATGTATGGCTAGAGGAGCCGCCTTCGGGAAGGGAGGGTACTGACTTCCAGTTGCTCGCTCTGATGTATGGCTAGAGGAGCCGCCTTCGGGAAGGGAGGGTACTGACTTCCAGTTGCTCGCTCTGATGTATGGCTAGAGGAGCCGCCTTCGGGAAGGGAGGGTACTGACTTCCAGTTGCTCGCTCTGATGTATGGCTAGAGGAGCCGACTTCGGGAAGGGAGGGTACTGACTTCCAGTTGCTCGCTCTGATGTATGGCTAGAGGAGCCGCCTTCGGGAAGGGAGGGTACTGACTTCCAGTTGCTCGCTCTGATGTATGGCTAGAGGAGCCGACTTCGGGAAGGGAGGGTACTGACTTCCAGTTGCTCGCTCTGATGTATGGCTAGAGGAGCCGCCTTCGGGAAGGGAGGGTACTGACTTCCAGTTGCTCGCTCTGATGTATGAGCCATAGATGATCGATGGACGGAGAATGGAACTTGGCAAGTGGTTTTGTTGGCAGCAGCTGTTTTGCCACCAGACTCTAACCGCTCTGCTTCACACGTGAATTTGTTGTAACTGATCGTGCACAAGGCTGGTGCAACACACAGGGAATAGGAGTAGTTCGGAAAACACGAAAGAGTAAGTTCATCAAGCAGGACAGTACCAAATAGCAGATTTCATCAAACTAACCGTAACTTCCCTAATGCCTAGTTCATAACGTCATCACTGTGGAATTTTCCCGTGTAAGTGTGACTAAAGCACTGCACAGTACACGTGTACACGTTTCCGTCGTCCTGTTTAGCAAGGCACCAGACTGGTTTCATTCCACGTGGCGGAGCTTCTCAGCTCCTGTAATCCCGTCTCCCCAGCCCAGTGGCCGGACAGTGAACCCAGCACAACGAACCCAGCTCAGCCGCTCGGCAGCACGGCAGCGGAACGCATCGTTCGCAATCCAGACGTGACAGACAGCCGCCATTTCACGCCAAGTTGTAATACCTGGGAGGCCACAGACCGAATCACCAGCCCTATGCGAGTTGTTCGCTTCGCAAACCGCCCATGGCTAACTGGGTTACTGACTCCACCGACACTTGGGAATAGTTGCTAGTGATCTGGTTAAGAGGAGAGGCGAAGAAAATGAGCCGCTGATATACATTTTCTCAATTATTTGCATGTATCCCTTGAAAAGTCTTGCAAGATGTTTTGTTCTATCGAAAGTCTTTAGCCGAGTCGTTTGTCGTTTTGTTGTTTGTCCCATCCCGAGCACCGCAAAATAAAACACACAACGCAACAATTAAGTAGTTCACGCTGTTAAAGTACGAAACTGGGTTACGTCGCACGTCTCTTAAGTAAAAAGACCTCAAACTATTATGAACTTAATTTAAAGTAACCTGAACTCACTCATGCTGGGAATAATGGCATTTCAACTATTAGTAGAGCTTTCTCCACTATCTGGCAACCCTCAATTTCGCTATGTAAACAGGATTAATATCACAGCGCTGCCATTACATTAGAGTTTAGATCTTGTCATTTGAGTAGTTTTCCCTTCAGTGAGCTCTGTCTTCTTCCCACTGCCGTGTTCCGATTCTCACCTGTCTTCCGATCCCCATGCCGGCGCTGAGAACATCCACGTGGAACAGCTTGGAGTCTGAGAACTTCTGGTACAGCGTGTCTCCAGCGGTCAGCATCTTGGAGTGGTCGGCGCGCTCGAACCTCAGACCTCGCCAGTGCGAGGCGGGACGGGTCAGGTCGAACACAGGCGTGCAGCGCAGCGCCAGGTCCGCGTGCTCGTCTGCCGGGGTCATATGGTCAGGTCAGGTCAGGTCAGGTCAGGTCAGTCGCAGTGGGACAGATCAGTCATAGGTGGGGCGTGGATGCAACAACAGTCAACAACTATGGATATATTGGCAACTGTTGGAACAGAAGCAAACGCTCAGACATAACACAGAATCAATATTACATACCATGATCACATCAGACTGCATATAATTATCTAACACAGCAACACTGTGATGCACCACCCACATTACCCACGTTCATACCACGCATCCCAACCTCACCACCCGTCGATTGGCATTGGTGGCCAGACGTCCACAGCCCCACGGACCGTCAGCTGTTTGTACCCCGATACCAGCAACTCAGCACACGTACCGCAGATGCCGGCACCCATGGCGCGGCCGTGCCACTGGCAGTCCTGTACACGCCGCTCTGTACCGGTACACTCGGGCCGCTCGTACAGCAGGCGGCGGGTACCGTTCAGCCACGGGTACCACTCGGCGTACTCGCCGCCGGTGAGGCTCAGCTGTCGGCAGGCCACGCGCGCGTCCGACGCCGTCCAGCTGCGGGAGATGGGGAGGGGGAGGGGTCAGATGGTCAGGGGACGGGAGGGGTCAGATGGTCAGGTGACGAGGGGGGGGGGGGGAGGGGTCAGATGGTCAGGTGACGGGGAGGGGAGCGAAGGGGTCACAGTCAGGAGGCGACGGGGAGGGGAGGGGGAGGGATCAGACCCGGGAGGTGGCGGGACGGGGAGGGGTCAGGGTCAGAACCTGGAGGGGGAGGGGTCAGGGTCGGGGAAGGGTCAGGGTCGGGGAAGGGTCAGGGCCAGACCCTGGAGGGGGAGGGGCGGGGAGGGGTCAGGGTCAGACCCTGGAGGGGGAGGGGCGGGGAAGGGAGGGGTCAGGGTCGGGGAAGGGTCAGGGTCAGACCCTGGAGGGGGAGGGGCGGGGAGGGGTCAGGGTCAGACCCTGGAGGGGGAGGGGCGGGGAGGGGAGGGGTCAGGGTCAGGGTCGGGGAAGGGTCAGGGTCAGACCCTGGAGGGGGAGGGTGGGGAGGGGTCAGGGTCAGACCCTGTAGGGGAGGGGCGGGAGGGAAGGGGAGGGGTCAGACAGCCGGGAGGTGACGGGGAGGAGGTGAGGAGATGAGAGACTGGCAAAATATAACCGAGCAATACGTGATCGGTTATATAAGGCCAGCACGGGTATTATTATAGCACGGGTCAGTTGAAATGTTTGATATCAGTGTAAAGCTAAAGCAAGGCTATCAAGAAAGCATAACTTTCCACTTTCCAGACGTTCGCTATTTCCTTCCTCCTATGAGATCACTCTTATGTTTGGACCTCAAAACCGAGGAAACCGTACCGAACTTAGCAAGGATAACTGCAGAGCTTTATGGGCACGAGTACTGAGATAAAGGAAAGGCGACTATGCTGGTCTGATGTCTTGTCTTGTAAAGTGCACGCCACTGATACAGACTGCGAGCTCGCTGCACTGCGAGCTCGCTGCACTGCGAGCTTGCTTGACTGCGAGCTTGCTTGACTGCGAGCTTGCTGTGGTCCGCACCCACTGCACGAGCTCACCGGAGTCCAGCCTCGCGCCTCGTGACCGTTACCCCGACACTAAACACCGCGTGTGTGCGCAGTTACGACCATCGAGCACGCTCGGCCAACACGGGCCGAGTACGGGTCTCGTGACCACCAGTCTCCAGCCCTCGCGGCTCGCGACAAGGCACGCACGATGCGCCTCGTGCACTCACACAAACTCCGAGCGGCCGACGCTGCAGTTAGTTCGAGCCATGTTAGAACGCGCTCAACCAGAGCGGAAACAAACAACTACAGCGCCGACTGGTCCGGGTCAGTCTACTAGACCAACAAGCTCAGGCCGTAAGAAGCACCGTATTTATCGATAATCGCAGTAATTGTTAAACAGTTAATCATTTCAGTGATCGTTTTTTTCTCGTTTAATGTTAAACGTTAATTTAAGTAAAAAAAATAAATTCGCCAATAGTCAGTGACAGAGGTGCAGAGGTCAGTGACAGATTCGCCAGTCAGTGACACAGCTGCAGTGAACCCTCCGGCGTTGTCGTCTCTCCGTCGTTATCCACAGCGGGCCGCGGGCAAGGCCGGGACGACAGCGGGCCGTCATCGGAGACTGCAGTACATCACAGGCAGCTAGCACCGGCCGGCTCGTCTCCGCGCGGCGGTGAGCTGTCACGGGCTCAGCCTCGGGCCGGCGGCGGGCTGCGACTCCGCCTCAGTGCTCAGTGTCGATACCACCACACACTGTGACGGCGGCGGTCGGCGTGTCGGACAGATGGCAGACATGTAGGGGCACTGACGTCATATTTCTACCATGAACCAGACGGGCAGACGGGAGACGGGCAGACGGGAGATGGGACACGGGGATGGGACACGGTAGATGGGAGACGGGAGACGGGAGACGGGAGACGGGAGACGGGAGACGGGAGACGGGAGACGGGCAGACGGGCAGACGGGCAGACGGGAGACGGGAGACTGACGTCGTCTGAGTACCGTAACCCGAGCTACCGCGCCACCCTCACCGAGGCAGTGGAGCGACGGACGGGCCATGCTGCCTACAGGCTCTGTAGCAATACCGGGGTGATCGTGGCTCACCACAGCTGCAGTGAAGCAGACAGCCTGTCGGCCGGGGCCGCGGCGTCAGGGGCTGGACATCGTCAGACCACGAACAGAAACCAGGCCATCAAACCTTCCTTACCCATCGTGAAAACAACGGTACTCGCTGCTCGGTACACAAACTAAACTGGGGCTGTCCAATTAAAAGAGGAAGATACGAACAAGACTACGTGCAGTATTGTAGTATCTTATGTTGGACAAGATTGTAGAACTAGAGGCATGCCGCAACTATTCTTCCTAACAACTAATAGACGCTGAACCAAACCTAAACGTTTGAATAAGCCATGGCACCATTCATTCATTCAACACTATCGCTAAATCTGCCCTACAGTTGCCTCAAAATAACGGTCATAATTGCAACACAAAATAGACTGCAGTGGCAAAGGGCAATTGTTCCGCGAGCAAAGCCTGCGTCTATGGCGTATCAGCGGCAGTGTTAATGTGGCAGGTAGATTGAACGTGTGTGATAATAATACAACAATAGTCATATGGAGAGCATGAACGGAAAGTGGACCAGCGGCTACAATTAAAACGAGGAAGGGCGAAACGTAGGTGGGAGCAGCAGACGCTCAAATGGATAGACAGCGTGCTTGGCGAGGGTGCCTCTCGACAATCCAACGAACTTAATCCGTTACAAATTTCCCACATTCGAGTCTTCGGAGCTCAATCCAGGCCCCGCACCTCTGTTTTACCCAGGCTCCAATGGATAGACAGCGTGCTTGGCGAGGGAGCCTCTCGACAATCCAACGAACTTAATCCGTTACAAATTTCCCACATTCGAGTCTTCGGAGCTCAATCCAGGCCCCGCACCTCTGTTTTACCCAGGCCCCGCACCTCTGTTTTACCCAGGCTCCAATGGATAGACAGCGTGCTTGGCGAGGGAGCCTCTCGACAATCCAACGAACTTAATCCGTTACAAATTTCCCACATTCGAGTCTTCGGAGCTCAATCCAGGCCCCGCACCTCTGTTTTACCCAGGCTCCAATGGATAGACAGCGTGCTTGGCGAGGGAGCCTCTCGACAATCCAACGAGCTTAATCCGTTACAAATTTCCCACATTCGAGTCTTCGGAGCTCAATCCAGGCCCCGCACCTCTGTTTTACCCAGGCCTCGCACCTCTGTTTTACCCAGGCCCCGCACCTCTGTTGTACCCAGGCTCCAATGGATAGACAGCGTGCTTGGCGAGGGAGCCTCTTGGCATTGGAGCCTCTGGGCATCGCCTGTCTTCCTCTCGAAGCATTCAGAGTACATATTTACATAAGCCAGGCAGCGCAGTTAGCAGGCGGTCAGCTGACTCAGCAGTTCGCGGCGTCACGGGGTGATATCAAGTAGTTCGCAGTGGCAGTGTTCCGGCGCTCAGTGAGCCGCTGATTCCAGCTCGAGCCGCTGATCTCAGCTCGTGCAGCGTGAGCCGCTGATTCCAGCTCGTGCAGCGTGAGCCGCTGATCTCAGCTCGTGCAGCGTGAGCCGCTGATTCCAGCTCGTGCCGCGTGAGTCGCTGATCCCAGCTCGTGCAGCGTGAGCCGCTGATTCCAGCTCGTGCCGCGTGAGCCGCTGATCTCAGCTCGTGCCGCAGACTTGCCGCGCCACTGACCGCCACAATCGCTGGCAGTGGCGACATTCCTGTGATAATCCATCAGTCTTCGTCTGATGACAGTCTGCTGCGCAGTCTCTATGGCCTTGCGCTGCGCGTACTGACGACCGAATCATGGATTACCTAATACCTGGATAGGAAACTCAGGTTACCGGCGCGACATTGTTAGTCCTGCCATCTAGCGGCACTTTAATCGTCGCAGGGGTTGCGAGCGGAGTTTCCCATCCAGGTATTAGGTAATCCACGGCCGAACCCAGTCACAGCTCCCGCAACAGTTGTACAGCCGCCGCGGACAAATGTATCGACACTAGAGTTAATGGAGGAAAACTGTTCGATACATGCCGTCCGACAGCCATGTCAGGCATGGACATTGGGCAGTGCCGACTGCCACATCACTGCCGAAGCCTGACCGTGCATGTGTATGCAACTGACCGGGCCGAGTAGGCGGGGAAGGTCGGGAATGAGAGGAAAAGTAACGGTCACGATGACGTGCCTGGATCGCGTCTTCATCAAACCTAATGACTACTGAGTGCGGTCATCAAACGAAACTATATGCAGGTTTACCGACGCAGCTGCCGACAATCTCCGCGCTCATATTGAAAAACAACGGCCTGCCTGATTGTGTATTCCACTGCAAGGTCAGTAGTGCTCAGTAACGACTGTTCGGTGTTGTTTTGATCACTTCTTGCTTGCCGTACTAATGAGGGACACATATTTTCGGTTAGAAGTTTGGCACAGACCAACAGCGTAAGCTTGCAGTGGATAGAGATAAAAAATCACCAGTCGAAACCGTTTGGAGCAGGCATTAGTAGTGAATGATGTGAGTGAACCGATGTCAGTGTATTATTGTATTCAGAGCACTGACGAACTAGTGTTCATTTAATTCATCCAAGACGTGCACACACCGTCCAATGCTCAGCATGGACGATGGCTGTTTCCCGTGAATAGAATTCATACGAGCTCACAAAACCACCGGACCCGAAGCGGAGGGCGGTTTTTCAGCTTCAGTTTGTCGTGCTTTCGCAAAGTCTTTGTTCACCAAGCGGAAACCGGCACAGGAGGGTGCGTAACAAGCCACAAGAACGCTCGTTCGGGAACAAAGAGCACATTACAACAGAATAAGCTCCGCAGAATTCACCGGTTGAGAACAACAATGCAACTTTTTAATCAGATCGCGAAATATTTCCTCTCCCCAAGCACTACCCTCCCATCCAGTAATTCCCACCGCTCGTTGTTGACTGATATGCAAGTGAGAGGACCCATGGCATCCCCCACCCGCACCCTACCGATAACCTGACGGTCACTGACCCTCGCGCCCCACAAAACGTGCGCAGCCGGTAATCTCCCTCGTGCCAACTCCGCGCAAACATTTCTCGCCGGCGGGAGGTGCTATGCGACAAACAACACACACAGAGGCCGGCGAGAGAAAGGTGCGTAAATCCCCGCCACCGAGGGTGCCAGCGCACAAACCCCGCCAAATGAGCGCCGTGGGTGGGGAGCGGCAGGGAGCAGCGGCTGGTGAGCGTGCCGCGAGGCTGTACGGATGCCGCGTGAATGCGCCGTGGGTGGGGAGCGGCAGGGAGCAGCGGCTGGTGAGCGTGCCGCGAGGCTGTACGGATGCCGCGTGAATGCGCCGTGGGTTGGGAGCGGCAGGGAGCAGCGGCTGGTGAGCGTGCCGCGAGGCTGTACGGATGCCGCGTGAATGCGCCGTGGGTGGGGAGCGGCAGGGAGCAGCGGCTGGTGAGCGTGCCGCGAGGCTGTACGGATGCCGCGTGAATGCGCCGTGGGTGGGGAGCGGCAGGGAGCAGCGGCTGGTGAGCGTGCCGCGAGGCTGTACGGATGCCGCGTGAATGCGCCGTGGGTGGGGAGCGGCAGGGAGCAGCGGCTGGTGAGCGTGCCGCGAGGCTGTACGGATGCCGCGTGAATGCGCCGTGGGTGGGGAGCGGCAGGGAGCAGCGGCTGGTGAGCGTGCCGCGAGGCTGTACGGATGCCGCGTGAATGCGCCGTGGGTGGGGAGCGGCAGGGAGCAGCGGCTGGTGAGCGTGCCGCGAGGCTGTACGGATGCCGCGTGAATGCGCCGTGGGTGGGGAGCGGCAGGGAGCAGCGGCTGGTGAGCGTGCCGCGAGGCTGTACGGATGCCGCGAGGCTGTACGGATGCCGCGTGAATGCAGGGTCACACCACCGGCCACGCGGGGTGAGAGGTCAGGGGTTGGCGCCTCTGGACAGCGGGCCGCGGGGACTGCCAACTACCCGGATGTGTGAAGTATCTAGCGATTTCCCAACACCACTGCCGACTAAACGATGACAATAAGGACAACAGACGATGACCGCGAACGAGGGAACAAGGCGTCCAATAACTCCAAAAACCTCGCGGGCGGCGACACGAGTGGAGTCGTGATCGGCCAGAATGGACCGCGAAGACGGCCTCGTCACGCGCGACACTACAGCCAGCACGAGCCACTGTGTAGTTGTATACATCTGGTGATAACGGTGAAACTATCAATTACAAGGCGATCCAATCATTTCAATCACGTCAATTACCTGATCACACTCTGCACTGCCTACAGAACAGCGTGTTCACTTGCACTGCCTACAGAACAGCGTGTTCGCTGAAAGCCGAAGTCCGCACATATTATACAAACCAGTAATACCACCGTCTATGCGAATCTAAGTAATATACAACGGTGAGAACACAGCAGCCCCCACCCGTGTCGTCCCGTTCAGGTTCCCGCCGTTCAGTGTGCTCGGGTCATACAACCCACGTGAGCTCGGCTCGTGGGTCCGGCTCGTGAACCTGTTCCAGATTCCCGGCACGTTCTATGCATTGTTCACGCGTCTGGCGGGGAAGCGGCGCCCCTTCACCGCCCCGGTGAAGGGGCGGGGACGGCCCGTCGTAGCGGGCGGCTTTGTTACGGGTCGCAGGCGGGTTACAGCCGGGCGCCCCGTCGCTCCGCACCGACACAAACCACCGTGACGCCGACAAGTGGAGCAGCACCGGCCTCGCCACCAATCACGGCTGAGCTGGATTGACGATAACTTTCCTCGTTCATGTGTGTCGGCTATGATGTTACCGTGCGGTGGTGGTTTACAACTGTGAGGTGCAATGCTCGTGATCATGGTGCATACAAAGCCACCGGGTTAAAGCGGATATCACAGCAAGCAATGAAGGCGGCACACGGAGAAGCCACGGCAGACAGCAGCCCGGGATTAGTCCCCAAATTAGTAACAAGTTCGCGCAGTGGACAGGCTAGTTAGGGGCAATCAGCCATGGCCAAACAGACAAACGTGCCACACATACAAACAAATTGCCAGCAACGGCAGCCAAACAGGCAGGCAGGCAACGCAGAAGACACACACACACACGCACACACCCATTACCTCGACCTCCACTGGTTCCAAAGCGAGTCACTAGAACGGACAGAACGCAGTTGGAGTGATAACACAGAATGGCCGGCTCGTAACGAAACAGTGAACGTTATCATCAACCCTTCACACATGCTTTTAAACTCGTACTTAGCAACAATGATTCATCCACACACTTAAAATCGTGATAAATATGAGGGTAACCGTAACGTCTGGGTTGGTTCGTTTTTATTGGGTTTGTTGGCAAGGCGTGGCTTATAGATACAGTGGAAATGTGGAGCGCGGCACTATCTTACAAGCACAGGGCAGGTATATTCACTATACATTTGAGAAAAACGTGGTTGAAATCGTACACGTGAAAATGTGAAAATATCTACATATGCAAATTTCCTAGACAGATTGAGAGCAGGGAACCGAAAAGACATCTGATTTGAGCCTGAAGTTGGTCGCCAGTTAGTCGTTAGCTAGCATTTCCCGATCGTGACCTCCAATTCCCACACCAGCAGCAGAGAGTGACCTTTCTAGGATCGACTTTCCGACATTTCAGAGGCAAAGCCAGCCAGAAGGCAGCAAAAACAGGTCGCCAATAGCAGTCCCGTTTTTGCGCTACCACTGTGAACTCTGGTCTCTGAGCCCATGCACGTGGTGAATCCACTGAGCCACCTCCGGGCTGCTGTCAGGTCAGAAAACCACCATGTCCGGCGGTCACCACTCACTTCCTGGAGTTGGTGCACACGGCCCGCCAGTGGTCCTTGTGGAAGATCTGCACCCGACCCTCCCAGGGCGTGGGGCCGTCCACGAGACGCAGCGAGGCCGTCGGCGGGGGGCTGATGTCCTCCTCGGTGGAGGTGAAGACGATCCGCTCCCGCTCATTACCCTGCCGGGACACAGGTCAGCAGAGGTCAGCATGGCGCAACGCAAGTAAACATATGTCATCAATGGTCGAATCGGGTCAGAACAGGTGAACGTAGGTCGGAGCAGGGAATACAGACCAGCACAGACCAACACAGGTCAGTACAGACCATCATAGGTCAACACAGATTAACACGGGGCAGCATAGGTCAGCACTGGTCAGTACACGGCAATATGGCAACATGACTGTAAAACACAGCGCTTTGCTCGGGACTCCGGAATCCGAGGATTGCCAGTTGTCCTGTGTGTGTTACTCTGGCCAAAGGATGTGCGTCTGAACCTCAGTCCCGTCACCAGCCTACTTTCTGAAGCTACCTCCGTGAAGCACACAGCCACGTTTCTACTCTCTATCACCGTCTCTCATCCCAGCGTCTCAATGTTTCACCATACCTCCAGACTGATGGCTCGCCAGCGTCCCTCATCCCAGCGTCTCGATGTTTCACCATACCTCCAGACTGATGGCTCGCCAGCGTCTCTCATCCCAGCGTCTCGATGTTGCACCATACCTCCAGACTGATGGCTCGCCAGCGTCTCTCATCCCAGCGTCTCGATGTTTCACCATACCTCCAGACTGATGGCTCGTCAGCGTCTCTCATCCCAGCGTCTCGATGTTTCACCATACCTCCAGACTGATGGCTCGTCAGCGTCTCTCATCCCAGCGTCTCGATCTTTCACCATACCTCCAGACTGATGGCTCGCCAGCGTCTCTCATCCCAGCGTCTCAGTGTTTCACCATACCTCCAGACTGATGGCTCGCCAGCGTCTCAATGTTTCACCATACCTCCAGACTGATGGCTCGCCAGTGTCTCTCATCCCAGCGTCTCGATGTTTCACCATACCTCCAGACTGATGGCTCGTCAGCGTCTCTCATCCCAGCGTCTCGATGTTTCACCATACCTCCAGACTGATGGCTCGTCAGCGTCTCTCATCCCAGCGTCTCAATGTTTCACCATACCTCCAGACTGATGGCTCGCCAGCGTCTCTCATCCCAGCGTCTCGATGTTTCACCATACCTCCAGACTGATGGCTCGCCAGCGTCTCTCGGCACAGATGCTCGGTCGCAAGACAACGGGAGCACGGGAACAAAGAAAGCGGCGGCGGCGGGGCGGGGACACGCACGTGCCGCTTCCAACGACACGCGACCGCGACCGAGGAGAGGAGACCGCGATCGATGGAGCAGATAACGGAGATTTATCCCACGCCTCTGTTGGTCCTGCATTGGTATTTGGTGGTGACTAGTTTATACTGTCTACTATATACTATAGTACACATTTAGTACTATATAACTGTGTCTATAGACCAGCGTGCTTTTCAGTAAACACACACGCAACGAGCTCGGACACATTGCGTTTTGTTGTTGTTGGAGATGATGATGATGATTGGGGTTTTTGGGAGCACCGACTACTTATGGTCACTTGGCGCCCAATTTGCAGTGAATGCTCGGCAGTGGGCGTTCCCGACTCCCGAGTCAGAACTGAAGCACGGAGAGGCATATACAACAGACGGCGCTGTACCTGGGGCTGGCAAAACACGGGAAGATAGATGTAATTGTAAGAAGCTATCAACGAACTTACTGTCATCTACAAAGTATCAATCCTCGATAATTTCACGACTTGAAGTTTGAACTCGGTGATTTCCCCGACAGCTTCCATTTATCTGATGACGTCACACGCGAATGCCGGTCCAATTACCACCGCAATCACACCGTCTCCGCCAACGATTACCACCAGATTACCACCGCCGCCTCAGATTACCGCCCGGAGCGCGACGGGCGCGACGCTGAACGGTAAACACTGTTCGCCGCGCCGTCTCCGCGCGTGGTCAACCGCGGCAGGGGCCGTCACGGCAAATCGACGTCTTCCGCACCCGACGAGCCGACCGACCGACCGAGCCCGACCAAGCGGACGAGCGGACGAGCGGACAACCGAGCGAGCGGAAGGGACCAATCAGACCAGTCGCCGGCCGCGTCCGCTCGCCCGCCGAGTTGACTCCGATCACGGTGCGCGCACATGGTGCCGCGTCGTGATCGTCTTTTTGTGTTGTTCCGCGGCGCATTTGTCACTTAGTCAACATAGTGGCGCACGCGAGCAGGCGTCAGGCGTGGTAGACCGTGAAAAAGGCGGCACGCGGCGACAATTTGTAGGTACTAGGTGGTCACGACTTCTTGGGGGTGTTTTGTGGGGCGGATTCCTGAGGTTCGTTCACACAGGCTCACACCCACACAGGTGGTCGCGCCGTAGGGAAACTAACTGCTCAAAACTGCTAAGCCACAGTAATACCCAGACCATTATGCGGAGGGACCCAAAAGGATCTGGGTGAAGCCGGAGGAATAGCTCAGCCAGCTCGGTTTGGCATGCCATTTCCTCTCCGGACTATACGTGCCTCATCCTGCCGGTCAATATCAAGCAGCCCGGTAGCAGGGCACCGTGCTGGCTCAGACCATAACGACCAGCGGGGCAGTGCGGCCATCACTGCCTCTGCATCGGTCTGCACCCCTGCGCAACCCTCCTGGCCTACCACCACATTCCACCACTGACGGACCGGCATTCGTAAATCACAGACCGCCGCCTGCAGCAGACCTAGTGGAATCAGGCGGGTCGGTATAGCCCAAGGCGCCTACACTGCAGCCTGGCCCAGTACGGCTCAGGCGCCTACACTGCAGTCTGGCCCAGCACGGCTCAGCTGCCGGCCGGCTGAATCTGCCGGCCGGCCCACGTCGTCCTCGCTCAGACCCCGGGACCCGATCTGCCGTCGAACGGAGGCGCCCGGCGCTCTCACGCGCCTCGATTAGCGACAGCGCGCTGAGATGGGCGCTATCCGAGCGAACCCGCGTCACGGGGCGCCCGCTGTGTTGTGAACAGCGTCACGGGGCGCCCGCTGTGTTGTGGACAGAGGGACGCGGGTCGTTAGCGGGCCGCGCTGAAAAGGCGCCGATATGCCCGACAGACGTGCCGACAAACAGCCGGGCGGCAAATGAGGCGTGGAGAGACGGGAGCTGACAGAGGTGATCTCATAATGAGCCGTGTGCTGTTCTGAGTCGCGCCGTCAGAGCGCGGAGAGGGATCTCTCATCTCCAGTCTCTCACGAGGAATACATATAGGATGTTGGACGTGCGTCAGTAACACGTAGGGAGGGAGCGGGAAATGAATTGCTCTTACATGGAAATCGCGCTTATTTTGCAGCCGTCGCACAGTCAGCTCGACATGGTTAATTTGGGACGATGATTTATCCAATTCATGGTCGGCGTATCCTATTGACTTGTATACTACAGAACAAATTACCAAATTACACGGACGTTGTAGATCACACATCAAGAGGCTGTGTATAATAACGACCGACAGAGCTAATTATAATTATAGCCTCTAAAACCAAAACAATGCCTTATGTGCAATGCTGCTCCATTGTAACGTCTTGATAAACCTACGCGGCCTTCTGTCGCCACCCGGTCACGCTGATGACGCTATTATCTCTGACACAGTTTCTGAGCAGCTGACATGAAAGAAACCCCAACCAACCCAACCCAAAGGTGCTTCCCGTCACGGTTCCCAGCCCGAGACCTCAGGCGGAGACCGGCCCGACCCAGACACAGTACCACTGCAGCAAGCTCGACCTCTCACGTGCAAGCGAGCAGCAAGCAACCCTCTCAGTTTCCGGACATAGCACAACATAACATAATACAACATATACGTAGTACCACCGGATATGCCAGCCATATGTCAGCTATCACCAGTCGCTCAGGCCCTGTCAGGACTTCCGGAGTCGGATATAAAACGCTCCGCTAATAATCGGTGTCGATTCTGTTTTGACGTTGGCGGGACCACACGCACGTCGGCCGGCTACCGCTGCCTCTCCGTGATTCATACATGTGTCGTGCCGACCCCCCCCCCCCTCCCCGGCCCAGCGGGGGACCGGGGAGGGAGGCGACAGCCGGCGGCAGGCACCCGCTGACGGTGACACGCGTCCACCGACCCCGACACGTGTTTCGCATCAGCTGCACGCGATACGGGCGGCGACACGGGCAGAGACAGAGACGACACGGGCGGCTGCACGCGACACGGGCGGCAGAGACCGTCTCTGTTTTGATTTAACCGGAACCAAATCACCACAGCCATACCTCTGTCACTGCTGAGACCCCCAGCCGCTCTTCTGGCCACGTCTGCAATGTGTCTTGCCATGCATGCATGACCATGACAGCTGGCGAATCTACCTAACCAGGAAAGCGTTCCATCGTCAATTCGCCGGCAGTGTTTCCGGCGGATTTTCGTCGGTCGCTTCCTCACTGGGCGTGTCGGCCGTTCCGTTCCGCGGCCGTGCTGTGGTCGTTCCCAGGGCGTTCCCGCGACCGCCGCGGCCACGGGACCGTTCGGTAAAAGTCCCGCGCGCCGCCGCCGTTACAGACAGTGCCCACTGTAGGGGGCGCCGCCGCTGGCCGCTGGGCGCTGGCCGCTGGGCGCTGGGCGCTGGCCGCTGACCAGACAGACGCGACGCCGTGCCGCTCCGCTGGTCTGCGGGGTCGGCGAGGTGGGGAGCAGGGGCACTGACACCAGTGGGTCAGGGGTCTGGTCAGAGACAGCTGACGCCGATAGAGGTGGTGGAGTGGCGTCTGTTCGGTGGACCGTATTCGATGTTTTGTTGTGTATCGCGTTTGACGGTAACACATAGGACTGGAGCGGTTATTTCCCGTCTCCGTCTCCGTGTTTCTCACTGATATGATAATCTGTCTCGCGGCAGAGGCACACCGCGCAAATTCTTTCTGGATGAGTCCACGGGTGGAGTTTCCTATTCAAATGGTGGGGCCACTTCCCCACCAATTTTGTGTTTTGCCCCACTAACTCTTGTCCGATTTGGAGGTTATCCGGCATTAAAATGGTAATTTTCACCCCAACCAAACAAAACAACCAAGCAAAATGACATTTTGCCCCACCAACTTCCTTGAAAAAGCTCCACCCATGGATGAGTCATGAGTGGCATGCCTGCCTCTCGTCCCTTTTTCGCATTCCAGTGCGACCAGTCACTGCCAAACCCTTGCCAACAAAGAACACCCCCTCCTCCACCTCGCCTCATGACGCCTCACAGACATCCACTAACTGTGCATTAGCCGCACTGTAAACACACCCCTTGCAGACATAAAGGTTAAACGGCGCGCGGCCGCGGCGTCGGAAGCTCTGGAACCGGTTCGCTCTGTGTTGCTTGAGTCACAGGGAAGTCTGGTCCGGCCGCCACCCGCGACCGTCCAGGCAGGACCGCTGCCTTGCGCCCACTCTCACTGTGTCCAGCACGCCCTGCACGTCCTGCACGCCAGGCGGCCTTGTATCTGTACGCCCGCGCGGCCGGTGCGCCGGCCCGGCGCCGGTCGCGGTGCGGGCAGCACCCGGCAGTGTCCAGTTAGAAACAGCCAGCACGTGACGGTGACAGTTGAACCGCCGCCTGATTCAGTGCGGTGCCTGGTACACGGCTAGCGGTCGGCGCTGCATATGTGACTGTCCCTGGCGCGTGAAGCCTTGACGGGTGCCGACGCACGTGTCATATGGCCCCCGGGGTGGTACAGGTGGGCTACGGGACTGGCTGGAGGGCTGACGAGTCGCGAGCGCGTGAGCTAGGCACGAGCCACCTGTGCCACCTGTTACCGAGCTGACGTAAAATGACAGACGCGATACGTCGCCAGACGCCACATGCAGCCGAGAGTCACGTGCCAAATAGGCGCAAATGAACGGTGGCCGGTGACATAATTTGTCTCTTTTCGACCTGAAGTGATGAGAAAGTGATTGTCCTCGTTGTAAGTATGCTTGTTGAGTTTCCCGTGAACAATGGGGCTAGAAATATTCGCCAGTCAATACCCAACACAGGGTCACTCCACTGCTGGTCGCTATGCTTGCATTACTCCTACGCACCACCAAGGACATGAATCGCTCTTTTAACTCACGGCAGCTCCACATGCCTTCATGCATCCAACAAGCACAATGAGCGCAGACCGGTCCCTGACTGACCATGCGGGATGTGGTGATTCAATGACGGGTGACTAACGCCCTGAATTGAGCGCAGACCGGTCCCTGACCGACCATGCCGGATGTGGTGATTCAATGATGGGTGACTAACGCCCTGAATTGAGCGCAGACCGGTCCCTGACTGACCATGCGGGATGTGGTGATTCAATGACGGGTGACTAACGCCCTGAATTGAGCGCAGACCGGTCCCTGACCGACCATGCCGGATGTGGTGATTCAATGACGGGTGACTAACGCCCTGAATTGAGCGCAGACCGGTCCCTGACTGACCATGCCGGATGTGGTGATTCAATGACGGGTGACTAACGCCCTGAATTGAGCGCAGACCGGTCCCTGACTGACCATGCGGGATGTGGTGATTCAATGACGGGTGACTAACGCCCTGAATTGAGCGCAGACCGGTCCCTGACTGACCATGCCGGATGTGGTGATTCAATGATGGGTGACTAACGCCCTGAATTGAGCGCAGACCGGTCCCTGACTGACCATGCGGGATGTGGTGATTCAATGACGGGTGACTAACGCCCTGAATTGAGCGCAGACCGGTCCCTGACCGACCATGCCGGATGTGGTGATTCAATGACGGGTAACTAACGCCCTGAATTGAGCGCAGACCGGTCCCTGACCGACCATGCCGGATGTGGTGATTCAATGACGGGTGACTAACGCCCTGAATTGAGCGCAGACCGGTCCCTGACCGACCATGCCGGATGTGGTGATTCAATGACGGGTGACTAACGCCCTGAATTGAGCGCAGACCGGTCCCTGACCGACCATGCCGGATGTGGTGATTCAATGACGGGTGACTAACGCCCTGAATTGAGCGCAGACCGGTCCCTGACCGACCATGCCGGATGTGGTGATTCAATGACGGGTGACTAACGCCCTGAATTGAGCGCAGACCGGTCCCTGACTGACCATGCCGGATGTGGTGATTCAATGACGGGTGACTAACGCCCTGAATTGAGCGCAGACCGGTCCCTGACTGACCATGCCGGATGTGGTGATTCAATGACGGGTGACTAACGCCCTGAATTGAGCGCAGACCGGTCCCTGACCGACCATGCCGGATGTGGTGATTCAATGACGGGTGACTAACGCCCTGAATTGAGCGCAGACCGGTCCCTGACTGACCATGCCGGATGTGGTGATTCAATGACGGGTGACTAACGCCCTGAATTGAGCGCAGACCGGTCCCTGACTGACCATGCGGGATGTGGTGATTCAATGACGGGTGACTAACGCCCTGAATTGAGCGCAGACCGGTCCCTGACTGACCATGCCGGATGTGGTGATTCAATGACGGGTGACTAACGCCCTGAATTGAGCGCAGACCGGTCCCTGACTGACCATGCGGGATGTGGTGATTCAATGACGGGTGACTAACGCCCTGAATTGAGCGCAGACCGGTCCCTGACTGACCATGCCGGATGTGGTGATTCAATGATGGGTGACTAACGCCCTGAATTGAGCGCAGACCGGTCCCTGACTGACCATGCGGGATGTGGTGATTCAATGACGGGTGACTAACGCCCTGAATTGAGCGCAGACCGGTCCCTGACCGACCATGCCGGATGTGGTGATTCAATGACGGGTGACTAACGCCCTGAATTGAGCGCAGACCGGTCCCTGACCGACCATGCCGGATGTGGTGATTCAATGACGGGTGACTAACGCCCTGAATTGAGCGCAGACCGGTCCCTGACCGACCATGCCGGATGTGGTGATTCAATGACGGGTGACTAACGCCCTGAATTGAGCGCAGACCGGTCCCTGACCGACCATGCCGGATGTGGTGATTCAATGACGGGTGACTAACGCCCTGAATTGAGCGCAGACCGGTCCCTGACCGACCATGCCGGATGTGGTGATTCAATGACGGGTGACTAACGCCCTGAATTGAGCGCAGACCGGTCCCTGACTGACCATGCCGGATGTGGTGATTCAATGACGGGTGACTAACGCCCTGAATTGAGCGCAGACCGGTCCCTGACTGACCATGCCGGATGTGGTGATTCAATGACGGGTGACTAACGCCCTGAATTGAGCGCAGACCGGTCCCTGACCGACCATGCCGGATGTGGTGATTCAATGACGGGTGACTAACGCCCTGAATTGAGCGCAGACCGGTCCCTGACTGACCATGCCGGATGTGGTGATTCAATGACGGGTGACTAACGCCCTGAATTGAGCGCAGACCGGTCCCTGACCGACCATGCCGGATGTGGTGATTCAATGACGGGTGACTAACGCCCTGAATTGAGCGCAGACCGGTCCCTGACTGACCATGCCGGATGTGGTGATTCAATGACGGGTGACTAACGCCCTGAATTGAGCGCAGACCGGTCCCTGACTGACCATGCCGGATGTGGTGATTCAATGACGGGTGACTAACGCCCTGAATTGAGCGCACAGCGGTCCCTGACCGACCATGCGGGATGTGGTGATTCAATGACGGGTGACTAACGCCCTGAATTGAGCGCAGACCGGTCCCTGACTGACCATGCCGGATGTGGTGATTCAATAATGGGTGACTAACGCCCTGAATTGAGCGCAGACCGGTCCCTGACTGACCATGCCGGATGTGGTGATTCAATGATGGGTGACTAACGCCCTGAATTGAGCGCAGACCGGTCCCTGACCGACCATGCCGGATGTGGTGATTCAATGACGGGTGACTAACGCCCTGAATTGAGCGCAGACCGGTCCCTGACCGACCATGCCGGATGTGGTGATTCAATGACGGGTGACTAACGCCCTGAATTGAGCGCACAGCGGTCCCTGACCGGCCATGCCGGCATGCCGGATGTGGTGATTCAATGACGGGTGACTAACGCCCTGAATTGAGCGCAGACCGGTCCCTGACTGACCATGCGGGATGTGGTGATTCAATGATGGGTGACTAACGCCCTGAATTGAGCGCAGACCGGTCCCTGACTGACCATGCGGGATGTGGTGATTCAATGACGGGTGACTAACGCCCTGAATTGAGCGCAGACCGGTCCCTGACCGACCATGCCGGATGTGGTGATTCAATGACGGGTGACTAACGCCCTGAATTGAGCGCAGACCGGTCCCTGACTGACCATGCCGGATGTGGTGATTCAATGACGGGTGACTAACGCCCTGAATTGAGCGCAGACCGGTCCCTGACTGACCATGCCGGATGTGGTGATTCAATGACGGGTGACTAACGCCCTGAATTGAGCGCAGACCGGTCCCTGACCGACCATGCCGGATGTGGTGATTCAATGACGGGTGACTAACGCCCTGAATTGAGCGCATACCGGTCCCTGACCGACCATGCCGGCATGCCGGATGTGGTGATTCAATGACGGGTGACTAACGCCCTGAATTGAGCGCAGACCGGTCCCTGACCGACCATGCCGGATGTGGTGATTCAATGATGGGTGACTAACGCCCTGAATTGAGCGCAGACCGGTCCCTGACCGACCATGCCGGATGTGGTGATTCAATGACGGGTGACTAACGCCCTGAATTGAGCGCAGACCGGTCCCTGACTGACCATGCCGGATGTGGTGATTCAATGACGGGTGACTAACGCCCTGAATTGAGCGCAGACCGGTCCCTGACTGACCATGCCGGATGTGGTGATTCAATGACGGGTGACTAACGCCCTGAATTGAGCGCAGACCGGTCCCTGACCGACCATGCCGGATGTGGTGATTCAATGACGGGTGACTAACGCCCTGAATTGAGCGCATACCGGTCCCTGACCGACCATGCCGGCATGCCGGATGTGGTGATTCAATGACGGGTGACTAACGCCCTGAATTGAGCGCAGACCGGTCCCTGACCGACCATGCCGGATGTGGTGATTCAATGATGGGTGACTAACGCCCTGAATTGAGCGCAGACCGGTCCCTGACCGACCATGCCGGATGTGGTGATTCAATGACGGGTGACTAACGCCCTGAATTGAGCGCAGACCGGTCCCTGACTGACCATGCCGGATGTGGTGATTCAATGACGGGTGACTAACGCCCTGAATTGAGCGCAGACCGGTCCCTGACTGACCATGCCGGATGTGGTGATTCAATGATGGGTGACTAACGCCCTGAATTGAGCGCACAGCGGTCCCTGACCGACCATGCCGGCATGCCGGATGTGGTGATTCAATGACGGGTGACTAACGCCCTGAATTGAGCGCAGACCGGTCCCTGACTGACCATGCGGGATGTGGTGATTCAATGACGGGTGACTAACGCCCTGAATTGAGCGCAGACCGGTCCCTGACTGACCATGCCGGATGTGGTGATTCAATGACGGGTGACTAACGCCCTGAATTGAGCGCAGACCGGTCCCTGACTGACCATGCCGGATGTGGTGATTCAATGACGGGTGACTAACGCCCTGAATTGAGCGCAGACCGGTCCCTGACCGACCATGCCGGATGTGGTGATTCAATGACGGGTGACTAACGCCCTGAATTGAGCGCAGACCGGTCCCTGACCGACCATGCCGGATGTGGTGATTCAATGATGGGTGACTAACGCCCTGAATTGAGCGCAGACCGGTCCCTGACCGACCATGCCGGATGTGGTGATTCAATGACGGGTGACTAACGCCCTGAATTGAGCGCAGACCGGTCCCTGACCGACCATGCCCGGTGTGGTGATTCAATGACGGGTGACTAACGCCCTGAATTGAGCGCAGACCGGTCCCTGACTGACCATGCCGGATGTGGTGATTCAATGACGGGTGACTAACGCCCTGAATTGAGCGCACAGCGGTCCCTGACCGACCATGCCGGCATGCCGGATGTGGTGATTCAATGACGGGTGACTAACGCCCTGAATTGAGCGCAGACCGGTCCCTGACTGACCATGCGGGATGTGGTGATTCAATGACGGGTGACTAACGCCCTGAATTGAGCGCAGACCGGTCCCTGACTGACCATGCCGGATGTGGTGATTCAATGACGGGTGACTAACGCCCTGAATTGAGCGCAGACCGGTCCCTGACCGACCATGCCGGATGTGGTGATTCAATGACGGGTGACTAACGCCCTGAATTTTCGCGTGCCGATGCATCGATGATTATATTGTGTCTGCTGGACCACGACACGTGCTCCTGCAAATTTGCGGTCGGTTGGAGCGATACAATGCCTGACAAAATACACTGAAAGGTTATACATTATTCCGCTAACCCGACTGCTTTAACCACTGCCTTCCAAACGCTTTCAGATTCATTGGTGCTTCAACGTAGGTTCACAGCTCTTATGACACCCACTTTCAGATTTTCTACAGCAGCGCGGGTGGAGTTTCCTATTCAAATGGTGGGGCCACTGCCCCACCAACTTTGTGTTTTGCCCCACCAACACTAGTCAGATTTGGAGGTTATCCGGCATTAGAATGGTCATTTTCACCTCAACCAAACAAAACAACCAAGCAAAATGACATTTTGCCCCACCAACTTTCTTGGAAAAGCTCCACCCATGTTAACTGCAGCGATTTGTGCACGTCGCGCCAGCCACACCCTAATAGCAGGTATATCCAGTGAGGCGTGGGGCCATCCAGCCTGTGTCTATACCCTCTGTCTGTAGTGCCCAGCGGGGCGTGTCGTACCGGGCCGGGCGTGCCCTGTAAAGGCCGCTCGGGCGTGCTCGCCGTCACCGGCCGGTCCGTGACGTGACATTCCAGCCGGGGGGAACACGTGATCCGGGGAAATATTTGTATTTGACAATTAATTAAAACACTCCAATGTTACACTGGCTATTCCGAGTGTCGTGCCATGATTAGTAAGTGAATACATGTTAAAAACGACACTCAGCACATTGCACACAATAAGATCAGAACAAATAAATCAGAGACAAATCCCCACACTCACAAACACACATCCACACGTACGCACACACAACACACAGCATACACAACCAGCATATCGCACACACAAGCATACATAAGTCTGTCACTCGCTGAGATATACACATTCGAAAAGACAAACTAACCCACATCATACTACTAAACGGTCATGTGCTGCACGTTTAAAAGAGCTTTTAAACGTGCAGCACATGACCGTTTAGTAGTATGATCCTTTGTATGTCGTATGATACACGGTAGCCAAGACTTGATGCCCGTGCATACCTATGAGTTCGTCTTATTTACTGACTTGGATTCGTAAAGCGAAACGACGGAAAACCATTCACACTGATACAACTATGGATAAAGCACGCCCGTTTTCCAGTAACCGTTAACGGCATCTGACATCTGTAGGCAGCCTTGGAAACTCGAATTGTCCAGCATCCAATGAACCAATTACCACACACAACTTCCTGCAGAGTATCGTGCGAAATGCGAGTACCCATACATGCCATTGCTTTGGGGTCCAGAGACTGCTCCTGCTGGCGATTCCCGCAGGTTCCAATTTCCAGCACACGAACAGAGCTTATGCTTATAGCCATTCTAGCGCCGCAATGCGAGCCGTTGCAGTGGCCGGCGGGGAGCGTCGAGCAGGATAAGCTGGCGCCGCACCCCTCGATACACTTGGTATGCGAGAAGTCGCGACGAACACGTCACGTGCTATTCAGTCAAGACAGAAAAGCCAGCCGCGACAAGTTTTTGTGGGACTTTGCTCGTTAGGGCGCACTGACATTTTAAAGCAGCTTTGACTTTTTACCGGGGCTTCAGCCCAGGCAAAAGCAGCTGGACCGCCGGCGCCATTCGTTCTGTAAGACATCAGGAATTTCGCTGACACAACCGAAGTCTCTACTCATCACCCATTAGACAAGTCACCGACCTTTTCAACCGACATAGTCAATGATCTCACAATTTGTTCCCGGTCGCTCTGCAAAAGGGAACCGCGGCAGCAACACCGTGCCTTGAAGTCACCGCGTCCTTGCGGTGGCCAAGCCGTCCGTCCTTCAGTGGCCGTTACTCCGCGCGTCACCGTCAGCCTCGTCCGTACCCGTGCACCATTACAAGTCACCGTCCCTCCGCCGGCCTTGCGAGGTCCCCAACCCCCCTCCCTCCCGCCCACTCCCCCTCCCGGCCCCCTCTGCCGGCCTTGCGAGGTCCCCAACCCCCTCCCTCCCGCCCACTCCCCCTCCCGGCCCCCTCCGCCGACCGCGCGAGGTCCCCGACCCTCTCCCTCCCACCCCTCCCCCTCCCGGCCCCCTCCGCCGACCGCGCGAGGTCCCCGACCCTCTCCCTCCCACCCCTCCCCCTCCCGGCCCCCTCTGCCGACCTTGCGAGGTCCCCGACCCCCTCCCTTCCCCTCCCAGCCCCCTGCGCAGTGTGACGGGTGGTCGCTCACCAGGACCTCCCTCCCCTTCAGCCTGTCACGGATGATGCCCATAGATACACCGCGAGCCGGAACGACAGGAATCACACCCCAAAACAAGGAGGGCGTAGTTCTTATTGTTGGAAGACGCCTCAGTGAGCTCCAACGAACTGTCGCAGAGAAGGACGTGTTGACGAGGAGATAATCCAACGACACGCAGCTATTCGGTTGTAGTTACTTTGGTACCTAACCTTTTCTTCATAAACTTAAGTTAAAACATGGTTGAACTGCCGAGTGTCTCATCCTCTGACGTACCGAGGAAATATTTGAATATCACCACCGTATCACTGTTGGACAATGGAATGACGAACACACGTCACTTCCGTTGCAGCTCACGTGCAGCGGTTTCGGCTGTCGCAGCTGAGTCCGTTATCGCCACACGATTCGGGGTCGGTACTCGGTACCGTGGAGCATCGGGTGCTGGCCAGTGTCGGCTTACGGAGCCTGGCACCGGGTCCTGGCCAGTCACTCGACACCATACCGGTGCCGGGAAGTAGCTTGATGTGATCAAGGTCAGACCTAATGTTACGGTGGGTCGATGTTTCCCGGAACCCGCCTGATGACGTGCATTGGGCAGACATTGAAGTCTCGTCGCCTTGCATTTCGGGACAGCACTTAGGAGACAACTCCTGCTCGGTCTAATTCCATTCGTATCCCCTAAGATGGCGTTCCGTCCACTGATTCACAATCCCACCGCTTCTGATTACTTCAGTCTCCTCCCGCCCACCCACCGTCCAACCATGTCTCCCCCCATCTAACCAGTTTCCGGCCGCCGTCTCCGCCCCGCGCCTGCACTTGTGACCTGGCTGTCTGCGGCGGCGACAGTTGGAGTGTGGAGTGTGGAGTGTAGCTGTAGAATGTGGGATGTGGACTCTACACTGTGGAGTGTGGTGGCAGTAATCTGGCGTGGCCGGCCGACGCACCTGTCGTCAGGGCGACTGAACAGTGAACATCGTCCGTCACAGTCCTCCGGCCCCGACCCAGCCCCGCCCCGCCCCCGGGTCATTACCGGGCCGTATGAACTGAGACTGAGGAGTAAGCAGCCCGCCTACCGAAGATCCACCTCAGGCAGGTGGCCTGGAGGTCCTTCCACCCTCAGCTCCGGTACACAGCTCCCCACGGACAGACGGACCAAGTCCCGAAGCAAATTTTAACGACTGGAAAATCACAATTCTAACCCAGCTGGGACGTAATGTGCCATTGTCTGATTTATCGGCTGGAGGCTTCCTTGGTACATTTTCAACATGATAAGCCACGCTGGTGACGAGACGAATACAGCGGAAATGGCGTGCAGTCTCAAGGATCGTGATCGTGATTACAGAGCTTCCGGAGTCTCCAAACACGGTGATTGGACGATCATACGCAGTAATGAGTCACATGCGTGCGGTTTCACAGTGCTCGCTAACCTCTAGCAAGCGTGTAGGTAGGCAACCGCGCGTCTGTGCGTGCGGACCTACTTCAGCCGAAGCCAGTGTGCATCGTCGAATGCCATTGTGCGTCAGCTACTCAGTGTACAGCAGTGCGTGTCATTGTGCGTCCGCCTGTCAGTGTGCCAATCTCTGACAGCGTGCGCCAATGCACATCAGGGTCGCTGTGCGTTATTGTGCGTCCACGGGAGTTCATTTCCGTCGGCGAGCGTCAGTGTGTGTCCGTGTGTGTCCGTGTGCGTCCGTGTGTGTCCGTGTGTGTCCATGTGCGCCCGTATGCGTCCCGTTCGCGGACACCGGTGCCGGTGGCGGCGACCGCGTTACGACGGACGCGTCTACCGGAAACCTCGTATTTCCGGTGTAAGGGACGCTGAGGGGGTAATAAGGACGCTTCAGTGCCGCGACCATCGCGCGTCGCCTCCGACCAGTCCCCAAGGGGAGGCGAGGGAGGAAGACAGGCTTGGGTGCGTGGCTGTGAGGAGTGGGGAAGTGTGGAGTGGGGAAGTGTGGAGTGGGGAAGTGTGGAGTGGGAAGTGTGGAGTGGAAAGTGTGGAGTGGAAAGTGTGGAGTGGGAAGTGTGAAGTGGGAAGTGTGAAGTCATCATCATCATCACGTTTATTAACAGAAATAGGAAGTAAATACAAATTAAGGGTGAATTGGCACAGAAGCGCTTACAAGCGCTTAAGTCAAGGTACCAACTCAAAGTAAACATACATTTTATCGAGTATACCTCCACCGCCGCCGCTACGTCAGGCCCGCAGGCATATGGCTAAGAGAAGCCCGCTCGTCACTGTACACCTCACCGGGCTCGTCCGCTAAAAATGTATCTGCTACTATCGCAGTCAAATCTTCTTGATTTTAAAATATAGGCCTGAAGATGCTTAGCCACCGCGCGACCATCGCCGCCGCCGAGATTCCGTCCATGCATGAGGAGTTGGAGTTGGATGTAGGTCGGGATATTTTTGATATCACAATGCAGTGTGTTTGACAAATTTTCGAACAGTGCGTTTCTTTCGGGGATGTATTTGGGGCATGCAAGTATAAAGTGTTTAACATTTTCCATTTGGTGACCGCAGGAACATGCTGGTGTGTCCGATTTTTGGGAGTGGAAATAAATGAGAATTTAAATGGGACATTTCGCTTCTCAATCTGGTGTGGTGAATATTACCCATTTTTGACCCATCTGTATAGAAATGCGGAGGACTTGGTAATCCCAGCTGCTCAATGATATGATTTTTGAAAGCAGTGTGTGTGAGACCTCGTGTTGTTTCCGGTAGCTGATTGAACTGCTTGTTTGTTTGGATGAAAAAAGATCGCTGGTATGAAGTTGTGTGGGGCCGCTCGTGGCTGTGCGTGTTTGCATTCCTAAGCGCTCTATGTGTGTCCTGTTCTCGTGTTCGTGGTATGATGTCTGTGATGTAACCGGGAACGTGATGTGTGGGGTGGCTCAGTTTGTGAAACAATGTCAGTCCGTGGATGCGTCGTCTGGTTGTCAGTTTGTCCCATCCTAGTTCTGTTCGTAATTTGTCAGTCGATGTCCGGAAAAGCGCTCCTGTTGTGAGTCTGGCTGTCTGTTTGGTAACGTTTCGAGTCTAGTAGCGTCGTGTATCGTGATGTGTCTGTCGTAGATAGTGTCTGCGTAGTCAAAGTGTGGTCTCACGCAGATTTGGTAGATTTGGTCAAGAATGGGGCGTGGCAGGTACTGTGCTACAGGATAGAGTGGACCGAGCGTTTTGTTCACTTTTAGACAGATCTCGTTTACGTGGTGATGAAATCGCAGGTCTGTAGAAAACGTTCAGCCGAGATGTTTGTGATTGTTGTGCTCTGGTATTGCATTGCCTCCGAATGCAAGTGTGGGTGCTTGGTGTTCTTGTTTGTGGGAGAAAGTTTGTTGTATTGTTCTTGTGGTGTTGAAAGTGATGGCCCATTCTCGACCATATGCATGAATTTCGTCTAGGTCACGTTGAAGAGAAAGTTGGGTCGCGTGTAAGTCGCTCGTCTTGTGGGATGCGTAAAGCGAAGTATCGTCAGCGAAAAATAAGATGTCATTTTGGGTCCGGGTCGAGAGTCCGTCAAGGTAAATAAGAGCAAGTAGTGGCCCCAGAACTGATCCTTGTGGACATCCGGCGTTTATAATTTGGGAGGCCGAAAGCGTTCTATTAATACTAACTCGATGTTTTCTATCTTTTAGGTAAGATTTGAGCCATTCCAGGAGTTTGCCAAAAAGTCCAAAATCATTTTTGCATTTGTACAATAAGCCCTGATGCCAAATTTTATCAAAATATTTTGAAATGTCCAGGTATATGGCGGTGAAGTCTCGTCCAGAGTCAAGTGATTTGTAAAGATTGTGTGTGAGGTAAAGAAGCTGTTGTACTGTGCTGTGGTGCCGCCGATACCCACTCTGTTTTTCAGTTAGGAGAGAGTGTTCGATTAAATGTGTGTACATTTTGTTGTAGACCACTTTTCGAATACTTTAGAAAGGGCCGACAAGATGCTTATGGGTCTGTAGCATGCGTGATCAGACGAGGAGCCTTTGTTTTTGAAGATTGGCCGGATGTGCGCTTCCTTGAATTTGCTGGGGTAGATTCCTAGTTCAAGGGATTTATTGAACAATTCCGACAGGGGTTTGGCGATTATGAGTGCGGTTAGCTTTAGTAGTTTTACGGGTATATCGTCAGGGCCAGTGGATTTGTTAGCATCAAGGGAATTCAATATACTTAATACTTCTTGTTCGGTGGTCGTGATACGCTCAAGAGTGGGTATCGGCGTGTTTTGGGTGGTTTGTGGTGACTGGTGTGTGTCGGGTATGTCTAGCGTCGATTGAGAGGCAAAATAGTCGCTCAGTAGTGTCGCTTTGTTGAAATCGTCGGTAATGATGTCTCCGCCATGTCCTACGAGTGGTGGTATGGCGTCATCGCGTGTGCGTCCTGTGATGGTGCCGAGTGGTTGGTGATATTGGTATGGATTGGGTTTCTGTACTATTAATTTGTGTACTTGTGCGCGTATGTGTTCTTCTTTCAGCCGCCGGTTCATGGATGTAACAATATTGCGCTGGTGTCGCCACTGAGCCCATATCTGATTGGTCTGTGTTTGTTTAGCTATTTTGAAGAGGCGTTCACGTTTCCTAATGTTTTGTCGTAGTTCAGCTGTTATCCAAGGTCTGTCACTTGTTTTATGTGTTATATGCTTGGTTGGTATGGATTCAATGGCAGCTTTGCGTAAAACGTTGATGAATTCGTCTGTCGCTGTGTCTAAATCTTTGTCTATAAAATGTGTCCAGTCAGTGTCTATCAGCAGGCTAGTTAAGAGTGGTGCGTGGAGTGGGAAGTGTGGAGTGGGAAGTGTGGAGTGGGGAGAGTGAAATGGGAAGTGTGGAGTGGGAAGTGTGGAGTGAGGAGTGTGGAGTGAGAAGTGTGGAGTGAGGAGTGAGGAATGAGGAACGTGGAGTGAGGGATGCTGAATGAAGCATGAGCAGTGAGGATGACGGTGGAGGGACTGGTTCTACGAAGTCGACACCACCACCCGAGTGATAGGTAGGTTAATAGGTAGGAGTGATAGGTAGAGTGATGTGATAGGTAGGCTATGATAGGATAGGTAGCCTGTGAAAGATGTAGGCTCTCTACCACATGCGGAACTTATTCCGTTACGGAATGGGCGGAGGTTCTCAAATTGTAGGCTATCTGTTGGAGCTGTGTCCGCCCATAAATTAGTATGATTCTTTTAGCTTAATGCTGGCTCTGCGAAAATTGGAAGCAGTTCTTCACGCCCCAAAGACCTGCATTATACCAGGCGTGCTAGACTACTCTCAGAGATTCAAAATACCATGATGCTTCATATATGTTAATAACCCACTCTTCAACCCAATCAGTTGGTCCCAGTTTCTGACTGCTTGTGCTTTAGCCTGGAATGTAAGTTTCGGTGGCTTAGCGTTGCAAACCGGCTGCTGACAGTGACCATTCACAACTACTACCACAAAGCCACAGCTAGCAAAGCCACAGCTAGCTGCAGTGTCTGTCTGACTGGGGGCTGCACCAATGTTGCGCAATAATGAACTCAGCCCGCCTGACGGCAGACCGGTTATTGCACAGAGTCTGCACGGCTGAGCCAATATCGGACACCCGTAATCCGCCCCTTTGTGCCAGTCATTATCCGTCCTACTGACTACTCATACCTGACTCATACCTACTTGCTGACGAATGTGCTCCTACTTTTTATAGGACAACAGAAGAGCGGGACGGAGCCTTGCACACCCCAGGTATACAACCTCAATTGTAAGCTTATGTAGGCGTAACGAGAAAAAAACAAAATAATAAGTTTATGTGACAGTCTTTATACAATCTCGAAAAGCGGCTTCCTCTCCAATACAACTGAGCTAAATGGTAAACTCATCATTTCGAGCAAGTGACGCAGCTTGAGGAGATCGGGTTTTTCCCGCCAGACATGCAGAAATCCCAGTGAGGAGCGGTCCCGCCCCGGTGGTATCGTCCGGTCGGCGCGCGTGGCCGACCCCAGTTTCCACTCCGGTACTCCGCCTTCCTGTCTCCTGGTACGGCGACACGGCGTACCGCTCCAGCACACACCTCCTGGTACGGCGACAGGCGACACGGTGTGCCGCTCCAGCACACATCTCCCTGGTACGGCGACACGGCGTACCGCTCCAGCACACATCTCCTGGTACGGCGACAGGTAACACGGTGTACCACTCCAGTACACATCTCCTGGTACGGCGACACGGCGTACCGCTCCAGCACACATCTCCCTGGTACGGCGACAGGCGACACGGTGTACCGCTCCAGCACACATCTCCCTGGTACGGTGACAGGCGACACGGTGTACCGATCCAGCACACACCCCCTGGTACGGTGACAGGTAACACGGTGTACCGCTCCAGCACACATCTCCCTGGTACGGCGACACGGTGTACCGCTCCAGCACACACACCCTGGTACGGTGACAGGTAACACGGTGTACCGCTCCAGCACACATATCCCTGGTACGGCGACAGGTAACACGGCGTACCGCTCCAGCACACATCTCCCTGGTACGGCGACACGGTGTACCGATACAGCACACATCTCCTGGTACGGCGACAGGTGACACGGCGTACCGCTCCAGCACACATCTCCCTGGTACGGCGACACGGCGTACCGCTCCAGCACACATCTCCTGGTACGGCGACAGGTAACACGGTGTACCACTCCAGTACACATCTCCTGGTACGGCGACACGGCGACACGGCGTACCGCTCCAGTACACATCTCCTGGTACGGCGACAGGTAACACGGTGTACCGCTCCAGTACACATCTCCTGGTACGGCGACACGGTGTACCGCTCCAGCACACATTTCCTGGTACGGCGACAGGCGACACGGTGTACCGCTCCAGTACACATCTCCCTGGTACGGCGACAGGCGACACGGTGTACCGCTCCAGCACACATCTCCCTGGTACTGCGACACGGTGTACCGCTCCAGCACACATCCCCCTGGTACGGTGACAGGCGACACGGCGTACCGATCCAGCATACATCCCCTGGTACGGCGACAGGCGACACGGCGTACCGATCCAGCACACATCTCCCTGGTACGGCGACAGGCGACACGGTGTACCGCTCCAGCACACATCTCCCTGGTACGGTGACAGGCGACACGGCGTACCGATCCAGCATACATCCCCTGGTACGGCGACAGGCGACACGGCGTACCGATACAGCACACATCTCCCTGGTACGGCGACAGGCGACACGGTGTACCGCTCCAGCACACATCTCCCTGGTACGGCGACACGGCGTACCGCTCCAACACATCTCCCTGGTACGGCGGCAGGCGACACGGCGTACCTCTCCAGCACACATCTCCTGGTACGGCGACAGGTGACACGGTGTACCGCTCCAGCACACACCTGGTACGGCGACAGGCGACACGGTGTACCGCTCCAGCACACATCTCCTGGTACGGTGACAGGTAACACGGTGTACCGCTCCAGCACACATCTCCCTGGTACGGCGACAGGCGACACGGCGTACCGCTCCAGTACACATCTCCCTCACACGGGGCACCGGTCAACGGCCCGCGATCAATATCATACCTCCACCGACGCACAGCGCGGTCTCTGATTACAGCAGGCGATGGGCAGAAATACGGCAAAGCTGGGGCCGACTCCGGCTTACCGTGGCGGAGCGTTAGCTTCTCCGTCGCTGTGTACGACCCTACGCGAGCGTTAGCTTCTCCGTCGCTGTGTACCAAATAGGATGGATAGCGCCGCTGTTGTGCTCAGAGCAGAACGGACCCCACTGAAGGCGCAACAGTTTGCAGGTGACCACCGTGACCGGGCAGGAAATAACACGCATGGGAACTTTGCTTTATTGAGAGCTTACTTCTTTGTCCGTGCGGCCCAGCGCCTCGAATCAGAATTCCGACGGAGCAGGTGCGCAGGAAGCATCGGGTTAGTTCCATTCGATCGGTGGTGGGTAAACATCGTATCCGCCCGAACGACGACTCCAGCCGGTCGCTTTAATTGGGGAGAAGTTCCCATGACAAAACCGGGTAATTTGACTCCCTTTCGAAGCTAAATCAAATCAATATTAAGTGACGCCCACCGTGTGACATTCAATTCACACTTGTCTGCACCAATCACACAGGTTCCACCTTTCCGTCATTTCCCAGGTGTGTGCCGTCACAGCCCACAGCCCACAGGTGAGATAGACTCGGCCTTGTTACCTGACCAGCCTCAGCACACATTCGGCCTTGTTACCTGACTAGCCTCAGCACACATTCGGCCTTGTCACCTGACCAGCCTCAGCACACATTCGGCCTTGTTACCTGACTAGCCTCAGCACACATTCGGCCTTGTTACCTGACTAGCCTCAGCACACATTCGGCCTTGTTACCTGACTAGCCTCAGCACACATTCGGCCTTGTTACCTGACTAGCCTCAGCACACATTCGGCCTTGTTACCTGACCAGCCTCAGCACACATTCGGCCTTGTTACCTGACTAGCCTCAGCACACATTCGGCCTTGTTACCTGACCAGCCTCAGCACACATTCGGCCTTGTTACCTGACTAGCCTCAGCAAACACACGTGCCGACCATTTAGCGACCACAAAAACTTCCCCAGCTGTGCGGGACAGGCAACGCCATGCTCACATGCGAGAAAAAAATCGATGAAAACTTACCCGATGACGGAAACTTTTGGATTCGTGCAATGAAGAAAAAACACCTTGAAAATATCCACCTATCGAAAACCATACGTCTATCATAGGGCCAGGCGACCTTGGCAGCTTTCAATAGACACTTTCAATGTTTTTTTGTTGTTGTCAAGCATGAATCATCCGTAAGTTCCGATAATCGAGTTGCGAGATTACGTCCTATTTTAGCTCTGACCGCTGCACTCCAGCCTCCGCTGACGAGCTGACCAGCTCACAAGCCGACCAGCTGACAAGCTCTCTGCTGGCAGACCAGACCTCCGCTGACGAACAGAACAGCTGACAAGCCGCTGACGAGCTGACAGCTCACAAGCCGACGGGCTGACGGGCGGGACCATTAGTAGAGCACACAGCGGCGTTATAGCCGGGCAATAAACGCGTGATGCGCCGTCTCGCTGCAAACACGCGGAGCGGAGCAGTGGCAGAGCAGCGCCGGTCAGCCGCAGAGCTGTGCTGGTCCGTGGCAGAGCAGCGCCGGTCAGCTGCAGAGCTGTGCTGGTCCGTGGCAGAGCTGTGGCAGAGCAGCGCCGGTCAGCTGTAGAGCTGTGCTGGTCCGTGGCAGAGCAGCGCCGGCCAGCTGTAGAGCTGTGGTGGTCCGTGGCAGAGCTGTGGCAGAGCTGTGGCAGAGCAGCGCCGGCCAGCTGTAGAGCTGTGCTGGTCCGTGGCAGAGCTGTGGCAGAGCTGTGGCAGAGCAGCGCCGGCCAGCTGTAGAGCTGTGCTGGTCCGTGGCAGAGCTGTGGCAGAGCAGCGCCGGTCAGCTGCAGAGCTGTGCTGGTCCGTGGCAGAGCTGTGGCAGAGCAGCGCCGGCCAGCTGTAGAGCTGTGCTGGTCCGTGGCAGAGCTGTGGCAGAGCAGCGCCGGTCAGCTGTAGAGCTGTGCTGGTCCGTGGCAGAGCTGTGGCAGAGCTGTGGCAGAGCAGCGCCGGTCAGCTGCAGAGCTGTGCTGGTCCGTGGCAGAGCTGTGGCAGAGCTGTGGCAGAGCAGCGCCGGTCAGCTGTAGAGCTGTGCTGGTCCGTGGTAGAGCTGTGGCAGAGCTGTGGCAGAGCAGCGCCGGTCAGCCGCAGAGCTGTGCTGGTCCGTGGCAGAGCTGTGGCAGAGCAGCGCCGGTCAGCTGCAGAGCTGTGCTGGTCCGTGGCAGAGCTGTGGCAGAGCAGCGCCGGTCAGCTGCAGAGCTGTGCTGGTCCGTGGCAGAGCTGTGGCAGAGCAGCGCCGGTCAGCCGCAGAGCTGTGCTGGTCCGTGGCAGAGCTGTGGCAGAGCAGCGCCGGTCAGCTGTAGAGCTGTGCTGGTCCGTGGCAGAACTGTGGCAGAGCAGCGCCGGTCAGCTGTAGAGCTGTGCTGGTCCGTGGCAGAGCAGCGCCGGTCAGCTGCAGAGCTGTGCTGGTCCGTGGCAGAGCTGTGGCAGAGCAGCGCCGGTCAGCTGTAGAGCTGTGCTGGTCCGTGGCAGAGCAGCGCCGGTCAGCTACAGAGCTGTGCTGGTCCGTGGCAGAGCTGTGGCAGAGCAGCGCCGGCCAGCTGTAGAGCTGTGCTGGTCCGTGGCAGAGCTGTGGCAGAGCAGCGCCGGTCAGCTGTAGAGCTGTGCTGGTCCGTGGCAGAGCTGTGGCAGAGCAGCGCCGGTCAGCTGTAGAGCTGTGCTGGTCCGTGGCAGAGCTGTGGCAGAGCAGCGCCGGCCAGCTGTAGAGCTGTGCTGGTCCGTGGCAGAGCTGTGGCAGAGCAGCGCCGGTCAGCTGTAGAGCTGTGCTGGTCCGTGGCAGAGCTGTGGCAGAGCTGTGGCAGAGCAGCGCCGGTCAGCCGCAGAGCTGTGTAAGCACCAGCAGACAGGCTGCAGCTCCAGCCCCGGTGAGGGACCTGCCACCATCCCATGACCAGGAGACAAGCCGCACCGCAGTGACTGCTTCGATGGGAGCCGCGCAGGGTGACGCACCAGAGAATCTTAGTCGTCAACACTGAGCTGGCCGGGGCTGGCTTTGGGTGGTCACTGCTCACTGGCCGAACGGTCAGCTCACCAGGCATTGTGGCAGGGACCATCGGATGCTTAACGGATAGAGGTTTTAATGGTGGCGCCGGATGCTTTGGAATGGCAAGAATGGATGCTGATGGGCGCCATATAACTTCAGCAGTTGCGGCGCCCAAAGGCACAAATCACCATCAACAGTGGCTGCCCATATGCCACCATGACACGGCTATCAGCACACAGGGCTGGAAGAAAGGCGCCGAAACCGTGACACAGTTATCATTTGCTGGCTTTGACAGCGCCGGAGGCAAGCTATTGTCCATATAGACAATGCATCATAGACGTTCCGGTTTCGAAAACAATGCCCGGAAGTCATAAGAGCTCGGCCCAGACAAGACGTTCTTCAGATATTAGGTGCGCTTGTTGGTCGTGGACGAGTCAACAAAGGGGTGTCCACGATACATGTCCGGCAGGTAAGACGAAACCAACTTTTTGTCGAATGTAGACGACCTTTGAAAGACGTCCCTCTGCGCACGCGCACGGCCATTGTCATCGACACCACTATCGACAAAGCACGCGACACCAACCACACTAGTTCTGTCTCCCTCGACAAAACCTTTCGGCTTTGAACAACACCACACCTATGCCAGCCCAATCGACCGGAAGTCGACACGGTTTTTGACACGAATCCCGGCCGCGTCTGATCAATGCCCGCTGTATCGACTCAATCGAGTCAGGATTATCGACCTGTAGTCGGTCGGCCGGCTGATCGGCGGTCAGCACCCAGCACCCAGTCCTGTCTGACTACGGCGCGTGCACGGCAGGCGAGCACGGCGGGCGGGAACGGCGGCCGGGTCACGCGGCGGGCAGCACGCCGTACTGTTCGGACGCAGTCATGGCTGATCAGCAGACTGGTTATTGATTCGACTCTGATTGAATCGATTGGAATCGTTCAATCAACATCCCTTGAATCAAAGAAGAATCGATTCACCACCGGATTTTGTGATTCATGAATCATGATGGAATCAAAACCTGCATAGAAACAAGGCTGATTGAATCAAAAAGACTGTGCAATGCTATTTCAATGGTGAGTCAAACGTGATTTGTTAAAAAAAAATTGATTCTTTGAATCGGAAAGAATCATTTGTCAAAATGGATATCCATGAATCAAACGGTGACTGAATCATTCATATTCCAAAATGAATCGTGATTGAATCCTTCCAAAACAAAGGTGAATCAATAACCAGTCTGCACTGATGTGTGACGAATCAGTCGGGCTCGCACAGCGCAGCGGCGGGGTTAATGAACGTCCCCTCTGCAGACGAGGGATCATTTATTATTAAAAGCGTGTGGTGATCGATAAGGGGCATGCCAGTGTCTATCGTGAATGGGTAAGTAAATGGTATTGTAGTCAGGTCATGGAGACTGGGAATGGGGCGAATGCGAATAGGTTTATTTGACAGTAACACCCTGTCTATCCCAGCTGCAGCACATATTCGTCTTTCCAATGCAAAGAAGTGGAAAGAAACACACCGAAAATCAGCTGGCTACCTCAGGCAGGGATTGTTGCTGTGGCGATGGGAAAAATCGGCAACAACATTCGCAGGCTGTACGAAGTAAGACGACGGCAGCACCAACCATTCACACGCCTGAGGTGAGCGCTGTGCCCACGTGTGGTATCGACGGCCATCGACCAAGAGAGCAAAAGCCGCGCCTAACACCGACAGGCAGACCCAAAGGCCACTTTACGTGCAGAGGGCCGCCTCATACAGAGCGCCGGGCCGCCGCTGCACGCCGGTGACAGCGAGAGGCGCCAGTGACAGCGAGAGGCGGCGGTGACAGCGAGAGGCGCTGGTGACAGCGAGCGGCGCCGGTGACAGCGAGAGGCGCCGGTGACAGCGAGAGGCGCCGGTGACAGCGAGCGGCGTCACCCTGTGGTGCATGAGCCGACCGCAGTCTCATCTCCCCATCCCTCCTCTCAGCTCCCCATCCCTAGCTCCCCATCCCTCCTCTCAGCTCCCCATCCCTCCTCTCAGCTCCCCATCCCTCCTCTCACCTCCCCACCCCTCCTCTCAGCTCCCCATCCCTCCTCTCAGCTCCCCATCCCTCCTCTCAGTCTCAGTCTCAGCTCCCCATCCCTCCTCTCAGTCTCAGTCTCACCTTCCCATCCCTCCTCTCAGCTCCCCATCCCTCCTCTCAGCTCCCCATCCCTCCTCTCAGCTCCCCACCACTCCTCTCAGCTCCCCATCCCTCCTCCCCATCCCTCCTCGCCCCAGCCCATTCTGCGTGCACCCGACTCCCGTGCAACTAATGACCACTCTGCGGTGCGGGCCGGCCGCGGGTCTCGTCTGCGGTGGTGGGGCAGCAGAGGTCGCTGATTACCTCCTCCCCGCTGCCGGAGGGCCGGAGGAGGCGGGCTGCCTTCCAAGGCCGCGTGGGGAGGTGACCGGCCAGGCCCTCAGCCGAGGCCCGGTCGCGGGGCCGCCGAGGTGCCGCGGGGTCGCTCGTCGCAACACAGCACGGCAAAACAACGACCTGACACTGCATACTTTCACTCTCAGACGGGACTGTGATTGGCGCACCCACGCCCGGTCAGGTCACGTGACTCAGTACGCCCACGGCCGGTTAGGTCACGTGGGATGAGGTGCACGCCCAGCTGGCTGACGAGCGGGCCAGGAACGGGGGCAGCAGTTGACAGCGTGGCGCATTGCAATTCAGCACATATTACTTATCAATCAATGCAGTAGGATGTGATCATCCTCTAATCCAATTAAGGCAACTGCCGTCGGTGGCACGGAACGATACGATCCTGAAGCGCCATGGGTTTGTTTTGTCCTGTTGCAACATCGATAACATCAAATCTGCATCCACCAGTGGTGATCTACTCAATGGCAAAAACAAAATGCGTTTAACACATGCTTGGAAGTTGGAATGCAGACGCTCTCAAAAGTCTGGTGACAAGTCGACCCCCTGGCCCTTAGACAGGAACGGATGAGTTAGAGTTGCTGACACAAATATAGCATTGGATCCAAAAATGATCATTACATGAAAGTAGCAAATTTTCTTGCACGATTCGGACGTGATGAGAAAGGTCAGATAAACAGGAAAATGCCACTGTCTTTCAATTCCATTCACTTGTTCGTTGTTCCAGCGTCGGGAACACGAATGACTAACGATTATGTTAATCGACGAGATGAGAGAATAGAGATCCCGCCTAGGGAGCATTCACATGATCATTAATAATTCCCACTTGTCCGCCGTCGAAAAAAAAACGTTCAGACGATGGGAAGAAATTACCTACCATCAACCTACCACCGGTGGAAATCACACATACCTGTTCCCAGAGAATGAATAATACACCTGTATGACGTCATGACCCATGTGACGTCGAGCCGGGCCTCTCCTGCGTGACGTGAAGCTCACTCGCTCATGACTCACTCCTTGCAACACTGCGCCAGTTTCCTGATCTGTCACGCGACATATGACCGACGACTACTGACAACTGACCCGACGGTCTGACGGCTGTCATGCAGCGAACGAACCCGAACGAACCAGAGCGAACCCGAGCAAAAACCTCGTCTGATCGGTGCTCGGCACCACCGCGACATGCATACATTAGCCGCGCGGCTGTGCGGCCGGTGTGCCTGGACTGTCGGTGGATTCCAGCGGCAGTTCAGTCAAGGCCGCCCGGTGTCACAGAGCGCCGCCAGCATACACAGAGGCTTCACAGGCTCACCGGCCGGCCGTCCAACCGTCAGCACCTCATTAGACTCAGATTTTGATGGATGTTGGAGTTACGGATGTGGCGTGTGGGCAGCTAGATGTAGAAATGAAGAGTTCACTGCCCGAAACCATGACAAAATTCAGAAAGATAGATGCTGTTGCAACACAACTTGTGGCCACTCAAATGCAGAAATGAAGAACTCGACGACTAACACCATTCTAGCATCTACAAAAGCTCTGGCTGAGTCCAGAATCGGTCGACCTTTGATGACCGTTCTGCAGACAGGGACTCACCTTGGCCACGAGCCGTCCTCCGCGCACGGTGAGTCCTATGCCGGGCTTGAACCGGACCACGACCCCGGGGTCGATCTCCACCTCTCCCGTCTCCGTCACCAGCACATCACTGCTGGCCAGGTACGGCGAGCGGGCCCGCTCCCAGCGCGAGCGCTGGCTGTAGATACCTCCGATCTCCGTCTGGGCGCCGACCAGCGCCAGCGAGGCCACCGCCGCCGCGGCCAGCAGCGGCAACAGCCGCCGCACCGCCTCTTCCATCGCCGCTGAACACCGCACGCGCGCACCGTCACTCGTCTCCCCAGTGCACACACCGGTCCCGCACTGACAGCTAGCTGTGCGCGGCTCGCCCGCCGTCGCTCCCTCGGCCGACTGCCGTGCCGCGCCGCCCGGCCGCCGGCCAACCGCCCGCGCCGCGCGCTGTTACGCATTGGAGGTTTAAACGCGGTCACGTGACCGTGACGTCACAGCCAGGTAGGGCGCTCCAGTGTCCAGGTGCGGGGGCTCGAGAGCGTCGGTTGCCCGCCAGCGGCCGCCCAGCAGACGGCGACGCACGGAGTCGGTACGGGCGAAAGAGGCTCGGGAGGATTGGTGCTCCGACGGGCGACGGCGGGCGGAGGGGGCGGCGCCCCAGGTATACAGGTGCATTGTCATGAGCGTGGCCGCCCCCGCCGACTGCGGACAGGGAGAGGGAAGGGTAGCGGTGACGGGGAGGGAGGGATGAGAGAAGGGGAGTCGTCAGGGTAATTATTACCGGCGACTCCCCGGCACGAGCGACCGGGACAACAACGCGGGAAAGGCACACAGGGGCGGAGTCACGTGGGTAAAAGGGTCTCAGTTTCTGACGTAGATATATTTTTGAATAATGTCAGCTGGTGATCTTGAACAGGGGCATATTTAGGGGGGAGGTCACTGCACCATGCCTCCCTCCCCCCCCCCCCCCCTCTCGGGCGCCGAAGGCGCCTTCGGTTCATGAAATGCGTCTCACATTCAGCGAAGGGCGCCGAAGGCGCCCTTCGTTGAATGTGAGGCGCGCTCCGGCTGAATATGAGGCGCGTTTCAATGAATGTAAGGCGCGCTACGATCATCCCTGAAGGCGCCCTCCCACATACCTTTAAAGCGCCACCCCAAATACTTCCAGAGGTGTCCTCCAGTACACATCTGAAGGCGCCCTCCCACATAGCTCCGAAAGCGACCTCCAATACACCTCTGAAAACGCTTTCCTACATGCCTTCAAAGGCGCCCTTCGATACACATACACCTCTGAAGTCGCCCTGAAACATACCTCCAAAGGCGTCCTCCCATACCACCCATACATGAACCTCCAAAGGTGCTCTCCGATAAATATCTTAAGGCGCCCTCCTACATACCACCAAAGGCGCCCACCGATGCACCTTTGAACTTTGAAGGCGCCCTCACACATACATACAGGCTCCAAAGACGTCCTCCGATGCATCTCCGATGGCGCCCTTCCACATACCTTCAAAGGCGCCCTCGAATACACTTTCGGAGGCATCCTCCAATACATTTCCGAAGGCGCCCTCCGATACACCTCTGAAGGCGCCCTTCCACATACCTCCAAAGGCGCCCACCAATACACCTCTGAAGGCGTCCTCCCACATATACCTTCAGAACCGAAGGCGCCTGATGCCTTCAACCCAGGTACCGCCCTCAGGCCAGGTGCCGCCCTCAGACCAGATGCCGGGGGCCATGTACGAATTTGGGAAAATAAAATGATGATGATGACATAGTCCAAAAGCATTCTCAGATACATCTATCCCAGGACCGAGGGCACCCTCCCTCCATACATACACAGGCGCCCTTCGCTGAATGTGAGGCCAGGCGCCTCTGGTCTCACAGGGGGCTATTTGGGAGGGCGACCTAGGAGATGCATCGGAGGGCGCCTTCAGAGGTATGTGGAAGGGCGCCTTCAGAGGTGTATCGGAGGGCGCCTTTGGAGGCATCTGGGAGGGCCCATTCAGATGTGTATCGGAGGGTGCCCTTGGAGGCATGTGGGAGGGTGCTTTCAAAGGTGTATCGGAGGTCACCTTTGGAGCTATGTGGGGTTGCGCCTTCAGAGGTACATCGGAGGGCGCCTTTGGGGGTATGTGGGAGGGCGCCCTCAGAAATGTATCGGAGGGTGCCTTCGGGGGTATGTGGGAGGGCGCCTTCGGAGGTGTATCGGAGGGTGCCTTTGGAGGCAGTGGCGTCGCCACAAAACTTTGAGTGGGTTGGGTTGGGGGGGGGGGGGGCAGTCAGGGGTTCGGGGGCCAGCCCCAGGGGCGTATTTAGGGGGAGGGGTAAGGTCTGTACCGCCCTCAGGCCAGGTACCGCCCTCAGACCAGATGACACCCTCAGACCAGATGACGCATTCAGACCAGATAACGCATTCAGACTAGATGTCGGCTGTCGCCCTCAGACTAGATGTCACCATCCGACCTGGTGCCGCCCTCAGGCCCAACAGGGCGCCTCTATATACCTCTATATAATACACTCATTTGTCACTAAATGTAACAACTTGCGGGCCGAATAGTTGTCATCACTAACGATTATAGCCAGTACCTGGTCCGCAATGGTTATTTCATTTTTATGTCCTACGACTAAAATAGACAGCCCAGTTATTTAAGCGTTCTACCAAAAATAGATAGGGTGAATGCTCATGATGTTTTCTTAAATAAGTATGTACGCGGTCCCAAATAAGTCCGATTGTCTTCCAAAACAATCAAGGCAAGTATGGTAACGCAAAGTAATAGCAGCGCACCAAACGTCACCACGCACCACGGCTAGTCTGATCAGGGGCGTGGGAACCGTGGGGGCAATGGGGACAACTCGCCCCCCCCCAACTTTGGAGCTGAGGGGCGACGTCCCACCCCAACTTTTTACACGATCACTCGACTCTGTATAATAACAAGGGCATTATCACCGGAGTTTCAACGGCGGCGCGCAGCGCTTTTGGGGCATCAATTACCCACACGGTGTTATTTTTTTTTTTACCTCGGGTCATCTCAGATCAGGTCACCAGGTCAAGCCAAGGCTTCCCGGACCAAAGTTCGTAAACATAAGGTTCGTAACGGAAAAACTTCGTAAGCAAAGGTTCGTATCGGATAAGGTTCGTATGGGATAAAGTTCGTAACGGTTAAAGTTCGTAATGGAAAAGCTTCGTATCGGATAAAGTTCGTATTAAAAAAGTTCGTAACGGATAAAGTTCGTATGCAAAAGGTTCGTATGCTGAAGTTCGTAAAGGGAAAAGTCCGTAATAGAAAAAGTTCGTAAGCAAAAATTCGTATGCAAATGTTCGTATCGGATACTGATAAGGTTCGTATGGGATAAAGTTCGTAACGGCTTAAGTTCGTAATGGAAAAGGTTCGTATCGGATATAGTTCGTATTCAAAAAGTTCGTAACGGATAAAGTTCTTATGCAAAATGTTCGTATGTTGAAGTTCGTAAAGGAAAAAGTTCGTAAGCAAAGGTTCGTATGCAAAGGTTCGTATCGGATAAGGTTCCGAACCGTCGCTTACGAACTTTTTCCATTACGAACCTTATGTTTACGAACTTGTGTTCGGTTACCGTTACCCTTCCGAAGGGATAGAGAGAGAGAAGAGAGACACCTTAAACAGTAATGCGGGCCGCACACTTAGCCATTCGGCGCGCGATATCACTGCGACATTACGCGGTTCCGCGGTGTTTAGCACAGAAAAAGTTCGTCCGGACCAGCTTTATTTCGCGATATCGCGCGCCGAATGACGCAATGTGCGGCCGCCTTAACGACTTTTTGAATACGAACTTTATCCGATACGAACCTATTGTCCTTATTGACAGGCAACACGTTACTATTTACGGGGTCTCTCTATCTCTCTCCGTTCGGAAGGGTAACGGCAACCGGACAAAAGTTCGTAAACACAAGGTTCGTAGCGGAAAAAGTTCGTAAGCAAAGGTTCGGAACCTTATCCGAAACGAACCTTTGCTACGACCCTTTGCTTGCGAACTTTTCCATTACGAATTTTGTCTTTACGAACTTCAGCATTCGAACCTTTTGCATACGAACGAACTTTATTAACGGTTACGTTACTTTGTTATCCGTTACGAACTTTATCCGATACGAACCTTTTCCATTACGAACTTTAGCAGTTACGAACTTTATCCCATACGAACCTTATCCGATACTAACCTTTGCTTACGAACTTTTGCTTACGAACTTTTGCTTACGAACTTTTGCTTACGAACTTTTCCCGTTACGAACCTTGTGTTTACGAACTTTTGTCCGGTTACCCAAGCCAAGTGACTCCACCTCCAACAAGTTTGCGGTCGTGCCACAGCCAAAGTGATTGACCAAACGGTTTGAAACTCACATGATATCATCAGGTGATAAGTACCCACAATTCGCTTATCTCGTTTTTTTCTATATCGGTGACCTAAGGTCAGATCGATTTCGTGACCTCCCCATTATAAGTCAATGGGAAAAAATTAGAAAAAAACGTATACATCCATAGGAAATTACTAAATATGACCAATTTTCACCAGATTCACCACTCTTGTGCCAAATTCAAAGCCATAAGTCACCTTTCTGTTCTTTTCCCTCTACGAGGTGACGAGGTCAACTCATGACTAACTCATGTCTCATGTCAACTCAACTCATGTCAACTCTACGAGGTGACAAGGTCAACTCATTTGAACCCAGATCACGTATGCGTTTTATTCAATAACTGTGTACCAAATCAAGGTAGAGCAATGCGGTTTTCACCATTGTATTCGGATTGTCGATATAGATCAATTGATTTAAGAGTTGACTTGGACCTGACCTTGACCTAACCTCAGGTCAGGCCATTTTTGTATATGACCTAACTAGGTCACCCAATATATCATTCGATGCGTCTCGATGAGGCAAGCACAATGGTGAAATCTGTTTTACTCTATCGTGCTTCTGTCAAAAGTTATTCATTAAAAACAATTAGACAATTTTTAGAATGTTTCAAATTCAATGGCTTCTGGTGATCTAACTATTAACCTTAGGTCAATTCTGATGAACTTTGGTTAAAGCAAATTACCTTTTCTTTCGAACGTTTTTTTTTTGCGCGTCGCTAGCTCTTTTAATTATCGAGATATATACGGTTTTATCAAGGACACTCATATATATAGCCGAAATTTGACCTCTGGTGACCTCAATATTGACTTGACCTAAAAATGACCTAAGTACTTTCGATAGAGATTGTCTCGAGCTATCTAACACCGTCCTCCGCTTGTCGCTACGTTGCGTTTTTTAGATATCAGGTGGATGGGGAGGAAATCTCCCCCCGGCAGTTCGTGGTTGGCGCGAACCCCAGACAGTCATAGGCGTACACAGGGGGGGGGGGGGGGGGCAAACGGGGCTATTGCCCCCCCCCCCGCTGAAGGTCTGTACGTGCCCCTTTGGTCGAAACAAATGAATTATTATTTTTTTAAAGAGAAAAATGGTGAAAATATGCCCTTTTAAAAATATAGTGGGCCAAATCCGGTGATTTTTTTTGGTGGGGGTACTTAATGCCACCCCTGAGCAAAAATTGCCCCCTCCTGGAGTAAATCCTGGGTACGCCACTGCCGGTAGTGCGTGTGTTAATGGACCTTTATTCGGCAACAGTTAACCAACAAACAAAATAACTAACTAACTAACTAAATAACTAACTAACTTATATATAAGTAGATAAACCTTTTTCACTGAGAAATGCGTGTGTTGTAAATGCATTGGTTTGCCAGAATTTGCTTGAGAACGACCGTATAACGATAAATTCGTACAAATGTACCCGAAATACTGACCATAACACCGTAAAACACGGCATAGCATAACTCGGTTGAAGCCAAGTATGGTACTCGTACCAAATACATGCTAAATGCATGATTTTGCCATGGTTTGTGGTTTTTGTTTTGCTATGGTTTTTGTTGGTGCGAGCCCGGCACATCACCTAACCAGCTACCTCAGGTTCGAGTCAGTCAAGCCCGCCGGTTCTGGATTCTGGCACGGCGAAAGCTCCAGTTCCGCTTCTCCGACGTTGTGTGATCTTAGTACCAGTGTCGCTCCTTCTTCATGTTTACCAGATTTTTTTTTGCTTGATAGGCGATCCATTTCTTTATATGATATTGATACCCATTTCCTTACATATATGACATACTATTGGCAATACACAGCATTGGGTATGGGAAAGAAAGGTACACGTTGCTTCTGTTCAGTCTTAATTTTTGCCGTACGTAATATTGTCAAAAATCCCCCCCCCCAACTTCAAAGTAGTTCCCGCGCCCCTGGATCTGATACTCAAAGCCAGTTAATTAAATGCTAACATTTCAAATTGAATGATATGCGACACGACATTTCACATTGGTGACGTTTTAATGTACTCAGGTTCACTTGCTAATGCGATTAATATTTGTAACGCTCAAAAAGGCCACAAATCAGTTTGTGATCAGGCAAGACAAACTATTAACAAAGAGTAAAACACTGGTATGAATAATATAAAGACAAATCAAAACAATCATAAGCACCACAAATCATAAACCCGCGCGTCCCCTCACAGTTTGCATTGCGTTAGGGAGCATGAACGCCCGCCCGACCGCCCGGTGGTAGTGCGATAGTGGCGACATCTATTCTTCCGGCTGCCGGCTCCCTGAGCGGGGCTGGCCAGAAGCCATCATACGCGGCGCCACTGTCGCAATACCACCCGGACGGGACGGGCACAGCTGCTGGCACCAAGCGCAACTAACTACATCTTAATTTTTGCCGTACGTAATATTGTCAAAAATCCCCCCCCCCCAACTTCAAAGTAGTTCCCGCGCCCCTGGATCTGATACTCAAAGCCAGTTAATTAAATGCTAACATTTCAAATTGAATGATATGCGACACGACATTTCACTAGTGTCGTGTCGTACGTAGCATGTGAGCTGCTACACATACCCGCTTACGCTTACCGGCCGAAAGCTAAACGCCAAAATCGTATATGAACTGGCGTTCAGTTCAACCCCGCTATTATAGCATTTTCGTGTTCAGTATGTTTAAGGGCCAAATTAACATAAATAAAACAAATCAGAAGTTTCCTTTAAAGAAAATAAAAAGCTGGCAGACAAAAAATACTAGGCGACTGGCTACACAGCGTCAGTTTCTAGCGCTACATTTGCACACCCTTGAAACACACAACCTCATGATCAAATACACAAACCCTACTAGCCACTGCCTCCCAGCCTAGCCTGACTACTACACAACACTGCATGGCTCCATCCTGCCCTACTGCTCTCCCTCCGCCTGCCTCTGGAGCGAACTGAGCAGACTCGGCACCGAGGGTCGGTCCGGGGGGCTGCTGCTGCAATGGACCAGCGTCAGTCGGCCCCCGCCGTCCACTATGAAGTCCCCTCCCATCTGGTGTGGGTCGTCCTCCACCTCGGTGTACGTGGCCGGCAGCGGGCGGCCGGCCGCCTTCTGGCCGCCGTAATACTGCAGGGTGCTGTGTTGCCATACCTGACGACAGAGGTAGGCGCTGGTGGTGAGGGCTGGTGAAGAGGGGACGCTAGTGACCTGACGACAGAGGTAGGCGCTGGTGGTGAGGGCTGGTGAGGAGGGGGCGCTAGTGACCGTCTAGTGAGGGAGAGGGGGCGCTAGTGGCACCTAGTGACGGGAAGGGTAAACTCCGTGGCACCTGGTGGCAGGCAGACGAAACACGGCTGGCACTTGGCGACTGGAGGGTAACGGAGGCGACATCTGGTGACGCCTCACGGGATACAGGTTCGTGATGGAGGTTTGTGATTGTGACCACAAACCTCACATCAGGGTTGTGATTGATACCCCGAACCCGATGAGATCTGAGTGGGAGGCATGGGAAGACCCAGCGACAGCAGGAAAACACCGGTGACATCTGGTGACATAAGAGGGCAGTGGTGACTGGTGACACTGGTGACAGGAAAGGAGCAGAGGTGACACCTAGCGACCCGGGAGGACAGAGGTGACATCTAGTGACATAATGGAACAACAGAGGTCTCATCCATTGAAAGATGAATCGAAAGCCCACGCAATATCGCAGAGCAAATGCGCCGAATCTGACACAAATATGCATCCAACCACCAAAACCAAAATGTATTTCCAGTTCTGCACCACCAAGCCGATGCGGTTCTGTAGTTTGGCCCGTCAGTCAGCCAGCCAGCCAGCGGGCTGCGAGCTCCGCCACCTGCTGTCTCTGTTTACCGCCGAGCCGACATTTCACACACACCGACGATACCGCCGGATTCCTGCAACAGAGCGCTGGCGAGCGGCCAGGCCAGTCGAAGCCGCGCTTCCTGGGCCGATAGCGATGTGGCAACAGGTGGTGAAAGGGAGATTTACTAGCTCCCAGCGATCTGGTGACGTGCACTAACAAACGTGTGGTGGTGCCGACAGCGGGGTATCAGGAGAACGGAACCGGAACGGTGCGGCGGAGAACGGAACCGGAACGGTGCGGCGGAGAATGGAACCGGAACGGTGCGGCGGAGAACGGAACCGGAACGGTGCGGCGGAGAACGGAACCGGAACGGTGCGGCGGAGAATGGAACCGGAACGGTGCGGCGGAGAACGGAACCGGAACGGTGCGGCGGAGAACGGAACCGGAACGGTGCGGCGGAGAACGGAACCGGAACGGTGCGGCGGAGAACGGAACCGGAACGGTGCGGCGGAGAACGGAACCGGAACGGTGCTGCGGAGAACGGAACCGGAACGGTGCGGCGGAGAACGGAACCGGAACGGTGCGGCGCAGAACGGAACCGGAACTGTGCGGCGGAGAACGGAACCGGAACGGTGCGGCGGAGAACGGAACCGGAACGGTGCTGCGGAGAACGGAACCGGAACGGTGCGGCGGAGAACGGAACCGGAACGGTGCGGCGGAGAACGGAACCGGAACGGTGCTGCGGAGAACGGAACCGGAACGGTGCTGCGGAGAACGGAACCGGAACGGTGCGGCGGAGAACGGAACCGGAACGGTGCGGCGGAGAACGGAACCGGAACGGTGCGGCGCATAACGGAACCGGAACGGTGCGGCGGAGAACGGAACCGGAACGGTGCGGCGCAGAACGGAACCGGAACGGTGCGGCGCAGAACGGAACCGGAACGGTGCGGCGGAGAACGGAACCGGAACGGTGCGGCGGAGAACGGAACCGGAACGGTGCGGCGGAGAACGGAACCGGAACGGTGCGGCGGAGAACGGAACCGGAACGGTGCTGCGGAGAACGGAACCGGAACGGTGCGGCGGAGAACGGAACCGGAACGGTGCGGCGGAGAACGGAACCGGAACGGTGCGGCGGAGAACGGAACCGGAACGGTGCGGCGGAGAACGGAACCGGAACGGTGCGGCGGAGAACGGAACCGGAACGGTGCTGCGGAGAACGGAACCGGAACGGTGCGGCGGAGAACGGAACCGGAACGGTGCGGCGCAGAACGGAACCGGAACGGTGCGGCGGAGAACGGAACCGGAACGGTGCGGCGGAGAACGGAACCGGAACGGTGCTGCGGAGAACGGAACCGGAACGGTGCGGCGGAGAACGGAACGGGAACGGTGCGGCGGAGAACGGAACCGGAACGGTGCGGCGGAGAACGGAACCGGAACGGTGCTGCGGAGAACGGAACCGGAACGGTGCGGCGGAGAACGGAACCGGAACGGTGCGGCGGAGAACGGAACCGGAACGGTGCGGCGGAGAACGGAACCGGAACGGTGCGGCGGAGAACGGAACCGGAAGGGTGCGGCGGAGAACGGAACCGGAACGGTGCGGCGGAGAACGGAACCGGAACGGTGCGGCGCAGAACGGAACCGGAACGGTGCGGCGGAGAACGGAACCGGAACGGTGCTGCAGAGAACGGAACCGGAACGGTGCTGCGGAGAACGGAACCGGAACGGTGCGGCGGAGAACGGAACCGGAACGGTGCGGCGGAGAACGGAACCGGAACGGTGCGGTGCAGAACGGAACCGGAACGGTGCGGCGCAGAACGGAACCGGAACGGTGCGGCGGAGAACGGAACCGGAACGGTGCGGCGCAGAACGGAACCGGAACGGTGCGGCGCAGAACGGAACCGGAACGGTGCGGCGGAGAACGGAACCGGAACGGTGCGGCGGAGAACGGAACCGGAACCGGCCACAGGGAGGACAACATAATGTAATGCATGGGATACGATAGAATTTCACGGAAGTGTATAACTGAATTTAATCAGTTAGAATGACACCGGATTACGTATATCACACCAGATGACTCTGGTCAATGGCAACAGAAGAAAACATCGCACTGTGTGTCGGTGGGACTACAACGTCTCATAAACGTAAACCTTATATGCAAACTAATAACGAGAATAGCTCATTTCAACGTGTCATAAATGACGTTCTTCTTCGCACTCCGCCGTCAGTCATACACTGTGGGTTTGGCGATGGGATGCCCGTTTTTTTTTGTTGTTGTTGTGTAAACTTGTAACCTGCACTCCGAGTTGCGTTCCTACCTTGGCGATGGACCTGGCGAGGCCCAGTGCTCTGTACAGCTGTCGGCTGGGGTCGAGGAGCAGAGGGAACTGGCAGGCCGTGTCGGCCAGCCAGCGCAGCGCCCCTTCCCTGGCGCCGAACGAGACCACCAGCACAGAGCAGCCCAGCCGAGCAAACTCGGCCTGAAACACGGCAAACGGTGGGCTGAAATACACAGCACAGAACAGAGCAGTATGCACAAACTGGCAGCAGCAGAAACTTATTACCGTCTGGTTGTGAACGTCAAATAGGTTCGCTTCACTAAAATCATGCTGTTTAAAACCACACCTTTGGTAATACATCGAAACAACAAGCTAACACCACCTGAACTCTGATCTCTCTAAATCCGAAACACTTCCATTTCAGAACAAAATGACCGACTCATTTGTCCACGCGAACGTGTCCCATCCCCCTAGGAATTCACCATCTGCAGCAGACATTAACGGAGACAGACATGTATGGTATGTACTATGTATGTGTGTGAGTCTGATCGGTTAGCCGAGTCCTCCGCTAGGTGGCAGTGCGCCTGCGGGAGAAATACGAAATAGAGTCTTCTCTGAGTCGCCGACGCGTGTGGAGCTGGCGGCTACTACGGACTCGAACATGGCGCAGCCGGCAGGGTCCGAGGGGATCGACCCCGCCTCAGTGCAACTACCCAGTGACGACGACGAACTCGTGCAGCCGGTAGCGATACCGGCGCCGAGTGTTGCGTCCGCTGCGATGGCGAGAGACGCTAAACCCCACCGACTGGAAGTGACTAGTGACCGCGGTGCTTCGTACCGGCTGTGGCGTCAGCGGTGGGACGATTACGCCATGTTGGCTGGACTGGCTAGCAAGCCACCAGCCCTACAGATGGCGATCCTCCGAACTTGCCTCTCGGATGAGGCAATGACGATCGTGGCGAACTTTGATACGCCAGAGGTGCAGCGGAATGACCTGTCCGCTGTCCTTATGCACCTGGAATGCTACGCCCGCGGCCAGGTAAACGAAGTCATCCAGCGTCGGACGTTCAACATGTGTGAACAACTCGACGGCGAATCATTTGACGACTTCGCCACGCGCTTGCGCGACTTGAGCAGGGACTGCGGATTCTGCGATACCTGCAGAGACTCTCTCATCCGTGACCGGATTGTGGTTGGTCTGCGTGACCCCGCAACGATTAAGCGTCTGTGCGCGGTACAACTCCTGTCGCTGCAACAGGCCACCCAGATTTGCCGCTCAGAAGAGGCTGCCGCCCGTGACGTCACAACCATCACCGGCGGCAACGCGGACGCCATCTCCGCCTGTATCACGCAGCCCAACCGCGGCGGCGCCCACCGCCGGGCCCAGAGCAGCCGCGGCGTCAGATTTCAGTCGCGCAGCCCCACCCCTCCCCGACGCCTGTCGGGGGCCGGTGCACCGCAGACGGGCGTCGCCCCAGCGCTGCCCGCCGCCTGCCGTAACTGCGGCAACCGCCACAGCCGCTCGGCCCGCTGCCCGGCAGCCGACCGCTCATGCTACAACTGCGGTCGGCACGGCCACATCTCCAGATTGTGTCGCAGCCCTCGCCCACCCCACGAGTCGTCGGCCTCCGCCGTTACCCTGGCAACGACCTCCCGTGGATCGGCACCGACAGTTCGAGTGTCCGTGACTGGGCTGCGGACAGCGGTGATGGAAGCGCTGCCGGACACTGGAGCCGACGTGTCCGTCGCTGGTCTGGACTTCGCCCATCGCATTGGAGAGATGAACGACAATCTCCAGCCACCGACGACCCACCCTCGCGCCGTTGACGGACACACGGCCCGTTCTCGTGGCAGTCTGCCAATTCATCTCCGCCTGGGTGACGTCACAGTCTCCGACACGGTGCACATCATTCCAGGGGTGCCCTGCCTCCTGCTCTCATGGAAAACCGCTCGGGCCCTCCGTCTGGTACCGACCGACTATCCACAGCAGATCGCCACCGTGGTTCTCCCAGCCACGCCGCCGCCCGCACGGCGCCGCCGCCGCGCGCCCGAGTCTCCCCCGCGCGGTCTCCGATGTCAGCCGACACTCGATCATCGCGCCGCCCCGCCACGGGCGATAACCGCCGCCGCCGCCGCCGCCGCCGCCGCCGAGCCTGGCCGCGGCCAGCTGGCGCCGACGTCACCGCCGACGCCGCCACCGCCGCCGTCGCTGCCGGCACGGGCGATAACCGCCGCCGCCGCCGCCGCCGCCGCCGCCGAGCCTGGCCGCGGCCAGCTGGCGCCGACGTCACCGCCGACGCCGCCACCGCCGCCGTCGCTGCCGGCCGCGTCGACGACACATGTGCTGCCCCCTGCCACTGTTCGGCAGACTACAGCGCCACCAACCACCACCGGACATAAAGCCTCGGTCGAGAGCCCGCTCAACGAGTTTCCAGACGTGCTGGACGGTGTCGTCCGGGCGATGCCGGGGGAAAACTTCAAGATCCACCTTCGAGAGAACGCCACTCCATTCGCGGTGCGCGCACCGCGACGCATTCCGCTATCCCTCCGTGAGCCACTCCGTCAGGAGTTGGACAAGCTGGAGCAGGACGGCATCATCACCTCAGTGGTCGAGCCGACCGACTGGTGCGCCCCAATCGTGGTGGCACCCAAGAAAACCGGTGGCATCCGTCTGTGCGTGGATTTATCCAAGCTCAACCAGTCCGTGAAACGGGAGCTGTACCAGTCCAGCACGCCAGCTGAGTGCGTCGCGTCAATCGTGGCATCCGAGGCCCAGTGGTTTAGCGTTTTTGACGCCGCCAAGGGCTACCACCAGTGCCCTCTGGATGAGTCTTCCCGCCATCTGACGACCTTCATCACACCCTTCGGGAGGTATCAGTACCTCCGTGCGCCGTACGGCGTCTCGTCCATCAGCGAACATTACAACAGGCGGATGGATGAGTGCTTCATCGACATGGACGGTGTTCAGCGCGTCGTTGATGACGTCATCATCTACAGCAAGACGAAGTCCGCACACGTCGCCCGGGTCCGCGAGTTCCTGGCTCGATGCCGGGATCGCGGGGTGGCGCTAAACCCGGCGAAGACGCAACACCAGCGGAAGAAAGTCAAGTTCGCCGGCTTTATCGTGGCAGAAGACGGATATCTGCCCGACCCAACGCTCACTAACGCAATCGCAGCGTTCCCAACACCTCAGACGCTGACCGAACTCCGCGGCTTCTTCGGCCTCGTCAACCAGGTGGCCCCGTTCTCAGAGGAGACTGCGGAGCACCTGGAACCGCTGCGTCACCTGTTGAGCACCAAACGAACCTTCGGTTGGGACAGTTGTCACCAGGTGGCGTTCGAAAAGGCGCGGGCGGCGCTATCATCGGTGCGCACGCTCGCCTTTTTCGACCAAACGCGGCCCACTCTGCTGTCGACCGACGCGAGCCGTCTGAAGGGGCTCGGGTTCCTGCTTCAGCAGAAGCAGCTGGATGGCACATGGCGTACAGTCCAGGCCGGCTCCCGGTTCCTGACAGACGCAGAGAGCCGTTACGCCACCATCGAGCTGGAGCTGCTGGCGGTGGCGTGGGGGTGTCACAAGTGCCGCCTCTTCCTCAGTGGGCTCCCCGAGTTCGACGTGCTGACCGACCACCGCCCTCTGGTGCCAATCCTCAACTCCAAGAACCTGGATGAGATTGAAAACCCGCGCCTCCAGCGCCTGCGGCAGAAACTGCTGGTGATGACATTCACTGCTCGGTGGCAGCGCGGCACGGACCATCTGGCAGCCGACGCCCTCTCAAGGTCACCGGTGGACCCGCCGACAGAGGAGGACGAGCTGGCCGAGGACAGATCGGCCACAACCGTCGCCGCAATCATCACAGGCGAGGCGAGCGAACTCTGCACCGACCTCAGGCTGGATGAGGTACGGCGAGCGGCAGACCGGGACGAGGAGGCGCAGATCCTTCTTCAGACCGTGATGGACGGCTTCCCGTCCCAGAAGGCCGACCTTCCCGCGCTCCTGCGGCCATATTGGCCGGTCCACGACCGCCTCGCTGTCGATGACGGACTGGTCGTGTGTGGTTGCCGGCTCGTCATTCCCCGCCCGATGCGCGCAGCCGTCCTCGCCGAGCTGCACGCCAGCCATCAGGGAAAAGAAAAGACGAAGAGTCGAGCCCGCCAGATTGTCTTCTGGCCCAACATGAACAACGATATCGAGAACATCACCAAGGCCTGCCAGCCCTGCCAGAGGGAACTGCCATCGCTGCCGAAAGAGACGCTGCGCACGCACGAGCAGGCCAGCCGCCCATTCCAACACCTCTGCGCCGACTTCTGTCAACACGCCGGCCAATACTTCCTGGTGGCGGTCGACCCTCTCTCCGGGTGGCTCACAGTCTGCCCGGTCGGCCGACACGCCAGTGCCTCGACGCTCATCAGGGAACTCCGTGGCATCTTCTGCCTGGCCGGAGCCCCAGAAGTCCTCTGGTCCGACAATGGTCCCCAGTTCACCTCAGCCGCCTTCCAGGCCTTCCTGAAAAACTGGGCCGTGCTACACCGCACCTCTTCTCCTCACTACGCCCAGTCCAACGGCCGAGCCGAAGCCGCCGTCAAGTTTGCCGCCAAACTCATCCGCCGCTGCTGGCGTGACGGACACATGAACAGCGACAGCTGGGCGCGGGGAATACTGCAGCACCGAAACACGCCTGGCCCCGACGGCAGGTCGCCTGCCCAAATCCTTCTCAACTCACCGGCAAGAGACATGCTACCCGCCCACCGGCGCTCGTTTGCCCCCCAGTGGCAGCGGGCAGCCGACGATGCCGAGCGCGCCGCTGCCGCACGCCAGGAACGCACCCGGACGGCCTACAACCAGCACGCCCGTGACCTGCCTGCTCTCCACATCGGATCGCAAGTCGCCTTGCAGGATCCGGCGACCGGCACCTGGGACCGTCACGGCGTAATCACCGACGTCGGCCCGCATCGGCGTTACTTCATCCGCCTGCCCAGCGGCCGTGTCCTCACCCGCAACAGGCGCCACCTCCGCCAACGATACGCCCACGCCCACCCGGACACTGCTGTCACCGTGCCCCTGCCCGGGCCACCCCTGCCAAGGCCTCCCCTGCCCGGGCCGCCGCCGCCCACCGCCTCTGATGCCGGGCCGGTGCAGCCGCCTCCGCCGCCGCCACTGCAGCCGCCGCCGCTGCAGCCGCTGCCGGCGGCTCCGGTGGCCGGCCCGCCACTCGATGCACCACGGCGCTCTGAGCGACCCCGCCGCCAGCCAGAGCGCCTTATCGAGCTGATGTAAACAGTAATCGCACCGTACGGTCTTCTTTCTCGTGGTGTTTTATTTTGACCTTATGTTTATGCACGTCACCCGCCGGTTGACTGGTGGGGGGGTGTGTGAGTCTGATCGGTTAGCCGAGTCCTCCGCTAGGTGGCAGTGCGCCTGCGGGAGAAATACGAAATAGAGTCTTCTCTGAGTCGCCGACGCGTGTGGAGCTGGCGGCTACTACGGACTCGAACAGTATGTATGCACCTTTTGCTGCTGTATCTGTGCCACATGGTCGCGTCACGGCAGTCAGGCGAAGTGGCGCAGCAGCACCAGTAGCCTGGTTCCGGCCGTGTCCGCCAGGCGGCACTGCTGTCCGCTGGCGGCGCCCGTCAGCGGCAGGTGGCAGGGCGCGAGGGAGAGCAGCGCAGGCGGCTGCCGCCCGACAGAGTCCAGACGACCGTCCAGATCCAGCACAAAGTCGTCCCACTCGCCCTGACGAGTGGCATCAAAGGTCAAGGGAGACAGAGGCCGCGGCGGGGACATGTCAGTTCGAACTTGAAGGTAAATAAGAGAACAGTTAGTTATGGCATGTAAAAGCAAACAATAGCACGAGGCTGTTATGTTGTGAGTAAACGAATGTCGAAGGTTATAATGCTGAACTGCAACAGTGATTACTGGATCATCTTGCGTACACAGCGTTAAAGGAAATAGTTCACCTTCGGAGAAAAATTCAGAACACGATTTTATTATATTTTTTAATACAGTTTCTTTTTTTCTTTTTAAAAACGGTCCTACATCGCGCCAATTCAGGACAGAAGGCTGTAAATTATTAATTGTATCGTGTGCGTTATTGGTCTGCGCATGCTCCGTGCAGTGCTGGCACAATTCAGACGGTACGGTATATCATATATGCGCCGCATTCCTTCGCCAAAAAGTCAAATATCTTCGGCTGGAGTCTTTTCAGTCAAGAAAACAGTCAAGATAAGGATTTCTCAACACGGGCTACAAAACTGCTATCTCAGTTTAAAACTAATGTTGAAGGTGGACTATTTCCTTTAAGGATTAAAGGTCTCGAGACTGTCGTGCATAAACTTATCAGAGTGAATTGTCTTTCGGCTACAAGAGTTCCAGGTGATTCGATTATCGACGAAACGACATAAAAATTACGCTCGGACACAGTGAACTATGACACACAGCGAAACAAACACGACTGGACATCATGTTTACTCGTGTCATTTCCCAACAGTTCTCCGATAACAACAAACCCGGTCTCTGAGGTGCACCCCTGGCAGTGTGACACAGCACATTTCGGCTCCCGCGATGTAACGGTACGGCGCCGGGTACCGGGTACACCTCTGAGGTCAAATCTCTGAGGCCGGTCTCTGAGGTCCACCCCTGACAGCATGACACAGCACATTTCGGCTCCCGATGTAACGGTACGGCGCCGGGTACCGGGTACACCCAGCGGCTGGCGGCCGGCGGCCACCCAAACAAACATGCCAAACGTGCAGCGCGTGCCATCTGACTGTGCAGCGCGAGACTGTACAAATACCAACTCGACCAGAATATGACGCGTTATAGATCTGAGTCAGGCGCCAGGGCAGAGTGTTAAAGGTCGGGTCAGGGACGTAGCCAGGGCGGGGGGGGGGTGCACAGGGTCCATGCCCCCCTTGAGAAAAACAAATTTGCACTAGAAAAAAATGAGATTCTCTGACAACCTGACCCCATCCTGACCAAATCCTGGCTACGTATCTGGGTCGGGATAAAAAGGTTCGCTCGGAGGGCAAGGATGTAAGTTAAAAAGTCGAGCCGGCAGCAGTATTGAGGAGACACAAATGTTTTGCATACTATCTCCCGGAGACATCGTGCAGATTATCCCAGATATATGCCGGAGCTATCCTGTAAACATTCTCGAGTAGCAGGCGCCGCCGACAAGTATACCTACCGCAGAATATGTCGGATGTATTCCGGAGATGTCCTTCAGATATCCCACATATTATCCCACAAACTAACCCAGAGACATCCAAGAAACTCCACCCGGTTATTGATCATCCCGGATGGATAATACCGTGCTGTGATGGATAATGCCGTGCTGTGTTGGATAATGCCGTGCTGTGTTGGATAATGCCGTGCTGTGAAGGATAATACCGTACTGTGATGGACAATGCCGTGCTGTGTTGGATAATGCCGTGCTGTGAAGGATAATGCCGTGCTGTGTTGGATAATGCCGTGCTGTGAAGGATAATGCCGTGCTGTGTTGGATAATGCCGTGCTGTGAAGGATAATGCCGTGCTGTGTTGGATAATGCCGTGCTGTGAAGGATAATGCCGTGCTGTGAAGGATAATACCGTGCTGTGATGGATAATGCCGTGCTGTGATGGATAATGCCGTGCTGTGATGGATAATGCCGTGCTGTGATGGATAATGCCGTGCTGTGATGGATGGATAATGCCGTGCAGTGATGGATAATGCCGTGCTGTGAAGGATAATACCGTGCTGTGATGGATAATGCCGCGCTGTGATGGATGGATAATGCCGTGCTGTGTTGGATAATGCCATGCTGTGTTGGATAATGCCGTGCTGTGAAGGATAATGCCGTGCTGTGTTGGATAATGCCGTGCTGTGAAGGATAATGCCGTGCTGTGTTGGATAATGCCGTGCTGTGAAGGATAATGCCGTGCTGTGAAGGATAATACCGTGCTGTGATGGATAATTCCGTGCTGTGATGGATAATGCCGTGCTGTGATGGATAATGCCGTGCTGTGATGGATGGATAATTCCGTGCAGTGATGGATAATGCCGTGCTGTGAAGGATAATACCGTGCTGTGATGGATAATGCCGTGCTGTGATGGATGGATAATGCCGTGCTGTGTTGGATAATGCCGTGCTGTGAAGGATAATACCGTGCTGTGATGGATAATGCCGTGCTGTGATGGATAATGCCGTGCTGTGAAGGATAATGCCGTGCTGTGATGGATAATTCCGTGCTGTGATGGATAATTCCGTGCTGTGATGGATAATTCCGTGCTGTGATGGATAATTCCGTGCTGTGATGGATAATGTCGTGCTGTGAAGGATAATGCCGTGCTGTGATGGATAATTCCGTGCTGTGATGGATAATTCCGTGCTGTGATGGATAATTCCGTGCTGTGATGGATAATGCCGTGCTGTGATGGATAATTCCGTGCTGTGAAGGATAATTCCGTGCTGTGATGGATAATTCCGTGCTGTGATGGATAATACCGTGCTGTGATGGATGGATAATGCCGGATCATCCCGGATGGATAATACCGTGCGGATATGCCAGTCAGCCGCCCACCTCTGTATCGAGCAGACGCTCCATGGCGGAGAAGACCTGTCGGCTTCCATGTTTCCCGGCCTGTTGCCGGACTAACGCGTCCAGCTCCTCCCGTGAGGTAACTCCACAGCTGCGGATACAGACAGACCATGGTGTAAAACACTACAGCTGCGGATACAGACATACCATGGTGTAAAACACTACAGCTGCCGAGACAGACAGGCCATGGTGTAAAACACTACAGCTGCGGATACAGACATACCATGGTGTAAAACACTACAGCTGCCGATACAGACAGACCATAGTGTAAAACACTACAGCTGCCGAGACAGACAGGTCATGGAGTAAAACACTACAGCTGCCCAGACAGACATACCATGGTGTAAAACACTACAGCTGCCGAGACAGACAGACCATGGTGTAAAACACTACAGCTGCCGATACAGACATACCATGGTGTAAAACACTACAGCTGCCGAGACAGACATACCATGGTGTACAGCACTACAGCTGCCGAGACAGACAGACCATGGTGTAAAACACTACAGCTGCGGATACAGATAGACCATGGTGGAAAACACTGCAGCTGCCGAGACAGACAGACCATGGTGTAAAACACTACAGCTGCCGAGACAGACAGATCATGGTGTAAAACACTACAGCTGCCCATACAGACAGACCATGGTGTAAAACACTACAGCTGCAGATACAGACAGACCATGGTGTAAAACACTACAGCTGCCGAGACAGACATACCATGGTGTAAAACACTACAGCTGCCGATACAGACAGACCATGGTGTAAAACACTACAGCTGCGGATACAGACATACCATGGTGTAAAACACTACAGCTGCCGAGACAGACATACCATGGTGTAAAACACTACAGCTGTCGAGACAGACATACCATGGTGTAAAACACTACAGTTGCCGAGACATACAGACCATGGTGTAAAATACTACAGCTGCCAGACAGACAGACCATGGTGTAAAACACTACAGCTGCCCATACAGACAGACCATGGTGTAAAACACTACAGCTGCGGATACAGACAGACCATGGTGTAAAATACCACAGCTGCCAAGACAGACAGACCATGGTGTAAAACACTACAGCTGCCGAGACAGACAGACCATGGTGTAAAACACTACAGCTGCCGAGACAGACAGACCATGGTGTAAACCACTACATCTGCCCATACAGGCAGACCATGGTGTAAACCACTACAGCTGCCGAGATAGACAGACCATGGTGTAAAACACTACAGCTGCCGAGACAGACAGACCATGGTGTAAAACACTACAGCTGCCGAGACAGGTCATGTAAGACAGCCTGCTGTCAACACAAGTTACACCACACCACAGCTGCCGAGACGGACAGGCAGGTCATGTAAGACAGCCTGCTGTCAACACAAGTTACACCACACCACAGCTGCCGAGACAGACAGGCAGGTCATGTAAGACAGCCTGCTGTCAACACAAGTTACACCACACCACAGCTGCCGAGACAGACAGGCAGGTCATGTAAGACAGCCTGCTGTCAACACAAGTTACACCACACCACAGCTGCCGAGACAGACAGAGTGTAAACTGTACAAACACGACTGTAGACTACCATATACGAGTGTAGCGCTACGTATATTCTCGTGGGCGAACATTAGGAGTTTTGTATAGTTTTGTCTCTGGCTGTATACTACTGTATATAACACTATGATTTAGCTTATCATGATACAGAACCATTTCCCTCCCAAAAAATACAACCATTGGAAAAACTGGCAATTTAAATCGGAAGTTCACTCTTGCACCCAACGGCGACCTATTTAGTGTCAGCGATTTGTTTAGAAGTGCCCATTCAACAACGTGATTGAAACAAAATCGCCAGATGTGTCGCTTTCCAATAGTGGGGGGGGGGGGGGGAAATAGCGATCATGAACTCCTTAAGAAGTATATGTACTTGCTTTTTAATTTTCCAAACTTCCAACTTTGAATAAGGGAATAATTTTATTTAATTCTTAAATTTAGATCACATCATTGTAATACCATAACGGTAGCCAAAGCAATTGTTGCTAACAAAATGCAAAGGTCACTCTTTCCCTTTAAAGCTCAAAGAACTGCAAAAGAGTGCATTTCCTTTCAGGACGGAAACCCGTATAATCCCTTTAAGCTAACAAATATGCATATTGCATACACCGAAGATACAATACAGGTAGACAATCGAAGCCATAATTGCCGAACAGTTAATACAATATATCACCTGTTATAATTCGCTAAATAAGTTCAGAAGATGTAAACGGTCAATATTATCAAGTTGGTATAATATGCATTGTTACGTTCAGATAAGCATAACTCTGTTCCTTAGGCCCACACTGACGCAAATTATTATCACTCACCTTTTGAAGAGATGTGCGTAGGAGCCGATCAGCTTGCCAAACATCCCGATCTTGCTGGAGATGAATTCATCCAGTGTCACTGCAATCGGGGCATACGGCAAAGATCGTCAACACCACCAGTGGCTTATTTATATTCTTGCTTGGCGCAACAACAACACAGGAAGTGTTGAGTGTTGACCTTGATGTCGATAATGTTGATGGGTTTATAGATAAGTTCAAACCGGGCATCTTTCTTTGTGGCAAAAAGGTGCCCCCGTTATTTTTTCTCCGCGAATTTGGGCCGGTCACCTTATTTTGGTATTCGAGCTTGACAAATTCACTTTTCAAATTCACAAAAATTGATTTTGTAGATTTTTTTCGAAAAAAAAGTTTAAGCGAATATCATTTCCTTTCTTTTGACGTTTTCGTATTTGCAATTTGCTCCAAAACTCTATTTTCTACGATTGTTCTAACATTGATCGTTTTCCACCAAAAATGGCATGACATGGCGTCATTAAAACGTCATTATCTCCCAAAATACTACATCAATTTAATTGGAATTTGGTGAGAAGACGTGTATAATTGATGCAGCATAAGATACTAAAAAAGTTTGATGTTGATATCTATCATAGTTTTCAAGTTATTGAGAAAATCCAGGATTGGGGGGGGGGGCAGATTCTGCCCCCCCCCCCCCCCAGCGGGGGCGTGGGGTAAGTGTCACCGGGGCTGCTTGAATTGCATGAGGTGCACTGTTTTGTCTATCATTGAAAGAAAGGGATACATACAAACTTCAAATTAAATCACTCGAGATAAAAAACTTCCGTTTTCATGAAGTTTTCTCCCAAGATCATTGTTTTTCACGTTCAATGCAGGGAACGCGCGGGGGCATACTTGTACCTATTGAATGCCCTTCTCAGATTCCTGTGGGGGGGGGGGGGGTGGCATTTGCGCCTGATGCCCCCTGGATCCGCCAGTGCCAGCAATTACCGCTAAGGAGAGCCTCTGCCAATTAATTTTCCCCTTTTCCAAATTTGTATAAGCAATTGCGAAAGTTGTGTCATGCCGCGAAGCGGCGCGAAATTTTCCGTTTTTGACTGTGGATAGCTGGATATTGACTGCTGCAAAGGCAACTTTTACGATTTTACGATAAATTGGGAACGCGCGGGGGGGGGGGGGCATACTTGTATTGAATGCCCCGTCCCCCAGATTCCTGCGGGGGGGGGGGGGGCATTTTCCCCTGATGCTCCCCCCTGGATCCGCCAGTGATCTGCTTGGTTAGTGGCCCATTCAATATGGCACGCACGCCTCGCTTACAATACGCACCAATAAATACGACACCGTCCCTTGCAGGCTAGGCATTTCGAGCATATGTACTACTACCTTTGGTGAGCTCCTCCTTGGCGGTCGCTATGGTGTTCTCTATCGTCTCAGCCAGGGCCGCCGCCTCGGCCGGCAACCCCTCGATGGAAGACATCGTTCTGTGAGGACGGTCCGACGGAAGCGTCAGTGTTCACTGTCCTGGCATTGTTCTGGGGGGGGGGGGGGGGGGGGGTAACGTTCGTTCAGTGTTCTGACGTCGTTTTACGGGGATGAGCGGGTTAGTGTTCAGGATTCAGACATGGTTCACGGGGGAACACGGTTGGGTTCGTGCCCACTCTTCTGGCATCGTTCTGTGGAGGACGGCAGCGTAAGAGCCGTTGGATGAACGATGCCGAACCGTTTCGAGAAACGATGCTGAACGATACCGTTCTGGCGTCGTTCTGGAGGGGGACGGGTGGGTCAGTCCATTATGATTCACCGTTCTGGCATTGTGTGGGGGATCAGCGGGTTAGTGTTCGCTGTTCTGGCAGCGTTCTGGAGGGGGACGGGTGGGTCAGTCCATTATTATTCACCGTTCTGGCATTGTGTGGGGGATCAGCGGGTTAGTGTTCGCTGTTCTGGCAGCGTTCTGCCGGGGAAGGGCGGCCTAGGTCATTATAATGCTATTTGCGGCATATATTTTGCTCAACAAAAGCGAAAATAAATAACTAAATACTGGAATTCGGATTCCGATGTCCATGTCAGACAGTACATCAGACAACAGTGAGCAGTTCAAACGCGACGCGGCCATGGTATGTAACCCCGAGACGGATCTGACGGTCGACAGGCTGCTCTGCCGCCGCCGCTGACAGCTACTGCCAAATGCGACAGGTCTGACAGAGACAGGCTACTGCTGTCGAGGCTGACGCCCACCGAGACCGGTCTGACAGTAAACAGGCTACCCTGCCACTGATGACAGCTACTGATACATGAGGTTAGACAGAGACATGATACTGTTGCCGCTCCTGGCTCCTGCCGCTGTTACCGCCGTCGCCGCCGCCGCCGCCGCCGCCGCTGCAGCTGCTGCTCGTCGTCAAAGCCAAAGTCAGCACAGCACCCTGTTAGCTTTCACCAGTGACTGACGACCGACCGGAACATAGTCGGAGGCTGGGCGGCAGCGGCACAACCTTGCCTCGCCTACCCAGAACCCTGCCTACATACCTACCACCACCCGGGTCCCGCAGACTTGGCAAACTTGGCTGGTCCCGCTGAAGTTGAGATCACGGATCGGCGGATCAGATTACATCTGCGCACCGAGGACCGCCGTCAACTAATCGTCAACGGCAGCAGGCAGCAGAGACAGAACCGACCCGCCAGGCGCCACGCAGTACCACAGCTAACGCTTCACACCGGACCAATCGATACGCATACTCTCACCACGCACATGTCAGGCGCCATGGCTTATCGATCGACTCCACCCTCCCCACACCGGGATACGGCCCGCTCGATACGATAAGCTCTTGTCGTCACTCACCGACCGTCACCCGTCACCTGAGATCGCCGCCTCTGGGCGCGTCGCGAGGCCGCCTCGTGTGAGACAACAGCTGCACCGTGGCTCTGTCCACACTGACGACTCTCCGCCTAGTCTGCCCGCCGCCAGGCCTCAGCGCCAGACCCCCGCAGACCACCGCGCAGACCACCGCAGACCACCGCAGACCACCACAGACCCCACAGATCACCACAGACCCCCGCGAACCACCGCAGACCACCACAGACCCCCGCAGACCACCGCAGACCACCACAGACCTCCGCAGACCACCGCAGACCACCGCAGACCACTGCAGACCACTGCAGACCACTGCAGACCACCACAGGCCCCCGCAGACCACCACAGGCCCCCGCAGACCACCGCAGACCACCACAGACCCCGCAGATCACCACAGACCCCCGCGAACCACCGCAGACCACCACAGACCCCCGCAGACCACCGCAGACCACCACAGACCCCCGCAGACCACCGCAGACCACCGCAGACCACTGCAGACCACTTCAGACCACCACAGGCCCCCGCAGACCACCGCAGACCACCACAGGCCCCCGCAGACCACCGCAGACCACCACAGACCCCCACAGACCCCTGCAGACCACCGCAGATCACCACAGACCACCACAGACCCCCGCAGACCACCGCAGGTCACCGCAGATCACCACAGACCACCGCAGACCCCCGCGCAGACCACCACAGACCCTGCTTCTCAGCACCCGGCAACGCGATTGGGGCGCCTCGGAACATATATACACAAAGTACGCAGAGCTCTTGACTCTGCTGACGTCACGGCAGATTACGGAGATTCGCCGCTGGCTGATCGGCACGTGCCAGCCACGGTCAGCTGACCGGCACGTGCCAACCACGTTCAGCTGATCGGCACGTGCCAACCACGGTCAGCTGATCGGCACGTGCCAACCACGGTCAGCTGACCGGCACGTGCCAGCCACGGTCATCTGACCGGCACGTGCCAGCCACGGTCAGCTGACCGGCACGTGCCAGCCACTGTCAGCTGACCGGCACGTGCCAGCCACGGTCAGCTGATGGGCACGTGCCAGCCACGGTCAGCTGACCGGCACGTGCCAGCCACGGTCAGCTGACCGGCACGTGCCAGCCACGGTCAGCTGACCGGAACGTGCCAGCCACGGTCAGCTGACCGGCACGTGCCAGCCACGGTCACCTGATCGGCACGTGCCAGCCACGGTCAGCTGACCGGCACGTGCCAGCCACGGTCAGCTGACCGGCACGTGCCAGCCACGGTCAGCTGATCGGCACGTGCCAGCCACGGTCAGCTGACCGGCACGTGCCAACCACGGTCAGCTGATCGGCACGTGCCACGTTCTGCTGACCGGCACGTGCCAACCACGTTCTGCTGACCGGCACGTGCCAACCACGTTCTGCTGACCGGCACGTGCCAACCGCGGCCAGCTGATCGGCACGTGCCACGTTCTGCTGACCGGCACGTGCCAACCACGGTCAGCTGATTGGCACGTGTCGACCACGGTAAGGTAATCGGCACGTGCCAGCCATGGTCAGCTGATTGGCACGTGTCGACTACGGTAAAGTAATCGGCACGTGCCAGCCATGGTCAGCTGATCGGCACGTGTCAGCCAGGCTAAGCCAGGCCGGCTGAGAGTTGACGATTTCAAAGCCCGCAAATGCCCAGAGTTTCGGTCGAGAGGTAGCACGGCGACGGCGACGGCTGTTAGTGGAAAAAATACGTCTGTTAGTGGAAAAATACGTCTGTTAGTGGAAAAATACGGCTATTAGTGGAAAAATACGTCTGTTAGTGGAAAAATATGTCTGTTAGTGGACAAATCTGTTACTCAGTTACTCGGACAACTCAGTTGCTCCGTCTGCCGTGATCCGTTACTTCCCCGGGTTGTGTACAGGATACCCTGCCGTTGGGAGTTCCTGTGACGATCAGCCGAAGTCTGCACCGTGTGCCCGCGAAGATAGAGAGATCCTATGCCTTGCCCTCCTATAGGACGCCGATAGCGCCGGCATGGATTTGGTTTCACATTGATGTGGAAGTAGCCGCACATACATGCAAATATTACATTTCCTGTGTCATCGCTCCAAAAGATGGATATAAAAAGTTCTTTCCGGCAGGGCTGCGGAGTCGACAGAATTTCAGCCACTCCGACTCCGGCCTGAACAATTAAACTCCGACTCCGACTCCGACTCTAACTCCGACTCCGGCCTATATCCGTTCTCCAACCCCATGCTAGAAAACAATATCTGCAATGCCATCTATTTTCTCCGTTTGTTTTGATTCTTAACAGTATGGAGAACAATGCTACGCCGCCCGAGCACGAGCGCGGCGTGCCGGCCGCTCATGCTATTAGTAAAGTAATCTTGGCGCATGCAGCCCAGTCGCCTGCAGGCGGCGGAACCCGCGAAACGGGCACCGAGCGGCGAGCGCAGCCAGCCACCGCCGACCCAGCTCGCAGCAGCTGGGCTTCAGCCCAGGCTCGTTTCAACTCGGCTTCGCTGGAGCCGCTGCCGCCCCCGGATCCTCCGCTGTCTTACAGAGCTGACCAGTCAGTGGGCCGCTCTCCGCCTCGGGCAATTTTTTGCCCCCCCCCCCCCTCTGATCTCCGGAACTACTGGACCGAATGTAAAAACTCAGACGGCATTCGATAGCCCTGGAAAATTTATCGAGGGAAACATAATATTGTTGACCTCGGGGTCACCGATGAGGTCACAGGTCAGGTCAAGTACAAAATGTTTGACCGTGTCAAAAGGTCTCGATGGATGGAATTGTCGCGCAAAATTGCGATATTAAACGCATAAGCTGTCGATAAATCGGTATGATTCGTGTGTCTGACACTTCTAAGTACCTTTCTGAGCTGTTTATGACCTTGGGTCAGGTCAAGGTCATCCGAGGTCACGAGGTCAAACTGCAGATTACGGTCATTAGGCGTTGTAACACATGTTTATGGGTTTGTTTTTCGTCTAGAACACGAAAAATGACCTTAGAACATTGTTTGTTCCATATAAATAGAAGTAAAAAGCAAAAATGGAAATGCGTTTTTTATGCATAGTAATGCTCTGAGAAGTGGTCGATTTTTGTCATTTAAAGGTCATAACTCGGTCATTTTTAAAGATATCGACTTTAAATTTGGTACACATATTCACCGCATACATCTCGAGCACACATGTTTCGGTTTATCGATAATTCGGACTTTTTTCTGGAAAATTTTGTAAAAAAAAAAATGTAATTGGATTTCCCAAATTTGTAATAAAAAACTCAAAACTCCGAGATAGCAGTTTGATAGCCCGGTCTATTGTCAGTAATTTGATTTAAAACAATTTAGTTTATCTCAAATATCGTACCTTTGACAGCATTTTCCGCAAACCAATATTTTGCAACACAAACCGAAGAACATGACGTCACTCTGACGTCATTCCCGGTTGACCTATCATATCCTCATATTTTTCCTTTTGCCAACATGTGTAGAATTGATGTGAGAGAAGGTACTGCAAGTTTGGTGACGATACCGGTGTTCGTTTAGGAGTTATTGCACAATAACGGGAGGGGGGGGGGGGGGGGGGGGGGGCAAAAAATAGCCCCCCAGTAACTCGCGGGTTAACAGGGGGGCCTGTCAGCTCCCTCCGTAGGGCGAAGGTGAAAAAAGCTTCCGTCGGGCGAGGGTTAACCTAACAAAAAGGCCGGGGGTATTGCCCATCGGTACACCATTATCGGTAGTCTGCGTAGATATGGCGACGATCGTGGTGGACGATCAGTCGTGACATCATCTCCGGAAATATTTTTGTTCCAACATTGTTAGGTAAGATACATTCTAAAAAACATAAAAGGTTCATAATAGTGTCTTGAAAGATGCGTAGTGACCAAATAGTTAAGTATTGTAACATCTAAAACGCTGTGTTCTTATGGCCAGTATGACCAGAACGCCCTTATTTCCACGGTTCTCCTAGATAGTTATTTCCCAAAATCTTCACCGTGTGCCGCGCCGCGGTTTGAAGTTGTTGCATGATGCATATTTCAATTATGACGCTTTGGTGCTAAATACCTAGCAAGTATGTTATACTAAATGTAAAGTGTATGTTTTGCCTGTATCAAACCTCACGATCTTAGCTTTATGTTTGATGGGAACAGGGAACGCTAATAAAATGTGCTACATACAACAGGGAGGAGGAGGGGGGGAGGGGGGGGGGGCAACTCGTCCCTCCGGCCCTCTCCCCCGCCTCCGACACCACTGGATACCAACTATTACCAAAACCCCTCACACAAATCTGAACAACAAAGGGATCACGAATCATGATGACAAAAGCGGGTCCAGGATTCATTCGACCAAGGTTTTTGTTCTGCCCCAGCTCATTTTTATTGTATTTATTTATATTTTTGTCAATGCCCCGTCCCTCGTACACTGCTGACGCCTGACGCCGCATGGTTAATGCAACCCACTACGCCCGGGGCCGGGGGCAGGGGGCATTTTCCCTCCAATTTTAGCAAAATGGGCCTTTGTCCCCCCCTCCCGAGATGCCAGATGGGTAGCTTTCTGCGGCATCAGGTATCTGAGCCAATGATGGTCCTTTTATGGTCTAAAGATGGGTCCTTTCAAGACCTCTGATTGGGCTTTTCCAGACCTGATATGGGCCTTTTCCGGGCCTAAATTGGACTATTCCCAGATACAAGACAGGGGGGGACAGGCTTTCTACGACTTTGATGGGCCCTTTCCAGATATGAGATGGACCCTTTCTGGTCTGCATGTGAACCATCATTGATCATGCCATGTCTGAGTGAGTTCATCAGTCCTAACCAGCCCTGGGGCCTTTCTGGACCGAATTTACCGAAACGGTCCTTCTCCAGCTCAAAGATGGGGCTTTCCAAGTCCTCTCCAGACCTAAAAAAACTTTCAGGGCCAAATTATGCGGGCCTTCTCTGGACCTGATATGGGCCCTTACCTGGCCTAAGAGCAGACACGGGTCTTTGCCGGAACTGAGCTGCTCACTTTCAAAGTCTAAAATGGACCTTCTCCAGACCTGAGACGGGCCCTTTCTGAGTTTACGATGGGCCCTATCAAAACCTGAGATGGGCCTATTCTGAGCTTAAGACGGCCCAATCACAGCCTAAGATGGGCCCTTTCCCGACCTGAAATGGGCCCTTTCCAGACCTAAGATACGCCCTTTCCAGACCTGAGATGGGCCCTTTCCAAACCTGAGATGGTCCCTTTCTGAGCCTATGATGGGCTCTCTCCGGACCTGAGATGGGCCCTTCCCGGCCCTAAGACCAGAGATGGGCCTTTTCCGGACCTAAGATGCAGGCTGCTCACTTTTAAAGCCTACAATGGCCCCTTTTCAGACCTGAGATGGACCGTTTCAAAACCTGAGACCGGCCCATTCTGAGCCTAAGATGGGCCCTTTCCAGGCCTGAGATGGGCCCTTTCTTAGCTCACGATGAACCCTTTCAAAACCTGAGATGGGCCAAATCAGAGCCTAAATGGGCCCATTCTGAGCCTAAGATGAGCTCATTCAGAGCCTAAAATGGGCTCTTCCCAGACCTGAGATGGGCCCTTTCTGAGCCTAAGATGCGCCCTTTCCAAACCTGAGATGGGCCTTTTCTGAGTTCATGATGGGCCCTTTCAAAATCTGAGATGGGCTAATTCTGAGCCTAAGATGAACCCATTCAGAGACTAAGATGGCCCTTTCCAGACATGAGATGGGCCCTTTCTGAGCTCAATATGGGCCCTCTCCGGACTTAAGATGGGTCCATCCCGGCCTGAGAGCTGAGATGGGCCTTTTCTGGACTTGAGATGCTCGCTTTCTGAGGCTAAATTGGGTTTTATCAGGCCTGAAATGGGCCGTTTCTGAGTCCACGATGGGCCCCTTTCAGACCCGAGATGGGCCCTCTGAGCCGCGACGGAGGGGAGTGGGAGGGGGGGGGGGGGGGCTTTAGCCCCCCCCCCTGGTTGCGCCCCTGCTATTATGGCTGCATCCCTACTATTATAGGACATTCTTGATGACACAAGTACGATTATTGCAATGCCCAGTGACCCCTACAAGATCGAGTGAGGTCTTCTGAGGTGACCAGCACTTCTTTGCCAATAACTCTTGATAGCATAACATGAAGATAGGAACGTGAGACCGGCACCACTGTGATGTTTCGCCGAGACGCGTCCGACATTGCGCAGCACGACATACCTGGTTCACCACATGACCTTAAATTACCTTGACCTGAGGTCAAATTTTGAATTTGACTTAGGTAACCTGGTCACCATGGAATGATTTGAATCTCCTTGACGAAACCAGCACGATGACGTTAAAATGGGCGCCTAGTGACCATAAGAGTCGGCGCGTCCAAAACCCCAATCCTCATCAGATGACGTTAAAACTATCGCCCTATCTTCATCAGGCGGAAATCTACCGCTAGATGAGTAGACTATTGGTTTCATTTTCCACTCATTTTCTTTCCAAAGTGGTGTAAAGTTAATGTCCCTAGGCCGACGACTATTCTACCGACCAAAGTAATCACCAATTCACAAAAAGTCGACTCCGACTACGGGCCGGAGTCGGAGTCGGTAAGATTTTAGAGACTCCGACTCCGACTCCGGCCAAACCTGCCGAATCCGACCGACTCCGACTCCGATTTGGACTCCGACTCCGCAGCCCTGCTTTCCGGTACAGAATAACGTATTAACATGCAGCCAAACTCAATTCCTTGTTTTTCCATTCCCTTCGTATATGTAAAAGCATAAACAAAGTGCAAACGGAATGCAGGTCTGTTATGTCTGTTTTGTCTAATTGAGGTGATATTTAACACCCTCTATGATGTACCTAACTGTAAACAGCATTAACATCACGGATGTATTTTGCCTTGCGCATACACATGTCACATAGATGATAGATAGGAGGGTAGATCGAAAGCAATGCGAACCATCACTTCTATCAACATCAAATCCGCCCTCTACTCATCGCAGACGGTGAGGTAGTCACCCTGGCAGAGGGCCCAATTGATGACGTGGTGGATGTAGTTCTCCTCCAGACTGCCACGCAGCAGGTGAGCACCGGGACCGCGGGCGAAGATGCCGACGTCATCTCCGCCGTGGGTCTCCTTGGGCAGGTAGATGCCGGCAATCTGCTTGTAGTGCGGGTCGCGCCACTCGGCGTCGGGGCCGGTCTCCTTCAGGGCGGCCCGCTTGGCGTCCCGCTCTTCCTCGGTGCGGGTGCCACCGGGGCCGTTGGCGTACTGCAGAATGGGGTAGGGCAGACTGGGCGGCGGGCCACCCTTCTGCATGCCACCGGCCAGGAAGGCGGCAGGGCCGTACATGTCCAGGTTGCGCTCCGGGTAGCCGGTTATCTTGAAGGTGTGGGCGTGATCGGAAGACACCACGATGAGTGTGTCCTCAATGTTGGTGTGTTCCACAGCGTACTGGACGACCTCCTCCAGCTCGATGGTCTCGTCAATGGCGGTGTAGGCGTTGCCGTAGTGGTGACCGTGGTCGATCTTGGCACCCTCCACGAACAGGACGAAGCCGGTCGGTGCACGCTTCAGGATTTCCAGAGCCTTCTTCACCATCTCGGTCAGGCTGACATCGTCAGCGGTCTGGAAAGCGCGGTACTGCATGTGGCTGCGGCTGAACAAACCCAGCACGTAATCGGCAGAGCTGGCGTCGAAGTTGTTCAGCTCATCCTTGGTGGTTAGGTAGGCGTGGCTACGCCCCAGAGAGGCCTGCTTGTCCTTCCACTCTTGGACCAGGTCACGGCCATCCAGACGGGAGCCACCCTCAACCTCCTTCGGCGTGAACTTACCCCAGCCGCCACCGAAAGCGACGTTGATGTCGATACCCTCACGCTCGACGAACTGGGTGGACAGATCCTTCATGACGTTCTTGCACGAGTCCTTCACGGGTCCCGTCATCCATGCCATGGCTTCGAAGTCGGCATCGGACTCCCAGGTACGGTAGGCGGTGTGGCCGAAGGTGGCAGCGGGAGAGGCGTGCGTGATACGGGCGGTGGACACCAGACCGACCCACTTACCGGCTTCCACTCCGTAACGGAGGATCGACTTGGGCGAGGAGTTCTCGTTGACAGCATCGCAGTTCCAGACGATGACGGAGCAGTCCACACCGACTGTCAGGAAGTTACCCTTGGCGCCGGTCAGGTAGGCGGTGGCAGTGGAGGCAGAGTCCGCTGTCCAGCGGTCGCAGTTGTACGTCTTGGAGAGACCGGTGTAAGGAAACTTCTCCCAGGAGAGCATGGTGTGCTCGGGCACATCATCACCGTTCAGCAGACCCTTCTGCTTCCTGGCGGCGGCCAGAGTGTGGATCGACATACCGTCACCGATGAACAGGATGGCGCTCTTGGCCTGCTTGTGGTACACCTTGTCGTTCAGCTTGGTCTGGATGATCTCCTGAGCGATGCTCTTCCAGAAGACCGAGTCCATTACCTTACCGGAGCGGGAGAGAGAGGCGCCGTTACCCAGGTTCATCTTCTCCTGCACCTCCTGGTAGGAGGAGCCCCAGACCTCGTGCATCTCCAGCTCATCCTGGTCCTCCACCTTGGAGTCCAGCGGCACGGAGGCCGCGAGAGCCAACAGACAGGCAGCCACGAGCAGCTTCATCTTGAAGGTGGCGATGTCTGCCCGACTGCAGACGATGCTGCCAACCGGTCAGATCATCCCGGTTATATATCCGAGATAATGTCTCGCATGTGGTTACTCCTAATTGTCTGTGGTCTCTCTGTGGCCGAACAAGTCCATGGGCGGGCTTCTAACACTTGTGTAAATTAGTGGTAGTTTGGCACGTCTGGCCATTGTTGGCGAACAGGCTGTGGCGACAAGTGTGAGATGATTAACGAAACACTTGTATAATTCGAAGTCAGTCGGAAAAGCGGAACACTCAGCCAAAAGTAAAAAGGGAAGGGTTGTCATTTGCATTTCAGACAACTCCTTCTTTATTAGAACAAGCAGAAATAGAAAATTTGTCGGCTCGACGGCTAGTATGCACCAAATTCCGTGTGTGCGTATACCACTGTACAATACCCCATCATCATCATCAGCATGACCAAGTTTATTAAACATAAAGTCCATGTAACATACAAAACATAAATCAGACAGGCGCAAAAGCAATGCTTACATTAAAGCGCCAAGTCTAAATCATCAGAAAAAAAAGTTTGCTTAAACTGCGACCACCGCCACGGCACAGCTCACTGGACTGAAATTGAAAGTTGCCCAAGCCCCCAAGCACCTCTCCGGAGATGTGAGGAATACACACCTTTATCGGCAACATGGTAATGGAAGTAAATATAATATAAAATGTTAGTACATGCAAAGAAAATTGTATTAAAGATGGGCAAATCTTTTTCAGCTCAACAAAAAGTTTTGAAAGTGGAGTGCCGCTGTCGAACCGTCGCCACCGCTGAGATCTGTGCCGTGGAGTAAAATGTTTAACTGATGTTTTGCAGGTCTGAAGTTTATACATAATGTGTGGGATAATCTGTCGAACATGCCGTTTCGTTGATTTTCATAGTATGGACAGGTAAGAATGAAGTGGCTGACGTTTTCGTTATGGTGTCCGCATCGGCATTCTGGCGAGTTTAATTTATGAATTGTGAATGAATGGGAATTTAGATGGGACATGTTCATTCTGAGGCGGGCGTGAAGGATGTTTCCCGTTTTTAACCGCAATATAGTAGCTAGCAATATAGTAGCTAGGCTAGCTTAATTAGCTTAACGGACCCCATGTGTCCGTTAGTGTGTGCTTCCGTAGGCATACTAATGCTTTATCCCACCTTATACTTGAAACAAAATTGATAATGTCAGCAAAATGGAACGCAAATTTTGCTGTCTGTGACCATAACTATTCCTTCAAAAACAACTTCGCCTTTAGGACTGTACGAGACAAAGTGGCGTGCGGATTCATCGCATATAGGTATCACAATCACGTTACAGGTTGACTTGGTCATATTTCTAACCTTCTAGGGACTCCTAACCACGCTGTCCTGAGCTATGAGTCCTATAGGTCGCACCCGCGGCCACTGGCGGATCCGGGGGGGAGGGGGGGGGGGGGGGGGGGGGGGGTATAATGGCGGATCCGGGGGAGGGGGGGGGGGGGGGCTTGACATGAAAAAGCGATCGGTGATAATGTATAATGTTTTATGTTATTATGTTATAATATTTTGTATATAATTGTATTTTTGGGGGGGCCTCGGTGCAAAAAAATGAAAGTTTGATGGGAAAAATATGGAAGCAATTTGGTAGCAAGCGGGGGGGGGGGGGGGCAAAGGGGCCAGGCCTCCCAACTACCTACTGGTGGATCCAGGAGGGGGGGGGGGGGGGCAAGGGGCCATGTCCTCCAACCGTCTACAGTCGGATAGAAATGGACACATTTAAGGATTTAAAGAAAATCTAAGCAGCTAAGGGAAGATTATTATAAATGAGCTGTTAATGCATAAGAAAGCGAAATCTATGTAGTGACTTTTTAGAATCGCAGATTGATCCAGAACGTTCAGGGATATTGGGCAAATTCTAAAGTCACACAATACTTAAAATAAACTTATCGGAATTCGTTTCCTTGTCCACTTATAGCTGACAGAGAACAAACTCTTTTATAGTAAAAGTTGCTTAGATTTTCTTCTAAATCAGGAAATGAGCCAATCTCGGTCGATTCCAGGCGTTTTAGTGGACCGTGGCCCCCTTGCTCCCCCCCCCCCCCATGTGGACAGTGTATCATGTGAAACCTCCCGTGAAACCTCTTGGACCTTAGGTCCTCTACAGGTTGAGTGCGGGGCGACGTAGGCATATTGAAGGTAAATTGTAAATTGAGATAGGTGTCCTCCAATTTGGAGCAATGTAATTGGATTTAATACGAATATTACATTTCCCAAACGTATATAACGATTTATCCAGGCGGGGAATTTCAAAGCTGAATTAATCAAAAATCGAAATAGCTTAAAAGCAAGCGGTTGTCTGAAATGCAAATGACAAAAAGAAGTTGCATCTTGATGGTATCGCAAAGATGATCGTTGAATGTGACAGGGATCAGCTCCCAAAGTTTGTCGCCCTCGATTTGGCAAAGCTTCCTCCAATCACTGTGGATTGTATCGACGTAAGCGCTCTGATGCGTAAGCAGCAGCTTATGGACATTGAGATGTCTACGATGAAAGACATGATGTATATATATCCTGAAGGTCACGGCGGACACATCCAAGAAAGTTGAAGAGGCTGTGGTCAGCAGGTCCTCATTTGACAAGGGTTCTCAGGGTAATCCATCTGCACATTCTGTGCCAGCTTCTAGTCTGCCGAAAACGATGACGTACGCTGATGTTGTTCAGGATGCGTCCTCCCATCCTTGTGATGGTGAGTGGTCCATCGCTAACCGTGCGAAGAGGGGTAATCCGCCGGCCCCTAGACCACCTGCTGCCGCGTCGAGTGCCACTGCACTTGGTGCAGCTGTTGTTCCGGGCAGTGCTGCCAGTGTGAAGCCACCGCAGACTGTGAAGTCTTCCGCTGTAATTGGAGCTAAGAAGTTTGGATCCATCAAGGCTGTGGCGACCGTCAAGCGGTTCTCCATGTTCATGTCGCGGCTCCCGCCGGGTACAGGCGAGGACGCTGTCAGCTCCTACGTTCTCGAGCAATCTGGTGCGGATGATGTGACGGCGGAGAAGCTGCCGACCCGTTTCGACAGCTACGAGTCGTATCGCCTAGACGTCATCAACCCGTCTGCAAAGGTGAACCTGCTTGCCCCACAGCTATGGGCTCAAGGACTGGTCGTCCGGCGCTTCTTCCAGAAACGTCGGACTGTGGGGTCCGCCGTTGGGGGGCATACGCGTGAGTCGGGCAGACACGCATGATTGATTCGCTTCTTGTAACTCGAATGTGTATTCTTATATTCATCATGCTCCAAATTAGTACTTACAACTGCCAGTCGTCTAAGCGTAATGCTGGCGGAATTCACAAGTTGTGTGAAAGCTCGGATATAGTTTTCTTGCAGGAGCACTGGCTTTTCCCTTCTGATGTTGCTTCACTAAATAATATTCACAATGATTGTATTTCTTTCGGCCTTTCGTCGATTGATCCGTCGGCCGGTCTGATGAGGGGAAGACCGTTCGGTGGAGTTGCCGTGCTGTGGCGTAATGCTCTTGCTTCTCGCGTTAAGCCCATGACTTATGACGATGATCGCATTGTAGGCTTAGAATGCAACCTAGGTGGCACTAAAATCATTTTTATTGGAGTATACTTGCCCTATAGTACTCAGCTGAATTTTGACAGATATGTATATTACTTGGCCAAACTAAAAACCATAATTGACGACTTTGACTCGCCGTATGTGTGTGTGCTGGGTGACTTTAACGCGGACATAGTGAAAGCGACTGAGTTTGGTAAAGAGCTTGCGTCATTTTGTAATGATTCTCAGTTATCCATTGCAGATGTCATGCATCTCCCTGGTAATTCCACGACACATGTTAATGACGGACATGGCACGGAGTCATGGCTCGACCATATCGTCTGTACTAAAGGCTTCCTTGAAATTATCAGTGATATTGGCATTGATCAGGCTATTTTGAGTTCTGATCATTTTCCCGTATTCATCAAAATTGAAATTCAGGGTTGTGATCTCAATTCTGATATTTCTGATGCAGGAATGGATAAGAGGTGGGTCGTCGACTGGGCTTCATTGGGACCAGACGACCTCCAGGTGTACGCCTCTGCTGTAGAAGATAGTTTGGGTCAAATTGATGTACCGTATGAATTGATGCATTGTGGTGCTTACTCCAGACTTGATCACTGTAGTGCTATTAATGCATATTACGAACACGTAATTACATGCCTAAGAAGAGCCTCTGAGGCGACAATATCGAAAAAATTTAGGTTGCAAAACAAGACGGAATATTCCTGGCTGGAATGAATTTGTTCAGGACAGTCATATTCTTCTTTGTGATGTTTATGCATTATGGACACTAGTGGGCAAACCCCGGGATGGATATATTTATCGTCAACTACGCTTAGCGCGGTCACGGTTTAAATATGCATTACGCTATTGCTTGCGCCATGAAAAGGAATTGAGGGCTAAGTCTCTGGCTGACAAACTTGTTAAAAATCCTTACAGTATGGCTGCATTCTGGAAAGAGGTGAAAAGGCTGAATAGCAGCCCGCCTCTCGCTCCATCGATTAACGGCATTTCGGGTGAGGGAAATATTGCTGACATGTGGAGGGATCATTTCTCAGACATTTTGAATAGTGTGAAAAATACAGAATGTAAAGAATTTGTTCTACAGCGATTCTCAACAGTAAGCCATGAATTTGAATGTATTTCTGTCCCTGAAGTTGCTAAGTCTATTGCTGAATTATCATCGGGTCGTTCTTGCGGTAACGTCCGGCTCAGTGCTGAGCACCTTAAATTTGCTGGTGTTTCCTGTGCAACGCATTTGTCCTTATGTTTCACGATGATGGCTAAACATAGCTATGTACCGCATTCATTTGCGAAGGTTGTATTGACACCTATTGTAAAAGACAAAACTGGTAAATTAACTGAGAAAGATAACTACCGGCCAATTGCCGTGGCAAGTGTCAGCTCCAAAATTTTGGAAAGGACCATTTTGAACCGCTCTTATGCACATCTTCACACGGGTCATCATCAGTTTGGTTTCAAAGAGAATCACTACTGATATGGCCATCTATGCGCTGAAAGAGATAACAGACTATTATTTTCGTAATAGCAGTCCGGTCTTCTTATGCTTCCTCGACGCACGTATAGGCGTTCGACCGGGTACATCACTGGAAACTTTTTGACAAGTTGCTTGATAGGCGTATGGACACTCACTTGGTGAAATTGCTTTGTTCCTGGTACGAGTCACAACAATTTCATGTTCTTTGGGGTAACGCCTTGTCGAAGGATTTTCTGTCTCCAATGGTGTTAGACAGGGTGGCATTCTATCTCCCTTTTTGTTTATTGTGTAACACTGATGGATTATCTACTCTTCTCGACCAAAGTGGTTTTGGATGTCACTCACCCAGAGGGTAGTGTAAATCACTTGTACTATGCCGACGATATGGTCCTCCTTTCTCCGACCCCATTTGGTCTGCAACAAATGTTGAATATTTGTGCAGATTATGCAAAAGATCATGACATTCTGTTTAATACTAAAAAGACCGTTTGCATGGTCATGCTCGCTAGGAAATTTTGTAACATGATTCTTCCTCGGATCACACTATGTGGTTATGCACTACATTTTGTTGATGATTATAAATATCTTGGCTATCGAATTTCTAACACATATACCAGAGCCGATGACTCGGAAATTCGTCAACAATATCGAGCATTATGTTGCACAGGGCCAACTCACTCAGCCGCAAATTCGCTATGTTGCACGTACTCGGTAACGATATATTTGTACATTACCTATTGCTCGAACGTCAGTTGCATGCATCTGTGGCATTCGTTTCATATGTCTGATCTAAAGAAATTCAAGGTGTGGCTTCAACCAACGCTTGCTAGAATTGTTCTCTTGGCTACGATAGGTTTGCAGTGCCTCCAATATGTTCGTGCAGAGCGCATCGGTCTGGTTATGATGGCATGTACCGCAAATCGGTGTGGAACTTTGTGTCGCGTATGATGAAATCGGATAATCGTATATGTCATCGTTGTTTCATAGTGACTTGGCCTGCACATTCCTCGCTTAGGCAAGTATGTCAAAGGCGTTGTGTATGGCTGTTGAGGTGTTCAACTTGAGTGTTGAACTTGAGTGTTATACAACACTGTGTGTTGTGTTGTAAGGCTGCTGAGTGGTTTAGCTTTTGTAAGCCATTTGTTGCCTCTCTCTTCTTTGCGTAGGAGTACCCTAGAGGGCTCCGAACATATGAATCTGCTTCTCGTCGTCTCGCATCTCGGGAACCAAAAGCAAGAGAGCGAATACGCCTACCCAACACAACGCAAACGCGATGCCCAAAGAGGAGGCAAACGAATACAAAGAAACGACAGAGAGCGAAACCGCAAGACGACAAGCGCTGCGACCGCCGTCGTGACTCCCCTCGGCAATCACGAAGTGACAGAAGAAGGAAACGACTAACGAGAAGAAGAACCAGATCACTCGTGAGACTCTCGGTTCCGAGAGAGAACGCAAGCACTACAAGCAAGATGAACAGAAATCCAAACACGCTACTGCTCCGAAGTCAAGAGCAAGCTCTGCATCGACGTCAGAACAGAAGAAGAGAAGACAAGGGCGACGCACCCGGTCGCGACGCGAAGAAGGCCGACCTGAGACGCGACTCGACTAGACGCAAAAATGACAACAGAGACCAGAATAGAATCGAACAGAGCGCACACGCACAGCCCAACAAAGATTGTAGAAAGCGCTAGAACGATGATAGCAGACATATGATAATAAGTGATGCAAAGTTCTGCAGACGGTAGAGACAAGAGCTAGGTCCACGAAGGAGCTAACAAGACGGCGCTGTCATCGTCAGGGAGTCGAGAGAACGTACGCCACAAATCCAGCAGAGAACAGCGCAAGCCAGCCCCCGCTCGCGCATAAGAGCACTGGCCCGATCGCCGCTCCTCGCTCTCTCTCTCTCTCGCATCTCTCTCTCTCTCTCTCTCTCCATCTCTCTACTCTCTCTCTCTCTCTCTCATCTCTCTCTCTCTCTCCTTCACTCTCTCTCTCTCTCTCTCTCTCTCTCTCGTCTCTCTCTCGCTCTCTGCTCTCGTCTCTCTCTCTCTCTCTCTCTCTCTCCTCCTCGTCTCTCTCCTCGTCTCCTCTCTCTCTCTCTCTCTCTCTCCGTCTCTCTCTCTCTCATCTCCCCTCTCTCGTCTCTCTCTCTCTCTCTCTCGTCTCTCTCGTCTCTCTCTCTAAAACAGTCCTCTCTGTCAAAGGTGCCAAGTATCACAAAACACTGATGTGATTAACGTTTGAGGAGAGACACATACAAATTCGAAGCCATCACTGTTCCGTATATGTTGGACGGTCGGCTTTGCCTGACGGTTGGGGCTATCTGAAAAATGTAAGGTCTGCGTAAACGCCTAATGATATATAATTTACGTTTGATCTTAGTGACTCCTATAGATTTTACTGGATATTAGGAGAAAATCGATTGGCCCAGGGCGTCTATCACTCAAAATCGGTATAACTTCCACAGTTCTCAGTGCTTCACTGTCTTAATAATTATTTCGAGATAAAATAGTATATTAAAACGTAACCGGGTCATATAGAATGGATGGGTTCTCTTGCCTATTAATGGGTAGGATAATTAGAAAATGCACCCGAGTGGGCCTGTTGAGAACCTGAGTAGGGGTCAAAATGACCAACTTCCCACCAAGTTGTAAATATGCGCTAGGTAGTCGCCGTATGCAGATAACAAGCTAGAACAAGGCTGTCAAAGTCTCTAGCAGTAGTCGTTGTGTGGGTGTCCCTTTAGTATGAGTCACTAGAAGTCATCACTAGGGTCATAGTGTGGCAATCGGTGGAGCTCGGCTCGAGAGCATCTCTGAGGCTCGGTCTCGCTAGGTAGGAGGTGAGGGTCGGTTATTTCTTAATTTTGTAATGGAGTCTTGCCCTCTCTCTCTACTACTACACTACTGAGTGAGTACAGTATGAGTGAGTATAGGTGTAGAGTAGTGTGAGTGCATCGTGTTGTGTACAAGGTGTAAGTTAAGTATGAGGTATGTGAGTCTGTACACATCTAATATAGAGTAATAGTACAGCTGTTCAAGAGTGTGGTAATGTTGTACTGTCGCTTGTCCTGACGTGTGGGTACTGACTGATGACTGGGTGTACTGTCAGTTGTCTGTCGAGGACTGCCTAATGTACCTGTACTGTATACTATAATTTACGTTGATTTTACTGAGATGTCTGTGTGTTGTATATAGTCGTATATGTGTGTATAATGTAATATCGAGAGTCTATGTGCTGTATACTAGAACAGTTATAGCTCAGTTGTTGTCTCATGGCTCGTGTCGTGAAGTAGTGATGGAGATGAATGAGAGTAGTAGTAGTGTGTGCAGTGTATGATGTGTGAGCCTGTTGAGCCTAGTAGTTGTGTTGTGCTAGTTAGTAGAAGTCACCCGTGAGTGGCCTGTGAGTCTCGGGTAGTGGTGTGAGTGAGTAGTGAGTGATAGTGAGTGAGTAGTATAGTAGGGCTGAGTAGTGACTGGGTCCTGAAAGCATGACACGATAGGTGAGGCAGTAGTGTAGTTGTGTGCCTGAGATGCTTGTTTGATGAGTGATGATTGTAGTTACGATGGTTGTGTAGTGTGTGTGCAGCTTAGGTGGAGTCCGTGCTGGTAGTGGAGAGATTGATAGAATTATATTAGTATAGTAGATAGACCAGTCAGTAAGTTTTTAGTATATAGTCGGATGGTCATATATATATATATATATTATATATATATTATATATATATAATATATATTATACATAATACTATATATATATATATATATATATCATATATATTATATAATATATATCTATATATATCATTTATATATATATATATATATATATATATATATATTATATATATATATATAATAAATATATATAGTATATATATCCCACAGAGTATTTTGGCAGTATGTGTCTCATTTTTACAAGTTTTGTTGAACGCTAGGGCGTATTTTGGCTTTAATTAGTTTTTTAGTAGTTTGTTCATAGTGTCGGATGACGGGTTTTATGTTCATTTGCAAGTTGATAAATTAAATCACCCGAATGACATTACATATTTCATTGTTGTTTTGGACTTTACGGTTTCACGAGTTACCTAACTCATTTTCAAAAGTGTCGTTTTTTAATATCAGTTGACATTTGCTTTCCGCTACATCGTATGAACAAATAACACGCATATTGGTAAGTACACTTACAGTCAGTAGATACTTCTAAAAGGCTAACATATACATTATACAACATACGATTACACTAGCGCACATTCACTCTAAAACAGCTCAAGTGTTATAAATGACTTGAGCTGTTTTGTTGATGAATGGTGTCTTGTCCCTAGATAAGTAGCGCCTCCAAGATCTGAAGTTTCTTTCGTTGTTTTCTCTTCCTCAAGATGGTGGTGTTCATCAGTGAGGTCTTGTCTTGTGAGTTGCTCTCTGGTGCATTTGCATCATGTGCTTCTGCGGTGCTCCATCTTGAAGATGAGCATGGTCATACCGTCGGATAGAGTTGTGGTAGTCATGCCAATGTAGTCACCAGTGTCACGAAGCTGGCAGTCTTCGTATGGGCACTGAAACTGGATAGACGACATTAGTGCATTTCAAAGTGTTCTTTTCTTGATTGATGTTATTTTCCATGATCAGAATCCACCTACTTTTCCGTATTTTTGTAATAATATGGTGAGTTGAAACTTGGTATTCGGCTGTTTGCACTTGACGGTTTTTCCAATGATGCTTCGAAGAACGCACTCATCAACCCGGTAGGATGGTGACATTTGGGTTCTTGTAGTAGACTTGGATGGTTTGTTCGTGGTTCTTACGCTGTTCAGGGTCCTGGCGTCTTACCATTTGTGTTTTTGATCTCTGCGTCAACTTCGGCGTTAGTATACCCGTTGTTGATAAGTATTTGCTTACACCGTTGTAATTCCTGATGGGTGGACGTCCAATCAGAGCAGTATTTGAGAGCCCGTCGATGTGGAATCGCCCTTCCGCGGCCCGAACGGCAAACTGTATCGGCAAATAGATGGCGTTTGCAATGGGTTCACCCCTCGGCTGCCTTTTTGCAACATGTATATGTGCCATCTGGAAAACCGGATATTGAACGCAAGTGAAACCGGCCTTCTACTCCAGATATGTTGACGACATATTCGTCGAAGTGGAAGATGAAGCCCAGCTACAAACCCTGAAAACCACCTTGGAGAAAGAATCGTGTCTACGATTCACCACAGAATTGAGCGTAGAAAACCGGATCCCATTCCTCGGCATCGACATCTCACAGGAGGACGGTACACACAAAAACCAAGGTGTATCGCAAACCTACCAACACAGGGCGCTGCATGAACGGAAAAAGCGAGTGTCCTACCCCGATACAAAGCCAGCGTCGTCCGAACATTCATTCGACGGGCTCGCAAATACTGCTCTGATTGGGACGTCCACCATCAGGAATTACAACGGTGTAAGCAAGATACTTATCAACAACGGGTATACTAACGCCGAATGGTAACGCAGAGATTCAAAAACAAATGGTAAGACACCCAGCACCCTGAACAGCGTAAAGAACCACGAACAAACCATCCAAGTCTATTACATAGAACCAAATGTCACCATCCTAACCGGGTTGATGATGCGCGTTCTTCGAAGCATCATTGGAAAAACCGTCAAGTGCAAACAGCCGAATACCAAGTTTCAACTCACCATCTATTAAAAAATACGAAAGTAGGTGGACTGATCATGCGAAATAACATCAATCAAGAAAAAGAACACTTTGGAATGCACTAATGTCGTCTACCAGTTTCAGTGCCCATACGAAGACTGCCAGCTTCGTGACACTGGTGACTACATTGGCATGACTACCACAACTCTACCCGACGTATGACCATGCATCTTCAAGATGGAGCACCGCGGCAGCACATGATGCAAATGCACCAGAGAGCACTCACAAGACAAGACCTCACTGAGAACACCACCATCTTGAGGAAAGAAAACAACAGAAAGAAACTTCAGATCTTTGGAGGCGCTACTTATCAGGGACAAGAAACTATTCATCAACAAACAGCTCAAGTCATGTATAACACTTGAGTGCTTTTTAGAGTGAATGTGGCGCTAGTGTAATCGTATGTTTGTATAATGTATATGTTAGCCTTTTAGAAGTATCTACTGACTGTAAGTGTACTTACCAAATATGCGGTTATTTGTCATACGATGTAGCGGAAAGCAAATGTCAACTGATATTAAAAAACGACACTTTTGAAAATGAGTTAGGTAACTCGAAACCGTAAAGTCCAAAACAACAATAAATATGTAATGTCATTCGGTGATTTAATTTATCAACTTGCAAATGAACATAAAACCGTCATCCGACATAATAGAACATACTACTAAAAATACTAATAGTAGATGTATAAGCTATTTTATAAGACACTGTGGAGTTTACAATATCAGGATAGAGTGAGAGTATAGTATAATATATATATATACTATATAATTATATATATATATATAGTATATTATATATATACTATATATATACTACTATTATATAATATACTATATATATACTATATATTATATAATAAGAACATTATCAATGGACACAGGAAAGCAAACACATAGGTGGACGGAGTTTCGTCATAAAAAACTTCATCAGCTCCACTATGCCACTAAGATGATAATAATGCACACAGTGTGCATTATTTCATCTTGTGCATATGGTGCTGAAGGAAAGTATTTTATGACGAAACGCGGTCCACCTATGTTGTTTGCTTTCCTGTGTCATATCTGCCATAATTGTCTGTGTATTATAGTATAGTAGCATATTAGATATATTTACTATATAGTATATATTATATATACATATACATATACATATACATATACATATAATAGCTACTATCATACATATACAATACTACATATACATATACATATATATATATATATATATATATACATATATATATATATATATATATTAGATAGATAGATAGATAGATGATAGATAGATAGATAGACAGACAGACAGATATTAGATATAGATATAGATATATAGTTATAGATATAGATATAGATAGATATAGATATATGTATAGGACGTATAGGATTAGGATATGATATATATATAGACGATATAGACGATAGGACATAGATATGATATAGATATAGATATAGATATAGATATAGATTATAGATATAGATATAGATATAGATATAGATATAGATATAGATATAGATATAGATATAGATAGTTAGGAATATAGATATAGATATAGAATTAGATATAGATATAGAATATAGAGTATAGATATAGATATGAATATAGATATAGAATATAAGATATAGATATAGATATAGGATATAAGATATTAGATATAGATATAGATATAGTTATGATATAGATATAGATCTAGATCTAGATCTAGATCTAGAGATCTAGATCTAGACTAGATCTAGATCTAGATCTAGATCTCAGATCTAGATCTAGATCTAGATCTAGATCTGTCTAGATCTAGATCTAGATCTAGATCTAGATCTAGATCTAGAGATAGAGATAGAGATAGAGATAGAGATAGAGATAGAGATAGAGATAGAGGTAGAGATAGAGATAGAGTAGAGATATAGAGATAGAGATAGAGATAGAGATAGAGATAGAGATAGAGATAGTGATAGAGATAGAGATAGGAGATAGAGATAGAGATAGAGATTAGAGATAGAGATAGAGATAGAGATAGAGATAGAGATAGAGATAGAGATAGAGATAGAGATAGTGATAGAGATAGAGATGAGATAGAGATAGAGATAGAGATAGAGATAGAGATAGAGTAGATAGAGATAGAGATAGAGATAGAGTAGAGATAGAGATAGAGATAGAGATTAGAGATAGAGATAGAGATAAGAGATAGAGATAGGAGATAGAGATGAGATAGAGATAGAGATAAGAGATAGAGATAGAGATAGAGATAGAGATAGAGATAGAGATAGAAAGATAGAGATAGAGATTAGAGATAGAGATAGAGATAGAGATAGAGATAGAGATAGAGATAGTGATAGAGATAGAGATAGAGTTAGTTAGAGATAGAGATAGAGATAGAGATAGAGATAGAGATAGAGATAGAGATAGAGATAGAGATGAGATAGAGATAGAGATAGAGATAGAGATAGAGATAGAGATAGAGATAGAGATAGAGAGATAGAGATAGAGATAGAGTAGAGATAGAGATAGAGATAGAGATAGAGATAGAGATAGATGAGTAGAGATAGAGATAGAGATAGAGATAGAGATAGAGATAGAGATAGAGATAGAGATAGAGATAGAGATAGAGATAGAGATAGAGATAGAGATAGAGATAGATAGAGATAGAGATAGAGATAGAGATAGAGATAGTGATAGAGATAGAGATAGATAGAGATAGAGATGAGATAGAGATAGAGATAGAGATTAGAGATAGAGATAGAGATAGAGATAGAGATAGATAGAGATAGAGCTAGTGATAGAGTAGAGATAGAGATAGAGATAGAGATTAGAGATAGAGATACAAGATAGAGATAGAGATAGAGATAGAGACTAGATAGAGATAAGATAGGTAGAGATAGAGATAGAGAAGAGAGATTAGGAGATAGAGATAGAGATAGAGATAGAGATAGAGATAGAGACTATGAGATAGAGATAGAGATAGAGATAGAGATAGAGATAGAGATAGAGATAGAGATAGAGATAGAGATAGAGATAGAGATAGAGATAGATGATAGAGATAGAGATAGAGAAAGAGATAGAGATAGGAGAAGAGATAGAGATAGAGATAGAGATAGAGATAGAGATAGAGATAGATGATATGAGATAGAGATAGAGATATGAGATAGAGATAGGATAGAGATAGAGATAGAGATAGAGATATGAGATAGAGATAGAGATAGAGATAGAGATAGAGATAGATGATAGAGATAGAGATAGTGATAGAGATAAGATAGAGATAGAGATAGATGATAGAGATAGAGAGAGATAGAGATAGAGATAGAGATTAGAGAAGATGATAGAGATAGAGATTGAGATAGAGATAGAGATAGAGATAGAGATAGAGATAGAGATAGAGATAGAGTTAGATGATAGAGATAGAGATAGAGATAGAGATAGAGATAGAGATAGAGATAGTGCTAGAGATAGAGATAGAGATAGAGATAGAGATAGAGATAGAGATCAGATGATAGAGATAGAGATAGAGATAGAGATAGAGATAGAGATAGAGATAGAGATAGATAGAAAGGATAGAGATAGAGATAGAGATAGAGATAGAGATACGAGATAGAGATAGAGATAGAGATAGAGATAGAGAAGACCGATAGAGATAGTAAGAGTAGAGATAGAATAGAGATAGAGATAGGAAATAGGAGATAGAGATAGAGATAGAGATAGAGATAGAAGATGTGTAGAGATATGAGATAGAGATAGAGATTGAGATAGATGATAGAGATAGAGATAGAGATAGAGTAGAGATAGAGATAGAGATAGAGATAGAGATAGAGATAGAGATAGAGATAGAGATAGAGTAGAGATAGAGATAGAGATAGAGACTAGAGATAGAGATAGAGATAGAGATAGAGATAGAGTATAGAGATAGAGATAGAGATATGAGATAGAGATAGAGAGATAGAGATAGAGATAGGATATGAGATAGAATAGAGATTAGAGATATAGATATAGATATAGATTTAAGATATAGATATATGATATAGATTAGATATAGATATAGATACTAGTATATAGATATAGATATAGTAAGATATAGTAGATATAGATATAGATATAGAGTATAGATATAGATATAGATATATGATAGGAGTGATGAGAGTGTTATTGTATTGAGATGATTGTGTGTGCTGTTAGTGTCGGTTGTGTTGTGAGTTAGTGTATTGACGACGTGTTGTGTCGTGTAAGTGTGAGTGTGTGTGTGTGTGACGTCGAGTGTCACGTTAAGTCATGTTAGTGAGATGTGGTTGTCGTGTGATTAGTAGTTTGTGTGGCTAGTGTACCGTGAGTTTTTGTCACGTAGTGAGTAGTGTTAAGTGTTTGTCAGTGTGTAGTCAGTTTGTCGTGTGTATGAGAGTCGTGTGTGTGTGCTATACAATTTAGTGTTGTAGTAGAGTATAGATATATAGATATGAGGATAGAGATATTATATATACTTATGATAGTTTATATATATAATAAATATATATAATATAATATAGTATATACTTCATATATATATATCATATATACTACTATATATATATATATATATATTATATATATATATTCACTACCTCTCTACTCTCACTATATACTGTGTGCCTACATTTGTCGATTTCAGTGTGAATGACACCCCAACTCTGAATTATTTCCACTCTCACTATCCTTACAAGCGAGTGAAATCATCCACTCCCTAAACATATTAATTCTTGATCATTGATACCTGACCAACATTGTACTAGACAGTACACTCAATTTCAACCAAAAACCTACTGCTTTTCCTATCAAAACCAGAAATCACAATAATGTAGACTAATTAACTTCCGGCATAAATTTCTCACTCTCGTGGTCTTTTTATTGGTTCCACAATTTTCCACTCTGACATGAGTGACACCAATCAAAAATGGCATTTTGTCACACTGTACATACATAAAGAAACCAAGCAGATCAGCCCCAAAAATAACACTGGGATAGGGGTGTGTCGTACCTACCTCCCACCTGACTCGTCCAATTATCTATACAAGTGTTGGTGGATGACCGCACCAAAACATAATTGGCAGCCCTCATGCGATTATCGAACAATTTGCGTCGTTACATATAATCCCCGCAACTAGATGACAGCAATTATTCACGGGTATATAATTTTGGGCATTTTTGGGTCTGAGTATAAGCACCAGCCCTCACTGGACACAGAGAGTCAGAGTCCTGTCAACAACCACACTGACCGATGAAGCTGCTGTGGATCGCCTGTGTGGCGGCGGTGTGCCGATGGCCGTGCCGCTCGGACTCCCCGGGAGGAGGACCAGGATGAGCTGGAGATGCACGAGATGAACGCGCCCCACCTACCAGGAGGTGCAGCAGATGATAGGCGCCTCGGAGACGGGCCCTCGCTCTCTGCCCGCTCTGGTAAGGTGCATGGACCAGATGTTCTGGAAGGACATCGCCCAGGACATTCTGAAGACCAAAGCCCCTGCGAGATTACCCGTCTACGTTCTCCAGGCCAAGAACGCCGTTCTCTTTATCGGTGACGGTATGTCCATCGCCACGCTGGCCTAGTGCCAGGAAGCGCAATGGGTCTGGTTAACGGCGTGACGTGCCCGAGCACGACCATGCTGTCCTGGAGACTGTCCCCTACCTGGGCTCGTCAAGACGCTACAACTGCGACCGCTAGGACGGCGGGACTCTTGCCTCTACCGCCACCGCCTACCTGACCGGCGCCAAGGGTACTTCTGACGGTCGGTGTCGACTGCTTCTGTCCTGATCTGGAACTTGTGATGCTGTCAACGAGGGCCTCCTCGCCTAAGTCGATCCTCCGTACGGAGTGGAAGCGGTATGTGGGTCGGTCTGGTGTCATACCGCCCGTATCACTCACGCCTCTCCTCCGCTGCCACCGTACGGCCCCACACGCCTACCGTACCTGGGGAGTCCGATGCCGACTTCAGTTCGCAATCGGAATCGATGACTGGACCCGTGAAGGACCGTGCAAGAACGGATGAAGGATCTGTCTACCCAGCTTCGTCTCGAACGTGAGAGGGCATCAGACAACTCAACGTTGCCTGCGGTGGCGGCCCGGGTAGTTCACGCCTAAGGAGGTTGAGGGCGCAGGGCTCCGTCTGGATGAATATTATATAAAATATCAATAAATTAATAACTAGGGACAATGATCCAGGAGTGGAATGGACAAGCAGGCCTCTCTGGGCGCAGCCACGCCTACCTGGCCACCAAGGATGAGCTGAACAACTTCGACGCCACCTCTGCCGACTACGTGCTGAGGTCTGTTCAGCGCAGCCACTGCAGTACCCCGCGCTTTTCAGACCGCTGACGATGTAACACTCACCGAGCAATGGTGAGAAGGCTCTGGCAGATTCCTCAAGGCGTGGACCCAACGGCTTCGTCGTGTTCGTGGAGGGCCGCGAAGATCGACCCACGGTCACCACTACGGCAACGCCTACACCGCCATTCGACGAGGACCCATCGAGCTGGAGGGAGGTGAGTCAGCACGTCACTCGGACACACTGACGAGACGGAGACTCTGATCGTTGTTCCTTCTGACCACTCTCACACCTTTTGCATCAACGGCTACCCGGGAGCGCCAGGCCTGGACATGTTCGGCCCGTCCTCTTTCTGCGCTGGTGGCATGCAGAAGGGTGGCCCTCCGCCCAAGCTGCCCATACCCTGATCACCACCCCAACCCCACCCTCCAGACCAACGAGCTCCACGCACACATACCCAGACCCCCCCCCCGACCGCCACTACACAGATTACGGCACCCCGGCCCCACCCGACCCACCCCCCCCCGGCCACCTCCCCGCGGGAACCCCCCACCCTTCTCCGCATCTACACACCGCCGCCCCCTCCCGCCTCACCCCCCCCCCCCCCCCCCCCCCCCCCCCCCCCCCCCCCCCCCCCCCCACCCCACCCCCCCCCACCACCCCCCCCCCCCCCCCCCCCCACCCCACCCCACTCCCCCCCCCCCCCCCCCCCCCCCCCCCCCCCCCCCCCCCCACCCCCCTACCCCCCCCCCCCCCCCCCCCCCGCCACGGCCCACCTAGCCCACTAACAGACGTCTGGCCGACCAATGAGCGAGACGCGCTGAGTTGGCGCGACCCCTCGCACTACAAAGCAGATTGCCGGCAGATCTACCTGCCCCAAGGAGACCCACGCGCGAGGATGTCGGCAGATCTTCGCACGCTCGTCCTGGCGCCCACCTGATGCGTGGCAGTCATTAGACTCATTGTGTCTGCGCGT
>JAXIVJ010000611.1:0-204053 GCA_036785665.1 Chirona hameri
CACACACTGTACCACGAAGCTGTACCACACACTGTACCACGAAGCTGTACCGCACACTGTACCACGAAGCTGTACCGCACACTGTACCACGAAGCTGTACACACACTGTACCATGAAGCTGTACCGCACACTGTACCACGAAGCTGTACACACACACTGTACCACGAAGCTGTACCACACACTGTACCACGAAGCTGTACCGCACACTGTACCACGAAGCTGTACACAAACACTCTACCACGAAGCTGTACACACACTGTACCATGAAGCTGTACACACACTGTACCACGAAGCTGTACATACGCTGTACACACACTGTACCACGAAGCTGTACACACACTGTACCACGAAGCTGCACACACACTGTACCATGAAGCTGTACACACACTGTACCACGAAGCTGCACACACACTGTACCATGAAGCTGTACACACACTGTACCACGAAGCTGTACACACACTGTACCACGAAGCTGCACACACACTGTACCATGAAGCTGTACACACACTGTACCACGAAGCTGTACACACACTGTACCACGAAGCTGTACACACACTGTACCATGAAGCTGTACACACACTGTACCACGAAGCTGTACACACACTGTACCATGAAGCTGTACACACACTGTACCACGAAGCTGTACACACACTGTACCACGAAACTGTACCGCACACTGTACCACGAAGCTGTACACACACCCTGTACCACGAAGCTGTACACACACTGTACCACGAAGCTGTACCGCACACTGTACCACGAAGCTGCACACACACTGTACCATGAAGCTGTACACACACTGTACCACGAAACTGTACACACACTGGACCACGAAGCTGTACACACACTGTACCACGAAGCTGTACACACACTGTACCATGAAGCTGTACACACCCTGTTTCACGAAGCTGTACACACACTGTACCACGAAGCTGTACACACACTGTACCACGAAGCTGTACACACACTGTACCATGAAGCTGTACACACACTGTACCACGAAGCGGTACACACACTGTACCACGAAGCTGTACACACACACTGTACCACGAAGCTGTACACACACTGAACCATGAAGCTGTACACCCACACTGTACCAAGAAGCTGTACCACACACTGTACCACGAAGCTGTACACACACTGTACCACGATGCTGTACACAGACACTGTACCACGAAGCTGTACACACACTGTACCACGAAGCTGTACACACACTGTACCATGAAGCTGTACACACACTGTACCACGAAGCTGTACACACACTGTACCACGAATCTGTACACAAACTGTACCACGAAGCTGTACCACACACTGTACCACAAGGCTGTACACACACGGTACCACGAAGCTGTACACACACACTGTACCATGAAGCTGTACACACACTGTACCACGAAGCTGTACCACACACTGTACCACGAAGCTGTACACACACTGTACCACGAAGCTGTACACACACACTGTACCACGAAGCTGTACAACTGTACCACGAAGCTGTACCGCACACTGTACCACGAAGCTGTACACACACTGTACCACGAAGCTGTACACACACTGTACCACGAAGCTGTACACACACTGTACCATGAAGCTGTACACACACTGTACCACGAAGCTGTACACACACTGTACCACGAAGCTGTACACACACACTGTACCACGAAGCTGTACCGCACACTGTACCACGAAGCTGTACACACACTGTACCACAAAGCTGTACACACACTGTACCATGAAGCTGTACACACACTGTACCACGAAGCTGTACACACACTGTACCACGAAGCTGTACACACACACTGTACCACGAAGCTGTACACACACTGTACCCCGAAGCTGTACACACACACTGTACCACGAAGCTGTACACACACTGTACCACGAAGCTGTACACACACTGTACCACGAAGCTGTACACACACTGTACCACGAAGCTGTACACACACTGTACCACGAAGCTGTACACACATTGTACCACGAAGCTGTACACACACTGTACCACGAAGCTGTACACACACACTGTACCACGAAGCTGTACCGCACACTGTACCACGAAGCTGTACACACACTGTACCACGAAGCTGTACACACACTGTACCACGAAGCTGTACACACACTGTACCATGAAGCTGTACACACACTGTACCAGGAAGCTGTACACACACTGTATCACGAAGCTGTACACACACACTGTACCACGAAGCTGTACCGCACACTGTACCACGAAGCTGTACACACACTGTACCACAAAGCTGTAAACACACTGTACCATGAAGCTGTACACACACTGTACCACGAAGCTGTACACACACTGTACCACGAAGCTGTACACACACACACTGTACCACGAAGCTGTACACACACTGTACCACGAAGCTGTACTCACACTGTACCACGAAGCTGTACACACACACTGTACCACGAAGCTGTACACACACTGTACCACGAAGCTGTACACACACTGTACCACGAAGCTGTATACACACTGTACCACGAAGCTGTACACACACTGTACCATGAAGCTGTACACACACTGTACCCCGAAGCTGTACACACACTGTACCACGAAGCTGTACCGCACACTGTACCACGAAGCTGTACACACACTGTACCACGAAGCTGTACACACACTGTACCACGAAGTTGTACACACACTGTACCATGAAGCTGTACACACACTGTACCACGAAGCTGTACACACACTGTACCACGAAGCTGTACACACACTGTACCACGAAGCTGTACACACACTGTACCACGAAGCTGTACACACACTGTACCACGAAGCTGTACACACACTGTACCACAAAGCTGTACCGCACACTGTACCACGAAGCTGTACACACACACACACTGTACCACGAAGCTGTACACACACTGTACCACGAAGCTGTACACACACTGTACCACGAAGCTGTACACACACTGTACCATGAAGCTGTACACACCCTGTACCACGAAGCTGTACACACACTGTACCACGAAGCTGTACACACACTGTACCACGAAGCTGTACACACACTGTACCATGAAGCTGTACACACACTGTACCACGAAGCTGTACACACACTGTACCACGAAGCTGTACACACACACTGTACCACGAAGCTGTACACACACTGTGCCACGAAGCTGTACACACACTGTACCACGAAGCTGTACACACACACACTGTACCACGAAGCTGTACACACACTGTACCACGAAGCAGTACACACACTGTACCACGAAGCTGTACACACACTGTACCACGAAGCTGTACACACACTGTACCACGAAGCTGTACACACACTGTACCACGAAGCTGTATACACACTGTACCATGAAGCTGTACACACACTGTACCACGAAGCTGTACACACACTGTACCACGAAGCTGTACCGCACACTGTACCACGAAGCTGTACACACACTGTACCACGAAGCTGTACACACACTGTACCACGAAGCTGTACACACACTGTACCACAAAGCTGTACACACACTGTACCATGAAGCTGTACACACAATGTACCAGGAAGCTGTACACACACTGTATCACGAAGCTGTACACACACACTGTACCACGAAGCTGTACCGCACACTGTACCACGAAGCTGTACACACACTGTACCACAAAGCTGTAAACACACTGTACCATGAAGCTGTACACACACTGTACCACGAAGCTGTACACACACTGTACCACGAAGCTGTACACACACACACTGTACCACGAAGCTGTACACACACTGTACCACGAAGCTGTACACACACTGTGCCACGAAGCTGTACACACACACTGTACCACGAAGCTGTACACACACTGTACCACGAAGCTGTACACACACTGTACCACGAAGCTGTATACACACTGTACCACGAAGCTGTACACAAACTGTACCATGAAGCTGCACACACACTGTACCCCGAAGCTGTACACACACTGTACCACGAAGCTGTACCGCACACTGTACCACGAAGCTGTACACACACTGTACCACGAAGCTGTACACACACTGTACCACGAAGTTGTACACACACTGTACCATGAAGCTGTACACACACTGTACCACGAAGCTGTACACACACTGTACCACGAAGCTGTACACACACTGTACCACGAAGCTGTACACACACTGTACCACGAAGCTGTACACACACTGTACCACGAAGCTGTACACACACTGTACCACAAAGCTGTACCGCACACTGTACCACGAAGCTGTACACACACACACACTGTACCACGAAGCTGTACACACACTGTACCACGAAGCTGTACACACACTGTACCACGAAGCTGTACACACACTGTACCATGAAGCTGTACACACCCTGTACCACGAAGCTGTACACACACTGTACCACGAAGCTGTACACACACTGTACCACGAAGCTGTACACACACTGTACCATGAAGCTGTACACACACTGTACCACGAAGCTGTACACACACTGTACCACGAAGCTGTACACACACACTGTACCACGAAGCTGTACACACACTGTGCCACGAAGCTGTACACACACTGTACCACGAAGCTGTACACACACACTGTACCACGAAGCTGTACACACACTGTACCACGAAGCAGTACACACACTGTACCACGAAGCTGTACACACACTGTACCACGAAGCTGTACACACACTGTACCACGAAGCTGTACACACACTGTACCACGAAGCTGTATACACACTGTACCATGAAGCTGTACACACACTGTACCACGAAGCTGTACACACACTGTACCACGAAGCTGTACCGCACACTGTACCACGAAGCTGTACACACACTGTACCACGAAGCTGTACACACACTGTACCACGAAGCTGTACACACACTGTACCACGAAGCTGTACACACACTGTACCACGAAGCTGTACACACACACTGTACCATGAAGCTGTACACACACTGTACCATGAAGCTGTACACACACTCTACCATGAACCTGTACCACACTGTACCACGAAGCTGTCCCACACACTGTACCACGAAGCTGTACACACCCTGTACCACGAAGCTGTACACACACTGTACCACGAAGCTGTACACACCCTGTACCACGAAGCTGTACACACCCTGTACCACGAAGCTGTACACACACTGTACCACGAAGCTGTAAACACACTGTACCACGAAGCTGTACACACACTGTACCATGAAGCTGTACACACACTGTACCACGAAGCTGTACACACACACTGTACCATGAAGCTGTACACACACTGTACCATGAAGCTGTACACACACTGTACCACGAAGCTGTACACACACTGTACCACGAAGCTGTACACACACACTGTACCACGAAGCTGTACACACACTGTACCACGAAGCCGTACAGACACTGTACCACGAAGCTGTACACACACTGTACCACGAAGCTATACACACACTGAAACAACGAAGCTGTACACACACTGTACCACGAAGCTGTACACACACTGTACCACGAAGCTGTACACACACACTGTACCACGAAGCTGTACACACACTGTACCATGAAGCTGTACACACACTGTACCACGAAGCTGTACACACACTGTACCACGAAGCTGTACACACACTGTACCACGAAGCTGTACACACACACTGTACCACGAAGCTGTACACACACTGGACCACGAAGCTGTACACACACTGTACCACGAAGCTGTAAACACACTGTACTACGAAGCTGTACACACACTGCACCACGAAGCTGTACACACACACTGTACCACGAAGCTGTACACACACTGTACCACGAAGCTGTACACACACTGTACCACGAAGCTGTACACACACTGTACGACGAAGCTGTACACACACTGTACCACGAAGCTGTACACACACTGTACCACGAAGCTGTACACACACTGTACCATGAAGCTGTACACACACTGTACCATGAAGCTGTACACACACTGTACCACGAAGCTGTACACACACTGTACCACGAAGCTGTACACACACACTGTACCACGAAGCTGTACACACACTGTACCACGAAGCTGTACACACACTGTACCACGAAGCTGTACACACACTGTACCACGAAGCTGTACACACACTGTACCACGAAGCTGTACACACACTGTACCACGAAGCTGTACACACACTGTACAACGAAGCTGTACACACACTGCACCATGAAGCTGTACACACCCTGTACCATGAAGCTGTACACACGCTGTACCACGAAGCTGTACACACACTGGACCACGAAGCTGTACACACACTGTACCACGAAGCTGTACACACACTGTACCACGAAGCTGTACACACACACTGTACCACGAAGCTGTACACACAGTGTACCACGAAGCTGTACACACACTGTACCACGAAGCTGTACACACACTGTACCATGCAGCTGTACACACACTCTACCACGAAGCTGTACACACACTGTACCATGAAGCTGTACACACACTGTACCACGAAGCTGTACACACACTGTACCACGAAGCTGTACACACACTGTACCACGAAGCTGTACACACACTGTACCACGAAGCTGTACACACACTGTACCACGAAGCTGTACACACACTGTACCACGAAGCTGCACACACACACACTGTACCACGAAGCTGTACACACACTGTACCACGAAGCTGTACACACACTGTATCACGAAGCTGTACACACACTGTACCACGAAGCTGTACCGCACACTGTACCACGAAGCTGTACACACACTGTACCATGAAGCTGTACACACACTGTACCACGAAGCTGTACACACACACACTGTACCACGAAGCTGTACACACACTGTACCACGAAGCTGTACACACACTGTACCACGAAGCTGTACACACACTGTACCACGAAGCTGTACACACACTGTACCACGAAGCTGTACACACACTGTACCACGAAGCTGTACACACACTGTACCACGAAGCTGTACACACACTGTACCACGAAGCTGTACACACACTGTACCACGAAGCTGTACACACACTGTACCACGAAGCTGTACACACACTCTACCACGAAGCTGTACACACACTCTACCACGAAGCTGTACACACACTGTACCACGAAGCTGTAAACACACTGTACCACGAAGCTGTACACACACTGTACCACGAAGCTGTACACACACTGTACCATGAAGCTGTACACACAATGTACCATGAAGCTGTACAAACACTGTACCACGAATCTGTACCGCACACTGTACCACGAAGCTGTACACACACTGTACCATGAAGCTGTACACACACTGTACCACGAAGCTGTACACACAGTGTACCATGAAGCTGTACACACACTATACCACGAAGCTGTACACACACTGTACCACGAAGCTGTATACACACTGTACCACGAAGCTGTACACACACTGTACCACGAAGCTGTACACACACACTGTACCACGAAGCTGTACACACACTGTACCATGAAGCTGTACCGCACACTGTACCACGAAGCTGTACACACACACTGTACCACGAAGCTGTACCACACACTGTACCACGAAGCTGTACCGCACACTGTACCACGAAGCTGTACCGCACACTGTACCACGAAGCTGTACACACACACTGTACCACGAAGCTGTACACACACCGTACCATGAAGCTGTACCACACACTGTACCACGAAGCTGTACACACACACTGTACCACGAAGCTGTACCACACACTGTACCACGAAGCTGTACCGCACACTGTACCACGAAGCTGTACACAAACACTCTACCACGAAGCTGTACACACACTGTACCATGAAGCTGTACACACACTGTACCACGAAGCTGTACACACGCTGTACACACACTGTACCACGAAGCTGTACACACACTGTACCACGAAGCTGCACACACACTGTACCATGAAGCTGTACACACACTGTACCACGAAGCTGCACACACACTGTACCATGAAGCTGTACACACACTGTACCACGAAGCTGTACACACACTGTACCACGAAGCTGCACACACACTGTACCATGAAGCTGTACACACACTGTACCACGAAGCTGTACACACACTGTACCACGAAGCTGTACACACACTGTACCATGAAGCTGTACACACACTGTACCACGAAGCTGTACACACACTGTACCATGAAGCTGTACACACACTGTACCACGAAGCTGTACACACACTGTACCACGAAACTGTACCGCACACTGTACCACGAAGCTGTACACACACCCTGTACCACGAAGCTGTACACACACTGTACCACGAAGCTGTACCGCACACTGTACCACGAAGCTGCACACACACTGTACCATGAAGCTGTACACACACTGTACCACGAAACTGTACACACACTGTACCACGAAGCTGTACACACACTGTACCACGAAGCTGTACACACACTGTACCATGAAGCTGTACACACCCTGTTTCACGAAGCTGTACACACACTGTACCACGAAGCTGTACACACACTGTACCACGAAGCTGTACACACACTGTACCATGAAGCTGTACACACACTGTACCACGAAGCGGTACACACACTGTACCACGAAGCTGTACACACACACTGTACCACGAAGCTGTACACACACTGAACCATGAAGCTGTACACCCACACTGTACCAAGAAGCTGTACCACACACTGTACCACGAAGCTGTACACACACTGTACCACGATGCTGTACACAGACACTGTACCACGAAGCTGTACACACACTGTACCACGAAGCTGTACACACACTGTACCATGAAGCTGTACACACACTGTACCACGAAGCTGTACACACACTGTACCACGAATCTGTACACAAACTGTACCACGAAGCTGTACCACACACTGTACCACAAGGCTGTACACACACGGTACCACGAAGCTGTACACACACACTGTACCATGAAGCTGTACACACACTGTACCACGAAGCTGTACCACACACTGTACCACAAAGCTGTACACACACTGTACCACGAAGCTGTACACACACACTGTACCACGAAGCTGTACACACACTGTACCACGAAGCTGTACACACACACTGTACCACGAAGCTGTACACACACTGTACCACGAAGCTGTACACACACTGTACCACGAAGCTGTACACACACTGTACCATGAAGCTGTACACACACTGTACCACGAAGCTGTACACACACTGTACCACGAAGCTGTACACACACTGTACCACGAAGCTGTACACACACTGTACCACGAAGCTGTACACACACTGTACCACGAAGCTGTACACACACTGTACCACGAAGCTGTACACACACTGTACCACGAAGCTGTATACACACTGTACCATGAAGCTGTACACACACTGTACCACGAAGCTGTACACACACACTGTACCACGAAGCTGTACCGCACACTGTACCACGAAGCTGTACACACACTGTACCACGAAGCTGTACACACACTGTACCACGAAGCTGTACACACACTGTACCATGAAGCTGTACACACACTGTACCACGAAGCTGTACACACACTGTACCACGAAGCTGTACACACACACTGTACCACGAAGCTGTACCGCCCACTGTACCACGAAGCTGTACACACACTGTACCACAAAGCTGTACACACACTGTACCATGAAGCTGTACACACACTGTACCACGAAGCTGTACACACACTGTACCACGAAGCTGTACACACACACTGTACCACGAAGCTGTACACACACTGTACCCCGAAGCTGTACACACACTGTACCACGAAGCTGTACACACACTGTACCACGAAGCTGTACACACACTGTACCACGAAGCTGTACACACACTGTACCACGAAGCTGTACACACACTGTACCACGAAGCTGTACACACACTGTACCATGAAGCTGTACACACACTGTACCACGAAGCTGTACACACACTGTACCACGAAGCTGTACCGCACACTGTACCACGAAGCTGTACACACACTGTACCACGAAGCTGTACACACACTGTACCATGAAGCTGTACACACACTGTACCACGAAGCTGTACACACACTGTACCACGAAGCTGTACACACACTGTACCACGAAGCTGTACACACTGTACCACGAAGCTGTACACACACTGTACCACGAAGCTGTACACACACTGTACCACAAAGCTGTACCGCACACTGTACCACGAAGCTGTACACACACACTGTACCACGAAGCTGTACACACACTGTACCACGAAGCTGTACACACACTGTACCACGAAGCTGTACACACACTGTACCACGAAGCTGTACACACACTGTACCACGAAGCTGTACCGCACACTGTACCACGAAGCTGTACACACACTGTACCACGAAGCTGTACCGCACACTGTACCACGAAGCTGTACACACACTGTACCATGAAGCTGTACACACCCTGTACCATGAAGCTGTACACACACTGTACCACGAAGCTGTACACACACTGTACCACGAAGCTGTACACACACTGTACCACGAAGCTGTACACACACTGTACCACGAAGCTGTACACACACACTGTACCACGAAGCTGTACACACACTGTACCACGAAGCTGTACACACATTGTACCACGAAGCTGTACACACACTGTACCACGAAGCTGTACACATACTGTACCATGAAGCTGTACACACACTGTACCACGAAGCTGTACACACACTGTACCACGAAGCTGTACACACACACTGTACCACGAAGCTGTACACACACTGTACCACGAAGCTGTACACACACTGTACCACGAAGCTGTACACACACTGTACCACGAAGCTGTACACACACTGTACCACGAAGCTGTACACACACTGTACCACGAAGCTGTACACACACACACTGTACCACGAAGCTGTACACACACTGTACAACGAAGCTGTACACACACTGTACCACGAAGCTGTACACACACTGTACCACGAAGCTGTACCGCACACTGTACCACGAAGCTGTACACACACTGTACCATGAAGCTGTACACACATTGTACCACGAAGCTGTACACACACACGGTACCAAGAAGCTGTACACACACTGTGCCATGAAGCTGTACACACACGGTACCACGAAGCTGTACACACACTGTACTACGAAGCTGTACCGCACACTGTACCACGAAGCTGTGCACACACTGTACCATGAAGCTGTACACACACTGTACCACGAAGCTGTACACACACACTGTACCACGAAGCTGTACACACACACTGTACCACGAAGCTGTGCACACACTGTACCACGAAGCTGTACACACACACCCTGTACCATGAAGCTGTACACACACGGTACCACGAAGCTGTACACACACTGTACCACGAAGCTGTACACACACTGTACCACGAAGCTGTACACACACTGTACCACGAAGCTGTACACACACTGTACCACGAAGCTGTACACACACTGTACCACGAAGCTGTACACACACTGTACCACGAAGCTGTACACACACTGTACCACGAAGCTGTACCACACACTGTACCACGAAGCTGTACACACACTGTACCACGAAGCTGTACACACACTGTACCACGAAGCTGTACACACACATTGTACCACGAAGCTGTACACACACTGTACCACGAAGCTGTACACACACTGTACCACGAAGCTGTACACACACACTGTACCATGCAGCTGTACACACACTGTACCACGAAGCTGTACACACACTGTACCACGAAGCTGTACACACAATGTACCACGAAGCTGTACACACACTGTACCACGAAGCTGTACACACACTGTACCACGAAGCTGTACACACACACTGTACCATGAAGCTGTACACACACTGTACCACGAAGCTGTACACATACTGTACCACGAAGCTGTACACACACTGTACCATGAAGCTGTACACACACTGTACCACGAAGCTGTACACACACTGTACCACGAAGCTGTACACACACTGTACCACGAAGCTGTGCACACACTGCACCACGAAGCTGTACACACACTGTACCACGAAGCTGTACACACACTGTACCACGAAGCTGTACACACACTGTACCACGAAGCTGTACACACACTGTACCACGAAGCTGTACACACACTGTACCACGAAGCTGTATACACACTGTACCATGAAGCTGTACACACACTGTACCACGAAGCTGTACACACACACTGTACCACGAAGCTGTACCGCACACTGTACCACGAAGCTGTACACACACTGTACCACGAAGCTGTACACACACTGTACTACGAAGCTGTACACACACTGTACCATGAAGCTGTACACACACTGTACCAGGAAGCTGTACACACACTGTATCACGAAGCTGTACACACACACTGTACCACGAAGCTGTACCGCACACTGTACCACGAAGCTGTACACACACTGTACTACAAAGCTGTACACACACTGTACCATGAAGCTGTACACACACTGTACCACGAAGCTGTACACACACTGTACCACGAAGCTGTACAAACACACTGTACCACGAAGCTGTACACACACTGTACCACGAAGCTGTACACACACACTGTACCACGAAACTGTACACACACTGTACCACGAAGCTGTACACACACTGTACCACGAAGCTGTACACACACTGTACCACGAAGCTGTACACACACTGTACCATGAAGCTGTACACACACTGTACCCCGAAGCTGTACACACACTGTACCACGAAGCTGTACCGCACACTGTACCACGAAGCTGTACACACACTGTACCACGAAGCTGTACACACACTGTACCACGAAGTTGTACACACACTGTACCATGAAGCTGTACACACACTGTACCACGAAGCTGTACACACACTGTACCACGAAGCTGTACACACACTGTACCACGAAGCTGTACACACACTGTACCACGAAGCTGTACACACACTGTACCACGAAGCTGTACACACACTGTACCACAAAGCTGTACCGCACACTGTACCACGAAGCTGTACACACACACACACTGTACCACGAAGCTGTACACACACTGTACCACGAAGCTGTACACACACTGTACCACGAAGCTGTACACACACTGTACCATGAAGCTGTACACACCCTGTACCACGAAGCTGTACACACACTGTACCACGAAGCTGTACACACACTGTACCACGAAGCTGTACACACACTGTACCATGAAGCTGTACACACACTGTACCACGAAGCTGTACACACACTGTACCACGAAGCTGTACACACACACTGTACCACGAAGCTGTACACACACTGTGCCACGAAGCTGTACACACACTGTACCACGAAGCTGTACACACACACTGTACCACGAAGCTGTACACACACTGTACCACGAAGCAGTACACACACTGTACCACGAAGCTGTACACACACTGTACCACGAAGCTGTACACACACTGTACCACGAAGCTGTACACACACTGTACCACGAAGCTGTATACACACTGCACCATGAAGCTGTGCACACACTGTACCACGAAGCTGTACACACACACTGTACCACGAAGCTGTACCACACACTGTACCACGAAGCTGTACACACACTGTACCACGAAGCTGTACACACACTGTACCACGAAGCTGTACACACACTGTACCACGAAGCTGTACACACACTGTACCACGAAGCTGTATACACACACTGTACCATGAAGCTGTACACACACTGTACCATGAAGCTGTACACACACTGTACCATGAACCTGTACCACACTGTACCACGAAGCTGTCCCACACACTGTACCACGAAGCTGTACACACCCTGTACCACGAAGCTGTACACACACTGTACCACGAAGCTGTACACACCCTGTACCACGAAGCTGTACACACCCTGTACCACGAAGCTGTACACACACTGTACCACGAAGCTGTAAACACACTGTACCACGAAGCTGTACACACACTGTACCATGAAGCTGTACACACACTGTACCACGAAGCTGTACACACACACTGTACCATGAAGCTGTACACACACTGTACCATGAAGCTGTACACACACTGTACAACGAAGCTGTACACACACTGTACCACGAAGCTGTACACACACACTGTACCACGAAGCTGTACACACATTGTACCACGAAGCTGTACAGACACTGTACCACGAAGCTGTACACACACTGTACTACGAAGCTATACACACACTGAAACAACGAAGCTGTACACACACTGTACCACGAAGCTGTACACACACTGTACCACGAAGCTGTACACACACACTGTACCACGAAGCTGTACACACACTGTACCATGAAGCTGTACACACACTGTACCACGAAGCTGTACAAACACTGTACCACGAAGCTGTACACACACTGTACCACGAAGCTGTACACACACATTGTACCACGAAGCTGTACACACACTGGACCACGAAGCTGTACACACACTGTACCACGAAGCTGTACACACACTGTACCACGAAGCTGTACACACACTGCACCACGAAGCTGTACACACACACTGTACCACGAAGCTGTACACACACTGTACCACGAAGCTGTACACACACTGTACCACGAAGCTGTACACACACTGTACGACGAAGCTGTACACACACTGTACCATGAAGATGTACACACACTGTACCACGAAGCTGTACACACACTGTACCATGAAGCTGTACACACACTGTACCATGAAGCTGTATACACACTGTACCACGAAGCTGTACACACACTGTACCACGAAGCTGTACACACACACTGTACCACAAAGCTGTACACACACTGTACCACGAAGCTGTACACACACTGTACCACGAAGCTGTACACACACTGTACCACGAAGCTGTACACACACTGTACCACGAAGCTGTACACACACTGTACCACGAAGCTGTACACACACTGTACCACGAAGCTGTACACACACTGTACCAAGAAGCTGTACACACACTGTACCACGAAGCTGTACACACACTGTACCACGAAGCTGTACACACACTGTACCACGAAGCTGTACACACACTGAACCACGAAGCTGTACACACACTGTACCACGAAGCTGTACACACACTGTACCACGAAGCTGTACACACACTGTACCACGAAGCTGTACACACACTGTACCACGAAGCTGTACACACACTGCACCACGAAGCTGCACACACACTGTACCACGAAGCAGTACACACACTGTACCACGAAGCTGTACACACACTGTTACTCGAAGCTGTACCACACACTGTACCACGAAGCTGTACACACACACTGTACCACGAAGCTGTACACACACACTGTACCACGAAGCTGTACACACACTGTACCACGAAGCTGTACACACACTGTACCACAAAGCTGTACCGCACACTGTACCACGAAGCTGTACACACACACACACTGTACCACGAAGCTGTACACACACTGTACCACGAAGCTGTACACACACTGTACCACGAAGCTGTACACACACTGTACCATGAAGCTGTACACACCCTGTACCACGAAGCTGTACACACACTGTACCACGAAGCTGTACACACACTGTACCACGAAGCTGTACACACACTGTACCATGAAGCTGTACACACACTGTACCACGAAGCTGTACACACACTGTACCACGAAGCTGTACACACACACTGTACCACGAAGCTGTACACACACTGTGCCACGAAGCTGTACACACACTGTACCACGAAGCTGTACACACACACACTGTACCACGAAGCTGTACACACACTGTACCACGAAGCAGTACACACACTGTACCACGAAGCTGTACACACACTGTACCACGAAGCTGTACACACACTGTACCACGAAGCTGTACACACACTGTACCACGAAGCTGTATACACACTGTACCATGAAGCTGTACACACACTGTACCACGAAGCTGTACACACACTGTACCACGAAGCTGTACCGCACACTGTACCACGAAGCTGTACACACACTGTACCACGAAGCTGTACACACACTGTACCACGAAGCTGTACACACACTGTACCACAAAGCTGTACACACACTGTACCATGAAGCTGTACACACAATGTACCAGGAAGCTGTACACACACTGTATCACGAAGCTGTACACACACACTGTACCACGAAGCTGTACCGCACACTGTACCACGAAGCTGTACACACACTGTACCACAAAGCTGTAAACACACTGTACCATGAAGCTGTACACACACTGTACCACGAAGCTGTACACACACTGTACCACGAAGCTGTACACACACACACTGTACCACGAAGCTGTACACACACTGTACCACGAAGCTGTACACACACTGTGCCACGAAGCTGTACACACACACTGTACCACGAAGCTGTACACACACTGTACCACGAAGCTGTACACACACTGTACCACGAAGCTGTATACACACTGTACCACGAAGCTGTACACAAACTGTACCATGAAGCTGCACACACACTGTACCCCGAAGCTGTACACACACTGTACCACGAAGCTGTACCGCACACTGTACCACGAAGCTGTACACACACTGTACCACGAAGCTGTACACACACTGTACCACGAAGTTGTACACACACTGTACCATGAAGCTGTACACACACTGTACCACGAAGCTGTACACACACTGTACCACGAAGCTGTACACACACTGTACCACGAAGCTGTACACACACTGTACCACGAAGCTGTACACACACTGTACCACGAAGCTGTACACACACTGTACCACAAAGCTGTACCGCACACTGTACCACGAAGCTGTACACACACACACACTGTACCACGAAGCTGTACACACACTGTACCACGAAGCTGTACACACACTGTACCACGAAGCTGTACACACACTGTACCATGAAGCTGTACACACCCTGTACCACGAAGCTGTACACACACTGTACCACGAAGCTGTACACACACTGTACCACGAAGCTGTACACACACTGTACCATGAAGCTGTACACACACTGTACCACGAAGCTGTACACACACTGTACCACGAAGCTGTACACACACACTGTACCACGAAGCTGTACACACACTGTGCCACGAAGCTGTACACACACTGTACCACGAAGCTGTACACACACACTGTACCACGAAGCTGTACACACACTGTACCACGAAGCAGTACACACACTGTACCACGAAGCTGTACACACACTGTACCACGAAGCTGTACACACACTGTACCACGAAGCTGTACACACACTGTACCACGAAGCTGTATACACACTGTACCATGAAGCTGTACACACACTGTACCACGAAGCTGTACACACACTGTACCACGAAGCTGTACCGCACACTGTACCACGAAGCTGTACACACACTGTACCACGAAGCTGTACACACACTGTACCACGAAGCTGTACACACACTGTACCACGAAGCTGTACACACACTGTACCACGAAGCTGTACACACACACTGTACCATGAAGCTGTACACACACTGTACCATGAAGCTGTACACACACTCTACCATGAACCTGTACCACACTGTACCACGAAGCTGTCCCACACACTGTACCACGAAGCTGTACACACCCTGTACCACGAAGCTGTACACACACTGTACCACGAAGCTGTACACACCCTGTACCACGAAGCTGTACACACCCTGTACCACGAAGCTGTACACACACTGTACCACGAAGCTGTAAACACACTGTACCACGAAGCTGTACACACACTGTACCATGAAGCTGTACACACACTGTACCACGAAGCTGTACACACACACTGTACCATGAAGCTGTACACACACTGTACCATGAAGCTGTACACACACTGTACCACGAAGCTGTACACACACTGTACCACGAAGCTGTACACACACACTGTACCACGAAGCTGTACACACACTGTACCACGAAGCCGTACAGACACTGTACCACGAAGCTGTACACACACTGTACCACGAAGCTATACACACACTGAAACAACGAAGCTGTACACACACTGTACCACGAAGCTGTACACACACTGTACCACGAAGCTGTACACACACACTGTACCACGAAGCTGTACACACACTGTACCATGAAGCTGTACACACACTGTACCACGAAGCTGTACACACACTGTACCACGAAGCTGTACACACACTGTACCACGAAGCTGTACACACACACTGTACCACGAAGCTGTACACACACTGGACCACGAAGCTGTACACACACTGTACCACGAAGCTGTAAACACACTGTACTACGAAGCTGTACACACACTGCACCACGAAGCTGTACACACACACTGTACCACGAAGCTGTACACACACTGTACCACGAAGCTGTACACACACTGTACCACGAAGCTGTACACACACTGTACGACGAAGCTGTACACACACTGTACCACGAAGCTGTACACACACTGTACCACGAAGCTGTACACACACTGTACCATGAAGCTGTACACACACTGTACCATGAAGCTGTACACACACTGTACCACGAAGCTGTACACACACTGTACCACGAAGCTGTACACACACACTGTACCACGAAGCTGTACACACACTGTACCACGAAGCTGTACACACACTGTACCACGAAGCTGTACACACACTGTACCACGAAGCTGTACACACACTGTACCACGAAGCTGTACACACACTGTACCACGAAGCTGTACACACACTGTACAACGAAGCTGTACACACACTGCACCATGAAGCTGTACACACCCTGTACCATGAAGCTGTACACACGCTGTACCACGAAGCTGTACACACACTGGACCACGAAGCTGTACACACACTGTACCACGAAGCTGTACACACACTGTACCACGAAGCTGTACACACACACTGTACCACGAAGCTGTACACACAGTGTACCACGAAGCTGTACACACACTGTACCACGAAGCTGTACACACACTGTACCATGCAGCTGTACACACACTCTACCACGAAGCTGTACACACACTGTACCATGAAGCTGTACACACACTGTACCACGAAGCTGTACACACACTGTACCACGAAGCTGTACACACACTGTACCACGAAGCTGTACACACACTGTACCACGAAGCTGTACACACACTGTACCACGAAGCTGTACACACACTGTACCACGAAGCTGCACACACACACACTGTACCACGAAGCTGTACACACACTGTACCACGAAGCTGTACACACACTGTATCACGAAGCTGTACACACACTGTACCACGAAGCTGTACCGCACACTGTACCACGAAGCTGTACACACACTGTACCATGAAGCTGTACACACACTGTACCACGAAGCTGTACACACACACACTGTACCACGAAGCTGTACACACACTGTACCACGAAGCTGTACACACACTGTACCACGAAGCTGTACACACACTGTACCACGAAGCTGTACACACACTGTACCACGAAGCTGTACACACACTGTACCACGAAGCTGTACACACACTGTACCACGAAGCTGTACACACACTGTACCACGAAGCTGTACACACACTGTACCACGAAGCTGTACACACACTGTACCACGAAGCTGTACACACACTCTACCACGAAGCTGTACACACACTCTACCACGAAGCTGTACACACACTGTACCACGAAGCTGTAAACACACTGTACCACGAAGCTGTACACACACTGTACCACGAAGCTGTACACACACTGTACCATGAAGCTGTACACACAATGTACCATGAAGCTGTACAAACACTGTACCACGAATCTGTACCGCACACTGTACCACGAAGCTGTACACACACTGTACCATGAAGCTGTACACACACTGTACCACGAAGCTGTACACACAGTGTACCATGAAGCTGTACACACACTATACCACGAAGCTGTACACACACTGTACCACGAAGCTGTATACACACTGTACCACGAAGCTGTACACACACTGTACCACGAAGCTGTACACACACACTGTACCACGAAGCTGTACACACACTGTACCATGAAGCTGTACCGCACACTGTACCACGAAGCTGTACACACACACTGTACCACGAAGCTGTACCACACACTGTACCACGAAGCTGTACCGCACACTGTACCACGAAGCTGTACCGCACACTGTACCACGAAGCTGTACACACACACTGTACCACGAAGCTGTACACACACCGTACCATGAAGCTGTACCACACACTGTACCACGAAGCTGTACACACACACTGTACCACGAAGCTGTACCACACACTGTACCACGAAGCTGTACCGCACACTGTACCACGAAGCTGTACACAAACACTCTACCACGAAGCTGTACACACACTGTACCATGAAGCTGTACACACACTGTACCACGAAGCTGTACACACGCTGTACACACACTGTACCACGAAGCTGTACACACACTGTACCACGAAGCTGCACACACACTGTACCATGAAGCTGTACACACACTGTACCACGAAGCTGCACACACACTGTACCATGAAGCTGTACACACACTGTACCACGAAGCTGTACACACACTGTACCACGAAGCTGCACACACACTGTACCATGAAGCTGTACACACACTGTACCACGAAGCTGTACACACACTGTACCACGAAGCTGTACACACACTGTACCATGAAGCTGTACACACACTGTACCACGAAGCTGTACACACACTGTACCATGAAGCTGTACACACACTGTACCACGAAGCTGTACACACACTGTACCACGAAACTGTACCGCACACTGTACCACGAAGCTGTACACACACCCTGTACCACGAAGCTGTACACACACTGTACCACGAAGCTGTACCGCACACTGTACCACGAAGCTGCACACACACTGTACCATGAAGCTGTACACACACTGTACCACGAAACTGTACACACACTGTACCACGAAGCTGTACACACACTGTACCACGAAGCTGTACACACACTGTACCATGAAGCTGTACACACCCTGTTTCACGAAGCTGTACACACACTGTACCACGAAGCTGTACACACACTGTACCACGAAGCTGTACACACACTGTACCATGAAGCTGTACACACACTGTACCACGAAGCGGTACACACACTGTACCACGAAGCTGTACACACACACTGTACCACGAAGCTGTACACACACTGAACCATGAAGCTGTACACCCACACTGTACCAAGAAGCTGTACCACACACTGTACCACGAAGCTGTACACACACTGTACCACGATGCTGTACACAGACACTGTACCACGAAGCTGTACACACACTGTACCACGAAGCTGTACACACACTGTACCATGAAGCTGTACACACACTGTACCACGAAGCTGTACACACACTGTACCACGAATCTGTACACAAACTGTACCACGAAGCTGTACCACACACTGTACCACAAGGCTGTACACACACGGTACCACGAAGCTGTACACACACACTGTACCATGAAGCTGTACACACACTGTACCACGAAGCTGTACCACACACTGTACCACAAAGCTGTACACACACTGTACCACGAAGCTGTACACACACACTGTACCACGAAGCTGTACACACACTGTACCACGAAGCTGTACACACACACTGTACCACGAAGCTGTACACACACTGTACCACGAAGCTGTACACACACTGTACCACGAAGCTGTACACACACTGTACCATGAAGCTGTACACACACTGTACCACGAAGCTGTACACACACTGTACCACGAAGCTGTACACACACTGTACCACGAAGCTGTACACACACTGTACCACGAAGCTGTACACACACTGTACCACGAAGCTGTACACACACTGTACCACGAAGCTGTACACACACTGTACCACGAAGCTGTATACACACTGTACCATGAAGCTGTACACACACTGTACCACGAAGCTGTACACACACACTGTACCACGAAGCTGTACCGCACACTGTACCACGAAGCTGTACACACACTGTACCACGAAGCTGTACACACACTGTACCACGAAGCTGTACACACACTGTACCATGAAGCTGTACACACACTGTACCACGAAGCTGTACACACACTGTACCACGAAGCTGTACACACACACTGTACCACGAAGCTGTACCGCCCACTGTACCACGAAGCTGTACACACACTGTACCACAAAGCTGTACACACACTGTACCATGAAGCTGTACACACACTGTACCACGAAGCTGTACACACACTGTACCACGAAGCTGTACACACACACTGTACCACGAAGCTGTACACACACTGTACCCCGAAGCTGTACACACACTGTACCACGAAGCTGTACACACACTGTACCACGAAGCTGTACACACACTGTACCACGAAGCTGTACACACACTGTACCACGAAGCTGTACACACACTGTACCACGAAGCTGTACACACACTGTACCATGAAGCTGTACACACACTGTACCACGAAGCTGTACACACACTGTACCACGAAGCTGTACCGCACACTGTACCACGAAGCTGTACACACACTGTACCACGAAGCTGTACACACACTGTACCATGAAGCTGTACACACACTGTACCACGAAGCTGTACACACACTGTACCACGAAGCTGTACACACACTGTACCACGAAGCTGTACACACTGTACCACGAAGCTGTACACACACTGTACCACGAAGCTGTACACACACTGTACCACAAAGCTGTACCGCACACTGTACCACGAAGCTGTACACACACACTGTACCACGAAGCTGTACACACACTGTACCACGAAGCTGTACACACACTGTACCACGAAGCTGTACACACACTGTACCACGAAGCTGTACACACACTGTACCACGAAGCTGTACCGCACACTGTACCACGAAGCTGTACACACACTGTACCACGAAGCTGTACCGCACACTGTACCACGAAGCTGTACACACACTGTACCATGAAGCTGTACACACCCTGTACCATGAAGCTGTACACACACTGTACCACGAAGCTGTACACACACTGTACCACGAAGCTGTACACACACTGTACCACGAAGCTGTACACACACTGTACCACGAAGCTGTACACACACACTGTACCACGAAGCTGTACACACACTGTACCACGAAGCTGTACACACATTGTACCACGAAGCTGTACACACACTGTACCACGAAGCTGTACACATACTGTACCATGAAGCTGTACACACACTGTACCACGAAGCTGTACACACACTGTACCACGAAGCTGTACACACACACTGTACCACGAAGCTGTACACACACTGTACCACGAAGCTGTACACACACTGTACCACGAAGCTGTACACACACTGTACCACGAAGCTGTACACACACTGTACCACGAAGCTGTACACACACTGTACCACGAAGCTGTACACACACACACTGTACCACGAAGCTGTACACACACTGTACAACGAAGCTGTACACACACTGTACCACGAAGCTGTACACACACTGTACCACGAAGCTGTACCGCACACTGTACCACGAAGCTGTACACACACTGTACCATGAAGCTGTACACACATTGTACCACGAAGCTGTACACACACACGGTACCAAGAAGCTGTACACACACTGTGCCATGAAGCTGTACACACACGGTACCACGAAGCTGTACACACACTGTACTACGAAGCTGTACCGCACACTGTACCACGAAGCTGTGCACACACTGTACCATGAAGCTGTACACACACTGTACCACGAAGCTGTACACACACACTGTACCACGAAGCTGTACACACACACTGTACCACGAAGCTGTGCACACACTGTACCACGAAGCTGTACACACACACCCTGTACCATGAAGCTGTACACACACGGTACCACGAAGCTGTACACACACTGTACCACGAAGCTGTACACACACTGTACCACGAAGCTGTACACACACTGTACCACGAAGCTGTACACACACTGTACCACGAAGCTGTACACACACTGTACCACGAAGCTGTACACACACTGTACCACGAAGCTGTACACACACTGTACCACGAAGCTGTACCACACACTGTACCACGAAGCTGTACACACACTGTACCACGAAGCTGTACACACACTGTACCACGAAGCTGTACACACACATTGTACCACGAAGCTGTACACACACTGTACCACGAAGCTGTACACACACTGTACCACGAAGCTGTACACACACACTGTACCATGCAGCTGTACACACACTGTACCACGAAGCTGTACACACACTGTACCACGAAGCTGTACACACAATGTACCACGAAGCTGTACACACACTGTACCACGAAGCTGTACACACACTGTACCACGAAGCTGTACACACACACTGTACCATGAAGCTGTACACACACTGTACCACGAAGCTGTACACATACTGTACCACGAAGCTGTACACACACTGTACCATGAAGCTGTACACACACTGTACCACGAAGCTGTACACACACTGTACCACGAAGCTGTACACACACTGTACCACGAAGCTGTGCACACACTGCACCACGAAGCTGTACACACACTGTACCACGAAGCTGTACACACACTGTACCACGAAGCTGTACACACACTGTACCACGAAGCTGTACACACACTGTACCACGAAGCTGTACACACACTGTACCACGAAGCTGTATACACACTGTACCATGAAGCTGTACACACACTGTACCACGAAGCTGTACACACACACTGTACCACGAAGCTGTACCGCACACTGTACCACGAAGCTGTACACACACTGTACCACGAAGCTGTACACACACTGTACTACGAAGCTGTACACACACTGTACCATGAAGCTGTACACACACTGTACCAGGAAGCTGTACACACACTGTATCACGAAGCTGTACACACACACTGTACCACGAAGCTGTACCGCACACTGTACCACGAAGCTGTACACACACTGTACTACAAAGCTGTACACACACTGTACCATGAAGCTGTACACACACTGTACCACGAAGCTGTACACACACTGTACCACGAAGCTGTACAAACACACTGTACCACGAAGCTGTACACACACTGTACCACGAAGCTGTACACACACACTGTACCACGAAACTGTACACACACTGTACCACGAAGCTGTACACACACTGTACCACGAAGCTGTACACACACTGTACCACGAAGCTGTACACACACTGTACCATGAAGCTGTACACACACTGTACCCCGAAGCTGTACACACACTGTACCACGAAGCTGTACCGCACACTGTACCACGAAGCTGTACACACACTGTACCACGAAGCTGTACACACACTGTACCACGAAGTTGTACACACACTGTACCATGAAGCTGTACACACACTGTACCACGAAGCTGTACACACACTGTACCACGAAGCTGTACACACACTGTACCACGAAGCTGTACACACACTGTACCACGAAGCTGTACACACACTGTACCACGAAGCTGTACACACACTGTACCACAAAGCTGTACCGCACACTGTACCACGAAGCTGTACACACACACACACTGTACCACGAAGCTGTACACACACTGTACCACGAAGCTGTACACACACTGTACCACGAAGCTGTACACACACTGTACCATGAAGCTGTACACACCCTGTACCACGAAGCTGTACACACACTGTACCACGAAGCTGTACACACACTGTACCACGAAGCTGTACACACACTGTACCATGAAGCTGTACACACACTGTACCACGAAGCTGTACACACACTGTACCACGAAGCTGTACACACACACTGTACCACGAAGCTGTACACACACTGTGCCACGAAGCTGTACACACACTGTACCACGAAGCTGTACACACACACTGTACCACGAAGCTGTACACACACTGTACCACGAAGCAGTACACACACTGTACCACGAAGCTGTACACACACTGTACCACGAAGCTGTACACACACTGTACCACGAAGCTGTACACACACTGTACCACGAAGCTGTATACACACTGCACCATGAAGCTGTGCACACACTGTACCACGAAGCTGTACACACACACTGTACCACGAAGCTGTACCACACACTGTACCACGAAGCTGTACACACACTGTACCACGAAGCTGTACACACACTGTACCACGAAGCTGTACACACACTGTACCACGAAGCTGTACACACACTGTACCACGAAGCTGTATACACACACTGTACCATGAAGCTGTACACACACTGTACCATGAAGCTGTACACACACTGTACCATGAACCTGTACCACACTGTACCACGAAGCTGTCCCACACACTGTACCACGAAGCTGTACACACCCTGTACCACGAAGCTGTACACACACTGTACCACGAAGCTGTACACACCCTGTACCACGAAGCTGTACACACCCTGTACCACGAAGCTGTACACACACTGTACCACGAAGCTGTAAACACACTGTACCACGAAGCTGTACACACACTGTACCATGAAGCTGTACACACACTGTACCACGAAGCTGTACACACACACTGTACCATGAAGCTGTACACACACTGTACCATGAAGCTGTACACACACTGTACAACGAAGCTGTACACACACTGTACCACGAAGCTGTACACACACACTGTACCACGAAGCTGTACACACATTGTACCACGAAGCTGTACAGACACTGTACCACGAAGCTGTACACACACTGTACTACGAAGCTATACACACACTGAAACAACGAAGCTGTACACACACTGTACCACGAAGCTGTACACACACTGTACCACGAAGCTGTACACACACACTGTACCACGAAGCTGTACACACACTGTACCATGAAGCTGTACACACACTGTACCACGAAGCTGTACAAACACTGTACCACGAAGCTGTACACACACTGTACCACGAAGCTGTACACACACATTGTACCACGAAGCTGTACACACACTGGACCACGAAGCTGTACACACACTGTACCACGAAGCTGTACACACACTGTACCACGAAGCTGTACACACACTGCACCACGAAGCTGTACACACACACTGTACCACGAAGCTGTACACACACTGTACCACGAAGCTGTACACACACTGTACCACGAAGCTGTACACACACTGTACGACGAAGCTGTACACACACTGTACCATGAAGATGTACACACACTGTACCACGAAGCTGTACACACACTGTACCATGAAGCTGTACACACACTGTACCATGAAGCTGTATACACACTGTACCACGAAGCTGTACACACACTGTACCACGAAGCTGTACACACACACTGTACCACAAAGCTGTACACACACTGTACCACGAAGCTGTACACACACTGTACCACGAAGCTGTACACACACTGTACCACGAAGCTGTACACACACTGTACCACGAAGCTGTACACACACTGTACCACGAAGCTGTACACACACTGTACCACGAAGCTGTACACACACTGTACCAAGAAGCTGTACACACACTGTACCACGAAGCTGTACACACACTGTACCACGAAGCTGTACACACACTGTACCACGAAGCTGTACACACACTGAACCACGAAGCTGTACACACACTGTACCACGAAGCTGTACACACACTGTACCACGAAGCTGTACACACACTGTACCACGAAGCTGTACACACACTGTACCACGAAGCTGTACACACACTGCACCACGAAGCTGCACACACACTGTACCACGAAGCAGTACACACACTGTACCACGAAGCTGTACACACACTGTTACTCGAAGCTGTACCACACACTGTACCACGAAGCTGTACACACACACTGTACCACGAAGCTGTACACACACACTGTACCACGAAGCTGTACACACACTGTACCACGAAGCTGTACACACACTGTACCACGAAGCTGTACCACACACTGTACCACGAAGCTGTACACACACACTGTACCACGAAGCTGTACACACACTGTACCACGAAGCTGTACACACACTGTAGCACGAAGCTGTACACACTGTACCACGAAGCTGTACACACACTGTACCACGAAGCTGTACACACACTGTACCACAAAGCTGTACCGCACACTGTACCACGAAGCTGTACACACACACTGTACCACGAAGCTGTACACACACTGTACCACGAAGCTGTACACGCACTGTACCACGAAGCTGTACACACACTGCACCATGAAGCTGTACACACCCTGTACCATGAAGCTGTACACACACTGTACCACGAAGCTGTACACACACTGTACCACGAAGCTGTACACACACTGTACCACGAAGCTGTACACACACTGTACCACGAAGCTGTACACACACACACTGTACCACGAAGCTGTACACACACTGTACCACGAAGCTGTACACACACTGTACCACGAAGCTGTACACACACTGTACCATGCAGCTGTACACACACTCTACCACGAATCTGTACACACACTGTACCATGAAGCTGTACACACACTGTACCACGAAGCTGTACACACACTGTACCACGAAGCTGTACACACACTGTACCACGAAGCTGTACACACACTGTACCACGAAGCTGTACACACACTGTACCACGAAGCTGTACACACACTGTACCACGAAGCTGTACACACACTGTACCACGAAGCTGTACACACACACACTGTACCACGAAGCTGTACACACACTGTACCACGAAGCTGTACACACACTGTACCACGAAGCTGTACACACACTGTACCACGAAGCTGTACACACATTGTACCACGAAGCTGTACACACACTGTACCACGAAGCTGTACACACACTGTACCATGAAGCTGTACACACACTGTACCACGAAGCTGTACACACACTGTACCACGAAGCTGTACACACACACTGTACCACGAAGCTGTACACACACTGTACCACGAAGCTGTACACACACTGTACCACGAAGCTGTACACACACTGTACCACGAAGCTGTACACACACTGTACCACGAAGCTGTACACACACACACTGTACCACGAAGCTGTACACACACTGTACAACGAAGCTGTACACACACTGTACCACGAAGCTGTACACACACTGTACCACGAAGCTGTACCGCACACTGTACCACGAAGCTGTACACACACTGTACCATGAAGCTGTACACACATTGTACCACGAAGCTGTACAGACACATGGTACCACGAAGCTGTACACACACTGTACCATGAAGCTGTACACACACGGTACCACGAAGCTGTACACACACTGTACCACGAAGCTGTACCGCACACTGTACCACGAAGCTGTGCACACACTGTACCATGAAGCTGTACACACACTGTACCACGAAGCTGTACACACACACTGTACCACGAAGCTGTACACACACTGTACCACGAAGCTGTGCACACACTGTACCACGAAGCTGTACACACACACCTTGTACCATGAAGCTGTACACACACTGTACCACGAAGCTGTACACACACTGTACCACGAAGCTGTACACACACTGTACCACGAAGCTGTACACACACTGTACCACGAAGCTGTACACACACTGTACCACGAAGCTGTACACACACTGTACCACGAAGCTGTACCACACACTGTACCACGAAGCTGTACACACACTGTACCACGAAGCTGTACACACACTGTACCACGAAGCTGTACACACACATTGTACCACGAAGCTGTACACACACTGTACCACGAAGCTGTACACACACTGTACCACGAAGCTGTACACACACACACACACTGTACCATGAAGCTGTACACACACTGTACCACGAAGCTGTACACACACTGTACCACGAAGCTGTACACACACTGTACCACGAAGCTGTACACACACTGTACCACGAAGCTGTACACACACTGTACCACGAAGCTGTACACACACTGTACCACGAAGCTGTACACACACTGTACCACGAAGCTGTACACACACACTGTACCATGAAGCTGTACACACACTGTACCACGAAGCTGTACACATACTGTACCACGAAGCTGTACACACACTGTACCATGAAGCTGTACACACACTGTACCACGAAGCTGTACACACACTGTACCACGAAGCTGTACACACACTGTACCACGAAGCTGTGCACACACTGTACCACGAAGCTGTACACACACTGTACCACGAAGCTGTACACACACTGTACCACGAAGCTGTACACACACTGTACCATGAAGCTGTACACACACTGTACCACGAAGCTGTACACACACTGTACCACGAAGCTGTATACACACTGGACCATGAAGCTGTACACACACTGTACCACGAAGCTGTACACACACACTGTACCACGAAGCTGTACCGCACACTGTACCACGAAGCTGTACACACACTGTACCACGAAGCTGTACACACACTGTACCACGAAGCTGTACACACACTGTACCATGAAGCTGTACACACACTGTACCACGAAGCTGTACACACACACTGTACCACGAAGCTGTACACACACTGTACCACGAAGCTGTACACACACACACTGTACCACGAAGCTGTACACACACTGTACCACGGAGCTGTACACACACTGTACCACGAAGCTGTGCACACACTGTACCACGAAGCTGTACACACACTGTACCATGAAGCTGTACACACACTGTACCCCGAAGCTGTACACACACTGTACCACGAAGCTGTACCGCACACTGTACCACGAAGCTGTACACACACTGTACCACGAAGCTGTACACACACTGTACCACGAAGTTGTACACACACTGTACCATGAAGCTGTACACACACTGTACCACGAAGCTGTACACACACTGTACCACGAAGCTGTACACACACTGTACCACGAAGCTGTACACACACTGTACCACGAAGCTGTACACACACTGTACCACGAAGCTGTACACACACTGTACCACAAAGCTGTACCGCACACTGTACCACGAAGCTGTACACACACACACACTGTACCACGAAGCTGTACACACACTGTACCACGAAGCTGTACACACACTGTACCACGAAGCTGTACACACACTGTACCATGAAGCTGTACACACCCTGTACCACGAAGCTGTACACACACTGTACCACGAAGCTGTACACACACTGTACCACGAAGCTGTACACACACTGTACCATGAAGCTGTACACACACTGTACCACGAAGCTGTACACACACTGTACCACGAAGCTGTACACACACAATGTACCACGAAGCTGTACACACACTGTGCCACGAAGCTGTACACACACTGTACCACGAAGCTGTACACACACACTGTACCACGAAGCTGTACACACACTGTACCATGAAGCTGTACACACACTGTACCACGAAGCTGTACACACACACTGTACCACGAAGCTGTACCGCACACTGTACCACGAAGCTGTACACACACTGTACCACGAAGCTGTACACACACTGTACCACGAAGCTGTACACACACTGTACCACGAAGCTGTACACACACACTGTACCATGAAGCTGTACACACACTGTACCATGAAGCTGTACACACACTGTACCATGAAGCTGTACCACACTGTACCACGAAGCTGTCCCACACACTGTACCACGAAGCTGTACACACCCTGTACCACGAAGCTGTACACACACTGTACCACGAAGCTGTACACACCCTGTACCACGAAGCTGTACACACCCTGTACCACGAAGCTGTACACACACTGTACCACGAAGCTGTTAACACACTGTACCACGAAGCTGTACACACACTGTACCATGAAGCTGTACACACACTGTACCACGAAGCTGTACACACACACTGTACCATGAAGCTGTACACACACTGTACCATGAAGCTGTGCACACACTGTACCACGAAGCTGTACACACACTGTACCACGAAGCTGTACAAACACACTGTACCACGAAGCTGTACACACACTGTACCACGAAGCTGTACAGACACTGTACCACGAAGCTTTACACACACTGTACCACGAAGCTATACACACACTGAAACAACGAAGCTGTACACACACTGTACCACGAAGCTGTACACACACTGTACCACGAAGCTGTACACACACACTGTACCACGAAGCTGTACACACACTGTACCATGAAGCTGTACACACACTGTACCACGAAGCTGTACACACACTGTACCACGAAGCTGTACACACACTGTACCACGAAGCTGTACACACACACTGTACCACGAAGCTGTACACACACTGGACCACGAAGCTGTACACACACTGTACCACGAAGCTGTACACACACTGTACCACGAAGCTGTACACACACTGCACCACGAAGCTGTACACACACACTGTACCACGAAGCTGTACACACACTGTACCACGAAGCTGTACACACACTGTACCACGAAGCTGTACACACACTGTACGACGAAGCTGTACACACACTGTACCACGAAGCTGTACACACACTGTACCACGAAGCTGTACACACACTGTACCATGAAGCTGTACACCCACACTGTACCATGAAGCTGTACACACACTGTACCACGAAGCTGTACACACACTGTACCACGAAGCTGTACACACACACTGTACCACGAAGCTGTACACACACGGTACCACGAAGCTGTACACACACTGTAACATGAAGCTGTACACACACTGTACCACGAAGCTGTACACACACTGTACCACGAATCTGTACACAAACTGTACCACGAAGCTGTACCACACACTGTACCACAAGGCTGTACACACACTGTACCACGAAGCTGTACACACACACTGTACCATGAAGCTGTACACACACTGTACCACGAAGCTGTACCACACACTGTACCACGAAGCTGTACACACACTGTACCACGAAGCTGTACACACACACTGTACCACGAAGCTGTACACACACTGTACCACGAAGCTGTACACACACACTGTACCACGAAGATGTACACACACTGTACCACGAAGCTGTACACACACTGTACCACGAAGCTGTACACACACTGTACCATGAAGCTGTACACACACTGTACCACGAAGCTGTACACACACTGTACCACGAAGCTGTACACACACTGTACCACGAAGCTGTACACACACTGTACCACGAAGCTGTACACACACTGTACCACGAAGCTGTACACACACTGTACCACGAAGCTGTACACACACTGTACCACGAAGCTGTACACACACTGTACCATGAAGCTGTACACACACTGTACCACGAAGCTGTACACACACACTGTACCACGAAGCTGTACCGCACACTGTACCACGAAGCTGTACACACACTGTACCACGAAGCTGTACCGCACACTGTACCACAAAGCTGTACACACACTGTACCACGAAGCTGTACACACACTGTACCATGAAGCTGTACACACACTGTACCACGAAGCTGTACACACACTGTACCACGAAGCTGTACACACACTGTACCACGAAGCTGTACACACTGTACCACGAAGCTGTACACACACTGTACCACGAAGCTGTACACACACTGTACCACAAAGCTGTACCGCACACTGTACCACGAAGCTGTACACACACACTGTACCACGAAGCTGTACACACACTGTACCATGAAGCTGTACACACACTGTACCACGAAGCTGTACACACACTGTACTACGAAGCTGTACACACACTGTACCACGAAGCTGTACACACACTGTACCACGAAGCTGTACACACACTGTACCACGAAGCTGTACACACACTGTACCACGAAGCTGTACACACACACACTGTACCACGAAGCTGTACACACACTGTACCACGAAGCTGTACACACACTGTACCACGAAGCTGTACACACACTGTACCACGAAGCTGTACCGCACACTGTACCACGAAGCTGTACACACACTGTACCATGAAGCTGTACACACACTGTACCACGAAGCTGTACACACATACTGTACCACGAAGCTGTACACACACTGTACCACGAAGCTGTACACACACTGTACCACGAAGCTGTACACACACTGTACCACGAAGCTGTACCGCACACTGTACCACGAAGCTGTACACACACTGTACCACGAAGCTGTACCGCACACTGTACCACGAAGCTGTGCACACACTGTACCATGAAGCTGTACACACCCTGTACCATGAAGCTGTACACACACTATACCACGAAGCTGTACACACACTGTACCACGAAGCTGTACACACACTGTACCACGAAGCTGTACACACACTGTACCACGAAGCTGTACACACACACTGTACCACGAAGCTGTACACACACTGTACCACGAAGCTGTACACACATTTTACCACGAAGCTGTACACACACTGTACCACGAAGCTGTACACACACTGTACCATGAAGCTGTACACACACTGTACCACGAAGCTGTACACACACTGTACCACGAAGCTGTACACACACACTGTACCACGAAGCTGTACACACACTGTACCACGAAGCTGTACACACACTGTACCACGAAGCTGTACACACACTGTACCACGAAGCTGTACACACACTGTACCACGAAGCTGTACACACACACACTTTACCACGAAGCTGTACACATACACCCTGTACCATGAAGCTGTACACACACGGTACCACGAAGCTGTACACACACTGTACCACGAAGCTGTACACACACTGTACCACGAAGCTGTACACACACTGTACCACGAAGCTGCACACACACTGTACCATGAAGCTGTACACACACTGTACCACGAAGCTGCACACACACTGTACCATGAAGCTGTACACACACTGTACCACGAAGCTGTACACACACGGTACCACGAAGCTGCACACACACTGTACCATGAAGCTGTACACACACTGTACCACGAAGCTGTACACACACTGTACCACGAAGCTGTACACACACTGTACCATGAAGCTGTACACACACTGTACCACGAAGCTGTACACACACTGTACCATGAAGCTGTACACACACTGTACCACGAAGCTGTACACACACTGTACCACGAAACTGTACCGCACACTGTACCACGAAGCTGTACACACACAATGTACCACGAAGCTGTACACACACTGTACCACGAAGCTGTACCGCACACTGTACCACGAAGCTGCACACACACTGTACCATGAAGCTGTACACACACTGTACCACGAAGCTGTACACACACTGTACCACGAAGCTGTACACACACTGTACCACGAAGCTGTACACACACTGTACCACGAAGCTGTACACACACTGTACCACGAAGCTGTACACACACTGTACCATGAAGCTGTACACACCCTGTACCACGAAGCTGTACACACACTGTACCACGAAGCTGTACACACACTGTACCACGAAGCTGTACACACACTGTACCATGAAGCTGTACACACACTGTACCACGAAGCGGTACACACACTGTACCACGAAGCTGTACACACACACTGTACCACGAAGCTGTACACACACTGTACCATGAAGCTGTACACCCACACTGTACCACGAAGCTGTACCACACACTGTACCACGAAGCTGTACACACACTGTACCACGAAGCTGTACACACACACTGTACCACGAAGCTGTACACACACTGTACCACGAAGCTGTACACACACTGTAACATGAAGCTGTACACACACTGTACCACGAAGCTGTACACACACTGTACCACGAATCTGTACACAAACTGTACCACGAAGCTGTACCACACACTGTACCACAAGGCTGTACACACACTGTACCACGAAGCTGTACACACACACTGTACCATGAAGCTGTACACACACTGTACCACGAAGCTGTACCACACACTGTACCACGAAGCTGTACACACACTGTACCACGAAGCTGTACACACACACTGTACCACGAAGCTGTACACACACTGTACCACGAAGCTGTACACACACACTGTACCACGAAGATGTACACACACTGTACCACGAAGCTGTACACACACTGTACCACGAAGCTGTACACACACTGTACCATGAAGCTGTACACACACTGTACCACGAAGCTGTACACACACTGCACCACGAAGCTGTACACACACTGTACCACGAAGCTGTACACACACTGTACCACGAAGCTGTACACACACTGTACCACGAAGCTGTACACACACTGTACCACGAAGCTGTACACACACTGTACCACGAAGCTGTATACACACTGTACCATGAAGCTGTACACACACTGTACCACGAAGCTGTACACACACACTGTACCACGAAGCTGTACCGCACACTGTACCACGAAGCTGTACACACACTGTACCACGAAGCTGTACCGCACACTGTACCACAAAGCTGTACACACACTGTACCACGAAGCTGTACACACACTGTACCATGAAGCTGTACCCACACTGTACCACGAAGCTGTACACACACTGTACCACGAAGCTGTACACACACTGTACCACGAAGCTGTACACACTGTACCACGAAGCTGTACACACACTGTACCACGAAGCTGTACACACACTGTACCACAAAGCTGTACCGCACACTGTACCACGAAGCTGTACACACACACTGTACCACGAAGCTGTACACACACTGTACCACGAAGCTGTACACCCACTGTACCACGAAGCTGTACACACACTGCACCATGAAGCTGTACACACCCTGTACCATGAAGCTGTACACACACTGTACCACGAAGCTGTACACACACTGTACCACGAAGCTGTACACACACTGTACCACGAAGCTGTACACACACTGTACCACGAAGCTGTACACACACACTGTACCACGAAGCTGTACACACACTGTACCACGAAGCTGTACACACACTGTACCACGAAGCTGTACACACACTGTACCATGCAGCTGTACACACACTCTACCACGAAGCTGTACACACACTGTACCATGAAGCTGTACACACACTGTACCACGAAGCTGTACACACACTGTACTACGAAGCTGTACACACACTGTACCACGAAGCTGTACACACACTGTACCACGAAGCTGTACACACACTGTACCACGAAGCTGTACACACACTGTACCACGAAGCTGTACACACACAGACTGTACCACGAAGCTGTACACACACTGTACCACGAAGCTGTACACACACTGTACCACGAAGCTGTACACACACTGTACCACGAAGCTGTACCGCATACTGTACCACGAAGCTGTACATACACTGTACCATGAAGCTGTACACACACTGTACCACGAAGCTGTACACACACACTGTACCACGAAGCTGTACACACACTGTACCACGAAGCTGTACACACACTGTACCACGAAGCTGTACACACACTGTACCACGAAGCTGTACCGCACACTGTACCACGAAGCTGTACACACACTGTACCACGAAGCTATACCGCACACTGTACCACGAAGCTGTGCACACACTGTACCATGAAGCTGTACACACCCTGTACCATGAAGCTGTACACACACTATACCACGAAGCTGTACACACACTGTACCACGAAGCTGTACACACACTGTACCACGAAGCTGTACACACACTGTACCACGAAGCTGTACACACACACTGTACCACGAAGCTGTACACACACTGTACCACGAAGCTGTACACACATTTTACCACGAAGCTGTACACACACTGTACCACGAAGCTGTACACACACTGTACCATGAAGCTGTACACACACTGTACCACGAAGCTGTACACACACTGTACCACGAAGCTGTACACACACACTGTACCACGAAGCTGTACACACACTGTACCACGAAGCTGTACACACACTGTACCACGAAGCTGTACACACACTGTACCACGAAGCTGTACACACACTGTACCACGAAGCTGTACACACACACACTGTACCACGAAGCTGTACACACCCACCCTGTACCATGAAGCTGTACACACACGGTACCACGAAGCTGTACACACACTGTACCACGAAGCTGTACACACACTGTACCACGAAGCTGTACACACACTGTACCACGAAGCTGTACACACACTGTACCACGAAGCTGTACACACACTGTACCACGAAGCTGTACACACACTGTACCACAAAGCTGTACCACACACTGTACCAAGAAGCTGTACACACACTGTACCACGAAGCTGTACACACACTGTACCACGAAGCTGTACACACACATTATACCACGAAGCTGTACACACACTGTACCACGAAGCTGTACACACACTGTACCACGAAGCTGTACACACACACTGTACCATGAAGCTGTACACACACTGTACGACGAAGCTGTACACACACTGTACCACGAAGCTGTACACACACTGTACCACGAAGCTGTACACACACTGTACCACGAAGCTGTACACACACTGTACCACGAAGCTGTACACACACTGTACCACGAAGCTGTACACACACTGTACCACGAAGCTGTACACACACTGTACCACGAAGCTGTACACACACTGTACCACGAAGCTGTACACACACTGTACCACGAAGCTGTACACACACTGTACCACGAAGCTGTACACACACTGTACCACGAAGCCGTATACACACTGTACCATGAAGCTGTACACACACTGTACCACGAAGCTGTACACACACACTGTACCACGAAGCTGTACCGCACACTGTACCACGAAGCTGTACACACACTGTACCACGAAGCTGTACCGCACACTGTACCACAAAGCTGTACACACACTGTACCACGAAGCTGTACACACACTGTACCATGAAGCTGTACACACACTGTACCACGAAGCTGTACCCACACTGTACCACGAAGCTGTACACACACTGTACCACGAAGCTGTACACACTGTACCACGAAGCTGTACACACACTGTACCACGAAGCTGTACACACACTGTACCACAAAGCTGTACCGCACACTGTACCACGAAGCTGTACACACACACTGTACCACGAAGCTGTACACACACTGTACCATGAAGCTGTACACACACTGTACCACGAAGCTGTACACACACTGTACTACGAAGCTGTACACACACTGTACCACGAAGCTGTACACACACTGTACCACGAAGCTGTACACACACTGTACCACGAAGCTGTACACACACTGTACCACGAAGCTGTACACACACACACTGTACCACGAAGCTGTACACACACTGTACCACGAAGCTGTACACACACTGCACCACGAAGCTGTACACACACTGTACCACGAAGCTGTACCGCACACTGTACCACGAAGCTGTACACACACTGTACCATGAAGCTGTACACACACTGTACCACGAAGCTGTACACACATACTGTACCACGAAGCTGTACACACACTGTACCACGAAGCTGTACACACACTGTACCACGAAGCTGTACACACACTGTACCACGAAGCTGTACCGCACACTGTACCACGAAGCTGTACACACACTGTACCACGAAGCTGTACCGCACACTGTACCACGAAGCTGTGCACACACTGTACCATGAAGCTGTACACACCCTGTACCATGAAGCTGTACACACACTATACCACGAAGCTGTACACACACTGTACCACGAAGCTGTACACACACTGTACCACGAAGCTGTACACACACTGTACCACGAAGCTGTACACACACACTGTACCACGAAGCTGTACACACACTGTACCACGAAGCTGTACACACATTTTACCACGAAGCTGTACACACACTGTACCACGAAGCTGTACACACACTGTACCATGAAGCTGTACACACACTGTACCACGAAGCTGTACACACACTGTACCACGAAGCTGTACACACACACTGTACCACGAAGCTGTACACACACTGTACCACGAAGCTGTACACACACTGTACCACGAAGCTGTACACACACTGTACCACGAAGCTGTACACACACTGTACCACGAAGCTGTACACACACACACTGTACCACGAAGCTGTACACATACACCCTGTACCATGAAGCTGTACACACACGGTACCACGAAGCTGTACACACACTGTACCACGAAGCTGTACACACACTGTACCACGAAGCTGTACACACACTGTACCACGAAGCTGCACACACACTGTACCATGAAGCTGTACACACACTGTACCACGAAGCTGCACACACACTGTACCATGAAGCTGTACACACACTGTACCACGAAGCTGTACACACACGGTACCACGAAGCTGCACACACACTGTACCATGAAGCTGTACACACACTGTACCACGAAGCTGTACACACACTGTACCACGAAGCTGTACACACACTGCACCATGAAGCTGTACACACACTGTACCACGAAGCTGTACACACACTGTACCATGAAGCTGTACACACACTGTACCACGAAGCTGTACACACACTGTACCACGAAACTGTACCGCACACTGTACCACGAAGCTGTACACACACACTGTACCACGAAGCTGTACACACACTGTACCACGAAGCTGTACCGCACACTGTACCACGAAGCTGCACACACACTGTACCATGAAGCTGTACACACACTGTACCACGAAGCTGTACACACACTGTACCACGAAGCTGTACACACACTGTACCACGAAGCTGTACACACACTGTACCACGAAGCTGTACACACACTGTACCACGAAGCTGTACACACACTGTACCATGAAGCTGTACACACCCTGTACCACGAAGCTGTACACACACTGTACCACGAAGCTGTACACACACTGTACCACGAAGCTGTACACACACTGTACCATGAAGCTGTACACACACTGTACCACGAAGCGGTACACACACTGTACCACGAAGCTGTACACACACACTGTACCACGAAGCTGTACACACACTGTACCATGAAGCTGTACACCCACACTGTACCACGAAGCTGTACCACACACTGTACCACGAAGCTGTACACACACTGTACCACGAAGCTGTACACACACACTGTACCACGAAGCTGTACACACACTGTACCACGAAGCTGTACACACACTGTAACATGAAGCTGTACACACACTGTACCACGAAGCTGTACACACACTGTACCACGAATCTGTACACAAACTGTACCACGAAGCTGTACCACACACTGTACCACAAGGCTGTACACACACTGTACCACGAAGCTGTACACACACACTGTACCATGAAGCTGTACACACACTGTACCACGAAGCTGTACCACACACTGTACCACGAAGCTGTACACACACTGTACCACGAAGCTGTACACACACACTGTACCACGAAGCTGTACACACACTGTACCACGAAGCTGTACACACACACTGTACCACGAAGATGTACACACACTGTACCACGAAGCTGTACACACACTGTACCACGAAGCTGTACACACACTGTACCATGAAGCTGTACACACACTGTACCACGAAGCTGTACACACACTGCACCACGAAGCTGTACACACACTGTACCACGAAGCTGTACACACACTGTACCACGAAGCTGTACACACACTGTACCACGAAGCTGTACACACACTGTACCACGAAGCTGTACACACACTGTACCACGAAGCTGTATACACACTGTACCATGAAGCTGTACACACACTGTACCACGAAGCTGTACACACACACTGTACCACGAAGCTGTACCGCACACTGTACCACGAAGCTGTACACACACTGTACCACGAAGCTGTACCGCACACTGTACCACAAAGCTGTACACACACTGTACCACGAAGCTGTACACAAACTGTACCATGAAGCTGTACCCACACTGTACCACGAAGCTGTACACACACTGTACCACGAAGCTGTACACACACTGTACCACGAAGCTGTACACACTGTACCACGAAGCTGTACACACACTGTACCACGAAGCTGTACACACACTGTACCACAAAGCTGTACCGCACACTGTACCACGAAGCTGTACACACACACTGTACCACGAAGCTGTACACACACTGTACCACGAAGCTGTACACCCACTGCACCACGAAGCTGTACACACACTGCACCATGAAGCTGTACACACCCTGTACCATGAAGCTGTACACACACTGTACCACGAAGCTGTACACACACTGTACCACGAAGCTGTACACACACTGTACCACGAAGCTGTACACACACTGTACCACGAAGCTGTACACACACACTGTACCACGAAGCTGTACACACACTGTACCACGAAGCTGTACACACACTGTACCACGAAGCTGTACACACACTGTACCATGCAGCTGTACACACACTCTACCACGAAGCTGTACACACACTGTACCATGAAGCTGTACACACACTGTACCACGAAGCTGTACACACACTGTACTACGAAGCTGTACACACACTGTACCACGAAGCTGTACACACACTGTACCACGAAGCTGTACACACACTGTACCACGAAGCTGTACACACACTGTACCACGAAGCTGTACACACACAGACTGTACCACGAAGCTGTACACACACTGTACCACGAAGCTGTACACACACTGTACCACGAAGCTGTACACACACTGTACCACGAAGCTGTACCGCACACTGTACCACGAAGCTGTACACACACTGTACCATGAAGCTGTACACACACTGTACCACGAAGCTGTACACACACACACTGTACCACGAAGCTGTACACACACTGTACCACGAAGCTGTACACACACTGTACCACGAAGCTGTACACACACTGTACCACGAAGCTGTACCGCACACTGTACCACGAAGCTGTACACACACTGTACCACGAAGCTATACCGCACACTGTACCACGAAGCTGTGCACACACTGTACCATGAAGCTGTACACACCCTGTACCATGAAGCTGTACACACACTATACCACGAAGCTGTACACGCACTGTACCACGAAGCTGTACACACACTGTACCACGAAGCTGTACACACACTGTACCACGAAGCTGTACACACACACTGTACCACGAAGCTGTACACACACTGTACCACGAAGCTGTACACACATTTTACCACGAAGCTGTACACACACTGTACCACGAAGCTGTACACACACTGTACCATGAAGCTGTACACACACTGTACCACGAAGCTGTACACACACTGTACCACGAAGCTGTACACACACACTGTACCACGAAGCTGTACACACACTGTACCACGAAGCTGTACACACACTGTACCACGAAGCTGTACACACACTGTACCACGAAGCTGTACACACACTGTACCACGAAGCTGTACACACACACACTGTACCACGAAGCTGTACACACCCACCCTGTACCATGAAGCTGTACACACACGGTACCACGAAGCTGTACACACACTGTACCACGAAGCTGTACACACACTGTACCACGAAGCTGTACACACACTGTACCACGAAGCTGTACACACACTGTACCACGAAGCTGTACACACACTGTACCACGAAGCTGTACACACACTGTACCACGAAGCTGTACCACACACTGTACCAAGAAGCTGTACACACACTGTACCACGAAGCTGTACACACACTGTACCACGAAGCTGTACACACACATTATACCACGAAGCTGTACACACACTGTACCACGAAGCTGTACACACACTGTACCACGAAGCTGTACACACACACTGTACCATGAAGCTGTACACACACTGTACGACGAAGCTGTACACACACTGTACCACGAAGCTGTACACACACTGTACCACGAAGCTGTACACACACTGTACCACGAAGCTGTACACACACTGTACCACGAAGCTGTACACACACTGTACCACGAAGCTGTACACACACTGTACCACGAAGCTGTACACACACACACTGTACCATGAAGCTGTACACACACTGTACCACGAAGCTGTACACATACTGTACCACGAAGCTGTACACACACTGTACCATGAAGCTGTACACACACTGTACCACGAAGCTGTACACACACTGTACCACGAAGCTGTACACACACTGTACCACGAAGCTGTGCACACACTGTACCACGAAGCTGTACACACACTGTACCACGAAGCTGTACACACACTGTACCACGAAGCTGTACACACACTGTACCACGAAGCTGTACACAAACTGTACCACGAAGCTGTACACACACTGTACCACGAAGCTGTATACACACTGTACCATGAAGCTGTACACACACTGTACCACAAAGCTGTACACACACACACTGTACCACGAAGCTGTACCGCACACTGTACCACGAAGCTGTACACACACTGTACCACGAAGCTGTACACACACTGTACCACGAAGCTGTACACACACTGTACCATGAAGCTGTACACACAATGTACCAGGAAGCTGTACACACACTGTATCACGAAGCTGTACACACACACTGTACCACGAAGCTGTACCGCACACTGTACCACGAAGCTGTACACACACTGTACCACAAAGCTGTAAACACACTGTACCATGAAGCTGTACACACACTGTACCAAGAAGCTGTACACACACTGTACCACGAAGCTGTACACACACACACTGTACCACGAAGCTGTACACACACTGTACCACGAAGCTGTACACACACACTGTACCACGAAGCTGTACATACACTGTACCACGAAGCTGTACACACACTGTACCACGAAGCTGTATACACACTGTACCACGAAGCTGTACACACACTGTACCATGAAGCTGTACAAACACTGTACCCCGAAGCTGTACACACACTGTACCACGAAGCTGTACCGCACACTGTACCACGAAGCTGTACACACACTGTACCACGAAGCTGTACACACACTGTACCACGAAGTTGTACACACACTGTACCATGAAGCTGTACACACACTGTACCACGAAGCTGTACACACACTGTACCACGAAGCTGTACACACACTGTACCACGAAGCTGTACACACACTGTACCACGAAGCTGTACACACACTGTACCACGAAGCTGTACACACACTGTACCACAAAGCTGTACCGCACACTGTACCACGAAGCTGTACACACACACACTGTACCACGAAGCTGTACACACACTGTACCACGAAGCTGTACACACACTGTACCACGAAGCTGTACACACACTGTACCATGAAGCTGTACACACCCTGTACCACGAAGCTGTACACACACTGTACCACGAAGCTGTACACACACTGTACCACGAAGCTGTACACACACTGTACCACGAAGCTGTACACACACACTGTACCACGAAGCTGTACACACACTGTACCACGAAGCTGTACACACACACTGTACCACGAAGATGTACACACACTGTACCACGAAGCTGTACACACACTGTACCACGAAGCTGTACACACACTGTACCATGAAGCTGTACACACACTGTACCACGAAGCTGTACACACACTGTACCACGAAGCTGTACACACACTGTACCACGAAGCTGTACACACACTGTACCACGAAGCTGTACACACACTGTACCACGAAGCTGTACACACACTGTACCACGAAGCTGTACACACACTGTACCACGAAGCTGTATACACACTGTACCATGAAGCTGTACACACACTGTACCACGAAGCTGTACACACACACTGTACCACGAAGCTGTACCGCACACTGTACCACGAAGCTGTACACACACTGTACCACGAAGCTGTACCGCACACTGTACCACAAAGCTGTACACACACTGTACCACGAAGCTGTACACACACTGTACCATGAAGCTGTACACACACTGTACCACGAAGCTGTACACACACTGTACCACGAAGCTGTACACACACTGTACCACGAAGCTGTACACACTGTACCACGAAGCTGTACACACATGGTACCACGAAGCTGTACACACACTGTACCACAAAGATGTACCGCACACTGTACCACGAAGCTGTACACACACACTGTACCACGAAGCTGTACACACACTGTACCACGAAGCTGTACACACACTGTACCACGAAGCTGTACACACACTGCACCATGAAGCTGTACACACCCTGTACCATGAAGCTGTACACACACTGTACCACGAAGCTGTACACACACTGTACCACGAAGCTGTACACACACTGTACCACGAAGCTGTACACACACTGTACCACGAAGCTGTACACACACACTGTACCACGAAGCTGTACACACACTGTACCACGAAGCTGTACACACACTGTACCACGAAGCTGTACACACACTGTACCATGCAGCTGTACACACACTCTACCACGAAGCTGTACACACACTGTACCATGAAGCTGTACACACACTGTACCACGAAGCTGTACACACACTGTACTACGAAGCTGTACACACACTGTACCACGAAGCTGTACACACACTGTACCACGAAGCTGTACACACACTGTACCACGAAGCTGTACACACACTGTACCATGAAGCTGTACACCCACACTGTACCACGAAGCTGTACCACACACTGTACCACGAAGCTGTACACACACTGTACCACGAAGCTGTACACACACACTGTACCACGAAGCTGTACACACACTGTACCACGAAGCTGTACACACACTGTAACATGAAGCTGTACACACACTGTACCACGAAGCTGTACACACACTGTACCACGAATCTGTACACAAACTGTACCACAAAGCTGTACCACACACTGTACCACAAGGCTGTACACACACTGTACCACGAAGCTGTACACACACACTGTACCATGAAGCTGTACACACACTGTACCACGAAGCTGTACCACACACTGTACCACGAAGCTGTACACACACTGTACCACGAAGCTGTACACACACACTGTACCACGAAGCTGTACACACACTGTACCACGAAGCTGTACACACACACTGTACCACGAAGATGTACACACACTGTACCACGAAGCTGTACACACACTGTACCACGAAGCTGTACACACACTGTACCATGAAGCTGTACACACACTGTACCACGAAGCTGTACACACACTGTACCACGAAGCTGTACACACACTGTACCACGAAGCTGTACACACACTGTACCACGAAGCTGTACACACACTGTACCACGAAGCTGTACACACACTGTACCACGAAGCTGTACACACACTGTACCACGAAGCTGTATACACACTGTACCATGAAGCTGTACACACACTGTACCACGAAGCTGTACACACACACTGTACCACGAAGCTGTACCGCACACTGTACCACGAAGCTGTACACACACTGTACCACGAAGCTGTACCGCACACTGTACCACAAAGCTGTACACACACTGTACCACGAAGCTGTACACACACTGTACCATGAAGCTGTACACACACTGTACCACGAAGCTGTACACACACTGTACCACGAAGCTGTACACACACTGTACCACGAAGCTGTACACACTGTACCACGAAGCTGTACACACACTGTACCACGAAGCTGTACACACACTGTACCACAAAGCTGTACCGCACACTGTACCACGAAGCTGTACACACACACTGTACCACGAAGCTGTACACACACTGTACCACGAAGCTGTACACACACTGTACCACGAAGCTGTACACACACTGCACCATGAAGCTGTACACACCCTGTACCATGAAGCTGTACACACACTGTACCACGAAGCTGTACACACACTGTACCACGAAGCTGTACACACACTGTACCACGAAGCTGTACACACACTGTACCACGAAGCTGTACACACACACTGTACCACGAAGCTGTACACACACTGTACCACGAAGCTGTACACACACTGTACCACGAAGCTGTACACACACTGTACCATGCAGCTGTACACACACTCTACCACGAAGCTGTACACACACTGTACCATGAAGCTGTACACACACTGTACCACGAAGCTGTACACACACTGTACTACGAAGCTGTACACACACTGTACCACGAAGCTGTACACACACTGTACCACGAAGCTGTACACACACTGTACCACGAAGCTGTACACACACTGTACCACGAAGCTGTACACACACACACTGTACCACGAAGCTGTACACACACTGTACCACGAAGCTGTACACACACTGTACCACGAAGCTGTACACACACTGTACCACGAAGCTGTACCGCACACTGTACCACGAAGCTGTACACACACTGTACCATGAAGCTGTACACACACTGTACCACGAAGCTGTACACACACACTGTACCACGAAGCTGTACACACACTGTACCACGAAGCTGTACACACACTGTACCACGAAGCTGTACACACACTGTACCACGAAGCTGTACCGCACACTGTACCACGAAGCTGTACACACACTGTACCACGAAGCTGTACCGCACACTGTACCACGAAGCTGTGCACACACTGTACCATGAAGCTGTACACACCCTGTACCATGAAGCTGTACACACACTATACCACGAAGCTGTACACACACTGTACCACGAAGCTGTACACACACTGTACCACGAAGCTGTACACACACTGTACCACGAAGCTGTACACACACACTGTACCACGAAGCTGTACACACACTGTACCACGAAGCTGTACACACATTTTACCACGAAGCTGTACACACACTGTACCACGAAGCTGTACACACACTGTACCATGAAGCTGTACACACACTGTACCACGAAGCTGTACACACACTGTACCACGAAGCTGTACACACACACTGTACCACGAAGCTGTACACACACTGTACCACGAAGCTGTACACATACTGTACCACGAAGCTGTACACACACTGTACCACGAAGCTGTACACACACTGTACCAAGAAGCTGTACACACACACACTGTACCACGAAGCTGTACACACACAACCTGTACCATGAAGCTGTACACACACGGTACCACGAAGCTGTACACACACTGTACCACGAAGCTGTACACACACTGTACCACGAAGCTGTACACACACTGTACCACGAAGCTGTACACACACTGTACCACGAAGCTGTACACACACTGTACCACGAAGCTGTACACACACTGTACCACGAAGCTGTACCACACACTGTACCAAGAAGCTGTACACACACTGTACCACGAAACTGTACACACACTGTACCACGAAGCTGTACACACACATTGTACCACGAAGCTGTACACACACTGTACCACGAAGCTGTACACACACTGTACCACGAAGCTGTACACACACACTGTACCATGAAGCTGTACACACACTGTACGACGAAGCTGTACACACACTGTACCACGAAGCTGTACACACACTGTACCACGAAGCTGTACACACACTGTACCACGAAGCTGTACACACACTGTACCACGAAGCTGTACACACACTGTACCACGAAGCTGTACACACACTGTACCACGAAGCTGTACACACACACTGTACCATGAAGCTGTACACACACTGTACCACGAAGCTGTACACATACTGTACCACGAAGCTGTACACACACTGTACCATGAAGCTGTACACACACTGTACCACGAAGCTGTACACACACTGTACCACGAAGCTGTACACACACTGTACCACGAAGCTGTGCACACACTGTACCACGAAGCTGTACACACACTGTACCACGAAGCTGTACACACACTGTACCACGAAGCTGTACACACACTGTACCACGAAGCTGTACACAAACTGTACCACGAAGCTGTACACACACTGTACCACGAAGCTGTATACACACTGTACCATGAAGCTGTACACACACTGTACCACGAAGCTGTACACACACACTGTACCACGAAGCTGTACCGCACACTGTACCACGAAGCTGTACACACACTGTACCACGAAGCTGTACACACACTGTACCACGAAGCTGTACACACACTGTACCATGAAGCTGTACACACACTGTACCAGGAAGCTGTACACACACTGTATCACGAAGCTGTACACACACACTGTACCACGAAGCTGTACCGCACACTGTACCACGAAGCTGTACACACACTGTACCACAAAGCTGTAAACACACTGTACCATGAAGCTGTACACACACTGTACCACGAAGCTGTACACACACTGTACCACGAAGCTGTACACACACACACTGTACCACGAAGCTGTACACACACTGTACCACGAAGCTGTACACACACACTGTACCACGAAGCTGTACACACACTGTACCACGAAGCTGTACACACACTGTACCACGAAGCTGTATACACACTGTACCACGAAGCTGTACACACACTGTACCATGAAGCTGTACACACACTGTACCCCGAAGCTGTACACACACTGTACCACGAAGCAGTACCGCACACTGTACCACGAAGCTGTACACACACTGTACCACGAAGCTGTACACACACTGTACCACGAAGTTGTACACACACTGTACCATGAAGCTCTACACACACTGTACCACGAAACTGTACACACACTGTACCACGAAGCTGTACACACACTGTACCACGAAGCTGTACACACACTGTACCACGAAGCTGTACACACACTGTACCACGAAGCTGTACACACACTGTACCACAAAGCTGTACCGCACACTGTACCACGAAGCTGTACACACACACACACTGTACCACGAAGCTGTACACACACTGTACCACGAAGCTGTACACACACTGTACCACGAAGCTGTACACACACTGTACCATGAAGCTGTACACACCCTGTACCACGAAGCTGTACACACACTGTACCACGAAGCTGTACACACACTGTACCACGAAGCTGTACACACACTGTACCACGAAGCTGTACACACACACTGTACCACGAAGCTGTACACACACTGTACCACGAAGCTGTACACACACACTGTACCACGAAGCTGTACACACACTGTACCATGAAGCTGTACACACACTGTACCACGAAGCTGTACACACACTGTACCAGGAAGCTGTACACACACTGTACCACGAAGCTGTACACACACACTGTACCACGAAGCTGTACACACACTGGACCACGAAGCTGTACACACACTGTACCACGAAGCTGTACACACACTGTACCACGAAGCTGTACACACACTGTACCACGAAGCTGTACACACACTGTACCACGAAGCTGTATACACACTGTACCATGAAGCTGTACACACACTGTACCACGAAGCTGTACACACACACTGTACCACGAAGCTGTACCGCACACTGTACCACGAAGCTGTACACACACTGTACCACGAAGCTGTACCGCACACTGTACCACAAAGCTGTACACACACTGTACCACGAAGCTGTACACACACTGTACCATGAAGCTGTACACACACTGTACCACGAAGCTGTACACACACTGTACCACGAAGCTGTACACACACTGTACCACGAAGCTGTACACACTGTACCACGAAGCTGTACACACACTGTACCACGAAGCTGTACACACACTGTACCACAAAGCTGTACCGCACACTGTACCACGAAGCTGTACACACACACTGTACCACGAAGCTGTACACACACTGTACCACGAAGCTGTACACACACTGTACCACGAAGGTGTACACACACTGCACCATGAAGCTGTACACACCCTGTACCATGAAGCTGTACACACACTGTACCACGAAGCTGTACACACACTGTACCACGAAGCTGTACACACACTGTACCACGAAGCTGTACACACACTGTACCACGAAGCTGTACACACACACTGTACCACGAAGCTGTACACACACTGTACCACGAAGCTGTACACACACTGTACCACGAAGCTGTACACACACTGTACCATGCAGCTGTACACACACTCTACCACGAAGCTGTACACACACTGTACCATGAAGCTGTACACACACTGTACCACGAAGCTGTACACACACTGTACTACGAAGCTGTACACACACTGTACCACGAAGCTGTACACACACTGTACCACGAAGCTGTACACACACTGTACCACGAAGCTGTACACACACTGTACCACGAAGCTGTACACACACACACTGTACCACGAAGCTGTACACACACTGTACCACGAAGCTGTACACACACTGTACCACGAAGCTGTACACACACTGTACCACGAAGCTGTACCGCACACTGTACCACGAAGCTGTACACACACTGTACCATGAAGCTGTACACACACTGTACCACGAAGCTGTACACACACACTGTACCACGAAGCTGTACACACACTGTACCACGAAGCTGTACACACACTGTACCACGAAGCTGTACACACACTGTACCACGAAGCTGTACCGCACACTGTACCACGAAGCTGTACACACACTGTAACACGAAGCTGTACCGCACACTGTACCACGAAGCTGTGCACACACTGTACCATGAAGCTGTACACACCCTGTACCATGAAGCTGTACACACACTATACCACGAAGCTGTACACACACTGTACCACGAAGCTGTACACACACTGTACCACGAAGCTGTACACACACTGTACCACGAAGCTGTACACACAAACTGTACCACGAAGCTGTACACACACTGTACCACGAAGCTGTACACACATTTTACCACGAAGCTGTACACACACTGTACCACGAAGCTGTACACACACTGTACCATGAAGCTGTACACACACTGTACCACGAAGCTGTACACACACTGTACCACGAAGCTGTACACACACACTGTACCACGAAGCTGTACACACACTGTACCACGAAGCTGTACACACACTGTACCACGAAGCTGTACACACACTGTACCACGAAGCTGTACACACACTGTACCACGAAGCTGTACACACACACACTGTACCACGAAGCTGTACACACACACCCTGTACCATGAAGCTGTACACACACGGTACCACGAAGCTGTACACACACTTTACCACGAAGCTGTACACACACTGTACCACGAAGCTGTACACACACTGTACCACGAAGCTGTACACACACTGTACCACGAAGCTGTACACACACTGTACCACGAAGCTGTACACACACTGTACCACGAAGCTGTACCACACACTGTACCAAGAAGCTGTACATACACTGTACCACGAAGCTGTACACACACTGTACCACGAAGCTGTACACACACATTGTACCACGAAGCTGTACACACACTGTACCACGAAGCTGTACACACACTGTACCACGAAGCTGTACACACACTGTACCACGAAGCTGTACACACACACTGTACCACGAAGCTGTACACACACTGTACCACGAAGCTGTACACACATTTTACCACGAAGCTGTACACACACTGTACCACGAAGCTGTACACACACTGTACCATGAAGCTGTACACACACTGTACCACGAAGCTGTACACACACTGTACCACGAAGCTGTACACACACACTGTACCACGAAGCTGTACACACACTGTACCACGAAGCTGTACACATACTGTACCACGAAGCTGTACACACACTGTACCACGAAGCTGTACACACACTGTACCAAGAAGCTGTACACACACACACTGTACCACGAAGCTGTACACACACAACCTGTACCATGAAGCTGTACACACACGGTACCACGAAGCTGTACACACACTGTACCACGAAGCTGTACACACACTGTACCACGAAGCTGTACACACACTGTACCACGAAGCTGTACACACACTGTACCACGAAGCTGTACACACACTGTACCACGAAGCTGTACACACACTGTACCACGAAGCTGTACCACACACTGTACCAAGAAGCTGTACACACACTGTACCACGAAACTGTACACACACTGTACCACGAAGCTGTACACACACATTGTACCACGAAGCTGTACACACACTGTACCACGAAGCTGTACACACACTGTACCACGAAGCTGTACACACACACTGTACCATGAAGCTGTACACACACTGTACGACGAAGCTGTACACACACTGTACCACGAAGCTGTACACACACTGTACCACGAAGCTGTACACACACTGTACCACGAAGCTGTACACACACTGTACCACGAAGCTGTACACACACTGTACCACGAAGCTGTACACACACTGTACCACGAAGCTGTACACACACACTGTACCATGAAGCTGTACACACACTGTACCACGAAGCTGTACACATACTGTACCACGAAGCTGTACACACACTGTACCATGAAGCTGTACACACACTGTACCACGAAGCTGTACACACACTGTACCACGAAGCTGTACACACACTGTACCACGAAGCTGTGCACACACTGTACCACGAAGCTGTACACACACTGTACCACGAAGCTGTACACACACTGTACCACGAAGCTGTACACACACTGTACCACGAAGCTGTACACAAACTGTACCACGAAGCTGTACACACACTGTACCACGAAGCTGTATACACACTGTACCATGAAGCTGTACACACACTGTACCACGAAGCTGTACACACACACTGTACCACGAAGCTGTACCGCACACTGTACCACGAAGCTGTACACACACTGTACCACGAAGCTGTACACACACTGTACCACGAAGCTGTACACACACTGTACCATGAAGCTGTACACACACTGTACCAGGAAGCTGTACACACACTGTATCACGAAGCTGTACACACACACTGTACCACGAAGCTGTACCGCACACTGTACCACGAAGCTGTACACACACTGTACCACAAAGCTGTAAACACACTGTACCATGAAGCTGTACACACACTGTACCACGAAGCTGTACACACACTGTACCACGAAGCTGTACACACACACACTGTACCACGAAGCTGTACACACACTGTACCACGAAGCTGTACACACACACTGTACCACGAAGCTGTACACACACTGTACCACGAAGCTGTACACACACTGTACCACGAAGCTGTATACACACTGTACCACGAAGCGGTACACACACTGTACCACGAAGCTGTACACACACACTGTACCACGAAGCTGTACACACACTGTACCATGAAGCTGTACACCCACACTGTACCACGAAGCTGTACCACACACTGTACCACGAAGCTGTACACACACTGTACCACGAAGCTGTACACACACACTGTACCACGAAGCTGTACACACACTGTACCACGAAGCTGTACACACACTGTAACATGAAGCTGTACACACACTGTACCACGAAGCTGTACACACACTGTACCACGAATCTGTACACAAACTGTACCACGAAGCTGTACCACACACTGTACCACAAGGCTGTACACACACTGTACCACGAAGCTGTACACACACACTGTACCATGAAGCTGTACACACACTGTACCACGAAGCTGTACCACACACTGTACCACGAAGCTGTACACACACTGTACCACGAAGCTGTACACACACACTGTACCACGAAGCTGTACACACACTGTACCACGAAGCTGTACACACACACTGTACCACGAAGATGTACACACACTGTACCACGAAGCTGTACACAAACTGTACCACGAAGCTGTACACACACTGTACCATGAAGCTGTACACACACTGTACCACGAAGCTGTACACACACTGCACCACGAAGCTGTACACACACTGTACCACGAAGCTGTACACACACTGTACCACGAAGCTGTACACACACTGTACCACGAAGCTGTACACACACTGTACCACGAAGCTGTACACACACTGTACCACGAAGCTGTATACACACTGTACCATGAAGCTGTACACACACTGTACCACGAAGCTGTACACACACACTGTACCACGAAGCTGTACCGCACACTGTACCACGAAGCTGTACACACACTGTACCACGAAGCTGTACCGCACACTGTACCACAAAGCTGTACACACACTGTACCACGAAGCTGTACACAAACTGTACCATGAAGCTGTACCCACACTGTACCACGAAGCTGTACACACACTGTACCACGAAGCTGTACACACACTGTACCACGAAGCTGTACACACTGTACCACGAAGCTGTACACACACTGTACCACGAAGCTGTACACACACTGTACCACAAAGCTGTACCGCACACTGTACCACGAAGCTGTAAACACACACTGTACCACGAAGCTGTACACACACTGTACCACGAAGCTGTACACCCACTGTACCACGAAGCTGTACACACACTGCACCATGAAGCTGTACACACCCTGTACCATGAAGCTGTACACACACTGTACCACGAAGCTGTACACACACTGTACCACGAAGCTGTACACACACTGTACCACGAAGCTGTACACACACTGTACCACGAAGCTGTACACACACACTGTACCACGAAGCTGTACACACACTGTACCACGAAGCTGTACACACACTGTACCACGAAGCTGTACACACACTGTACCATGCAGCTGTACACACACTCTACCACGAAGCTGTACACACACTGTACCATGAAGCTGTACACACACTGTACCACGAAGCTGTACACACACTGTACTACGAAGCTGTACACACACTGTACCACGAAGCTGTACACACACTGTACCACGAAGCTGTACACACACTGTACCACGAAGCTGTACACACACTGTACCACGAAGCTGTACACACACAGACTGTACCACGAAGCTGTACACACACTGTACCACGAAGCTGTACACACACTGTACCACGAAGCTGTACACACACTGTACCACGAAGCTGTACCGCACACTGTACCACGAAGCTGTACACACACTGTACCATGAAGCTGTACACACACTGTACCACGAAGCTGTACACACACACACACTGTACCACGAAGCTGTACACACACTGTACCACGAAGCTGTACACACACTGTACCACGAAGCTGTACACACACTGTACCACGAAGCTGTACCGCACACTGTACCACGAAGCTGTACACACACTGTACCACGAAGCTATACCGCACACTGTACCACGAAGCTGTGCACACACTGTACCATGAAGCTGTACACACCCTGTACCATGAAGCTGTACACACACTATACCACGAAGCTGTACACACACTGTACCACGAAGCTGTACACACACTGTACCACGAAGCTGTACACACACTGTACCACGAAGCTGTACACACACACTGTACCACGAAGCTGTACACACACTGTACCACGAAGCTGTACACACATTTTACCACGAAGCTGTACACACACTGTACCACGGAGCTGTACACACACTGTACCATGAAGCTGTACACACACTGTACCACGAAGCTGTACACACACTGTACCACGAAGCTGTACACACACACTGTACCACGAAGCTGTACACACACTGTACCACGAAGCTGTACACACACTGTACCACGAAGCTGTACACACACTGTACCACGAAGCTGTACACACACTGTACCACGAAGCTGTACACACACACACTGTACCACGAAGCTGTACACACCCACCCTGTACCATGAAGCTGTACACACACGGTACCACGAAGCTGTACACACACTGTACCACGAAGCTGTACACACACTGTACCACGAAGCTGTACACACACTGTACCACGAAGCTGTACACACACTGTACCACGAAGCTGTACACACACTGTACCACGAAGCTGTACACACACTGTACCACGAAGCTGTACCACACACTGTACCAAGAAGCTGTACACACACTGTACCACGAAGCTGTACACACACTGTACCACGAAGCTGTACACACACATTATACCACGAAGCTGTACACACACTGTACCACGAAGCTGTACACACACTGTACCACGAAGCTGTACACACACACTGTACCATGAAGCTGTACACACACTGTACGACGAAGCTGTACACACACTGTACCACGAAGCTGTACACACACTGTACCACGAAGCTGTACACACACTGTACCACGAAGCTGTACACACACTGTACCACGAAGCTGTACACACACTGTACCACGAAGCTGTACACACACTGTACCACGAAGCTGTACACACACACACTGTACCATGAAGCTGTACACACACTGTACCACGAAGCTGTACACATACTGTACCACGAAGCTGTACACACACTGTACCATGAAGCTGTACACACACTGTACCACGAAGCTGTACACACACTGTACCACGAAGCTGTACACACACTGTACCACGAAGCTGTGCACACACTGTACCACGAAGCTGTACACACACTGTACCACGAAGCTGTACACACACTGTACCACGAAGCTGTACACACACTGTACCACGAAGCTGTACACAAACTGTACCACGAAGCTGTACACACACTGTACCACGAAGCTGTATACACACTGTACCATGAAGCTGTACACACACTGTACCACAAAGCTGTACACACACACTGTACCACGAAGCTGTACCGCACACTGTACCACGAAGCTGTACACACACTGTACCACGAAGCTGTACACACACTGTACCACGAAGCTGTACACACACTGTACCATGAAGCTGTACACACAATGTACCAGGAAGCTGTACACACACTGTATCACGAAGCTGTACACACACACTGTACCACGAAGCTGTACCGCACACTGTACCACGAAGCTGTACACACACTGTACCACAAAGCTGTAAACACACTGTACCATGAAGCTGTACACACACTGTACCAAGAAGCTGTACACACACTGTACCACGAAGCTGTACACACACACACTGTACCACGAAGCTGTACACACACTGTACCACGAAGCTGTACACACACACTGTACCACGAAGCTGTACATACACTGTACCACGAAGCTGTACACACACTGTACCACGAAGCTGTATACACACTGTACCACGAAGCTGTACACACACTGTACCATGAAGCTGTACAAACACTGTACCCCGAAGCTGTACACACACTGTACCACGAAGCTGTACCGCACACTGTACCACGAAGCTGTACACACACTGTACCACGAAGCTGTACACACACTGTACCACGAAGTTGTACACACACTGTACCATGAAGCTGTACACACACTGTACCACGAAGCTGTACACACACTGTACCACGAAGCTGTACACACACTGTACCACGAAGCTGTACACACACTGTACCACGAAGCTGTACACACACTGTACCACGAAGCTGTACACACACTGTACCACAAAGCTGTACCGCACACTGTACCACGAAGCTGTACACACACACACACTGTACCACGAAGCTGTACACACACTGTACCACGAAGCTGTACACACACTGTACCACGAAGCTGTACACACACTGTACCATGAAGCTGTACACACCCTGTACCACGAAGCTGTACACACACTGTACCACGAAGCTGTACACACACTGTACCACGAAGCTGTACACACACTGTACCACGAAGCTGTACACACACACTGTACCACGAAGCTGTACACACACTGTACCACGAAGCTGTACACACACACTGTACCACGAAGATGTACACACACTGTACCACGAAGCTGTACACACACTGTACCACGAAGCTGTACACACACTGTACCATGAAGCTGTACACACACTGTACCACGAAGCTGTACACACACTGTACCACGAAGCTGTACACACACTGTACCACGAAGCTGTACACACACTGTACCACGAAGCTGTACACACACTGTACCACGAAGCTGTACACACACTGTACCACGAAGCTGTACACACACTGTACCACGAAGCTGTATACACACTGTACCATGAAGCTGTACACACACTGTACCACGAAGCTGTACACACACACTGTACCACGAAGCTGTACCGCACACTGTACCACGAAGCTGTACACACACTGTACCACGAAGCTGTACCGCACACTGTACCACAAAGCTGTACACACACTGTACCACGAAGCTGTACACACACTGTACCATGAAGCTGTACACACACTGTACCACGAAGCTGTACACACACTGTACCACGAAGCTGTACACACACTGTACCACGAAGCTGTACACACTGTACCACGAAGCTGTACACACATGGTACCACGAAGCTGTACACACACTGTACCACAAAGATGTACCGCACACTGTACCACGAAGCTGTACACACACACTGTACCACGAAGCTGTACACACACTGTACCACGAAGCTGTACACACACTGTACCACGAAGCTGTACACACACTGCACCATGAAGCTGTACACACCCTGTACCATGAAGCTGTACACACACTGTACCACGAAGCTGTACACACACTGTACCACGAAGCTGTACACACACTGTACCACGAAGCTGTACACACACTGTACCACGAAGCTGTACACACACACTGTACCACGAAGCTGTACACACACTGTACCACGAAGCTGTACACACACTGTACCACGAAGCTGTACACACACTGTACCATGCAGCTGTACACACACTCTACCACGAAGCTGTACACACACTGTACCATGAAGCTGTACACACACTGTACCACGAAGCTGTACACACACTGTACTACGAAGCTGTACACACACTGTACCACGAAGCTGTACACACACTGTACCACGAAGCTGTACACACACTGTACCACGAAGCTGTACACACACTGTACCATGAAGCTGTACACCCACACTGTACCACGAAGCTGTACCACACACTGTACCACGAAGCTGTACACACACTGTACCACGAAGCTGTACACACACACTGTACCACGAAGCTGTACACACACTGTACCACGAAGCTGTACACACACTGTAACATGAAGCTGTACACACACTGTACCACGAAGCTGTACACACACTGTACCACGAATCTGTACACAAACTGTACCACAAAGCTGTACCACACACTGTACCACAAGGCTGTACACACACTGTACCACGAAGCTGTACACACACACTGTACCATGAAGCTGTACACACACTGTACCACGAAGCTGTACCACACACTGTACCACGAAGCTGTACACACACTGTACCACGAAGCTGTACACACACACTGTACCACGAAGCTGTACACACACTGTACCACGAAGCTGTACACACACACTGTACCACGAAGATGTACACACACTGTACCACGAAGCTGTACACACACTGTACCACGAAGCTGTACACACACTGTACCATGAAGCTGTACACACACTGTACCACGAAGCTGTACACACACTGTACCACGAAGCTGTACACACACTGTACCACGAAGCTGTACACACACTGTACCACGAAGCTGTACACACACTGTACCACGAAGCTGTACACACACTGTACCACGAAGCTGTACACACACTGTACCACGAAGCTGTATACACACTGTACCATGAAGCTGTACACACACTGTACCACGAAGCTGTACACACACACTGTACCACGAAGCTGTACCGCACACTGTACCACGAAGCTGTACACACACTGTACCACGAAGCTGTACCGCACACTGTACCACAAAGCTGTACACACACTGTACCACGAAGCTGTACACACACTGTACCATGAAGCTGTACACACACTGTACCACGAAGCTGTACACACACTGTACCACGAAGCTGTACACACACTGTACCACGAAGCTGTACACACTGTACCACGAAGCCGTACACACACTGTACCACGAAGCTGTACACACACTGTACCACAAAGCTGTACCGCACACTGTACCACGAAGCTGTACACACACACTGTACCACGAAGCTGTACACACACTGTACCACGAAGCTGTACACACACTGTACCACGAAGCTGTACACACACTGCACCATGAAGCTGTACACACCCTGTACCATGAAGCTGTACACACACTGTACCACGAAGCTGTACACACACTGTACCACGAAGCTGTACACACACTGTACCACGAAGCTGTACACACACTGTACCACGAAGCTGTACACACACACTGTACCACGAAGCTGTACACACACTGTACCACGAAGCTGTACACACACTGTACCACGAAGCTGTACACACACTGTACCATGCAGCTGTACACACACTCTACCACGAAGCTGTACACACACTGTACCATGAAGCTGTACACACACTGTACCACGAAGCTGTACACACACTGTACTACGAAGCTGTACACACACTGTACCACGAAGCTGTACACACACTGTACCACGAAGCTGTACACACACTGTACCACGAAGCTGTACACACACTGTACCACGAAGCTGTACACACACACACTGTACCACGAAGCTGTACACACACTGTACCACGAAGCTGTACACACACTGTACCACGAAGCTGTACACACACTGTACCACGAAGCTGTACCGCACACTGTACCACGAAGCTGTACACACACTGTACCATGAAGCTGTACACACACTGTACCACGAAGCTGTACACACACACTGTACCACGAAGCTGTACACACACTGTACCACGAAGCTGTACACACACTGTACCACGAAGCTGTACACACACTGTACCACGAAGCTGTACCGCACACTGTACCACGAAGCTGTACACACACTGTACCACGAAGCTGTACCGCACACTGTACCACGAAGCTGTGCACACACTGTACCATGAAGCTGTACACACCCTGTACCATGAAGCTGTACACACACTATACCACGAAGCTGTACACACACTGTACCACGAAGCTGTACACACACTGTACCACGAAGCTGTACACACACTGTACCACGAAGCTGTACACACACACTGTACCACGAAGCTGTACACACACTGTACCACGAAGCTGTACACACATTTTACCACGAAGCTGTACACACACTGTACCACGAAGCTGTACACACACTGTACCATGAAGCTGTACACACACTGTACCACGAAGCTGTACACACACTGTACCACGAAGCTGTACACACACACTGTACCACGAAGCTGTACACACACTGTACCACGAAGCTGTACACATACTGTACCACGAAGCTGTACACACACTGTACCACGAAGCTGTACACACACTGTACCAAGAAGCTGTACACACACACACTGTACCACGAAGCTGTACACACACAACCTGTACCATGAAGCTGTACACACACGGTACCACGAAGCTGTACACACACTGTACCACGAAGCTGTACACACACTGTACCACGAAGCTGTACACACACTGTACCACGAAGCTGTACACACACTGTACCACGAAGCTGTACACACACTGTACCACGAAGCTGTACACACACTGTACCACGAAGCTGTACCACACACTGTACCAAGAAGCTGTACACACACTGTACCACGAAACTGTACACACACTGTACCACGAAGCTGTACACACACATTGTACCACGAAGCTGTACACACACTGTACCACGAAGCTGTACACACACTGTACCACGAAGCTGTACACACACACTGTACCATGAAGCTGTACACACACTGTACGACGAAGCTGTACACACACTGTACCACGAAGCTGTACACACACTGTACCACGAAGCTGTACACACACTGTACCACGAAGCTGTACACACACTGTACCACGAAGCTGTACACACACTGTACCACGAAGCTGTACACACACTGTACCACGAAGCTGTACACACACACTGTACCATGAAGCTGTACACACACTGTACCACGAAGCTGTACACATACTGTACCACGAAGCTGTACACACACTGTACCATGAAGCTGTACACACACTGTACCACGAAGCTGTACACACACTGTACCACGAAGCTGTACACACACTGTACCACGAAGCTGTGCACACACTGTACCACGAAGCTGTACACACACTGTACCACGAAGCTGTACACACACTGTACCACGAAGCTGTACACACACTGTACCACGAAGCTGTACACAAACTGTACCACGAAGCTGTACACACACTGTACCACGAAGCTGTATACACACTGTACCATGAAGCTGTACACACACTGTACCACGAAGCTGTACACACACACTGTACCACGAAGCTGTACCGCACACTGTACCACGAAGCTGTACACACACTGTACCACGAAGCTGTACACACACTGTACCACGAAGCTGTACACACACTGTACCATGAAGCTGTACACACACTGTACCAGGAAGCTGTACACACACTGTATCACGAAGCTGTACACACACACTGTACCACGAAGCTGTACCGCACACTGTACCACGAAGCTGTACACACACTGTACCACAAAGCTGTAAACACACTGTACCATGAAGCTGTACACACACTGTACCACGAAGCTGTACACACACTGTACCACGAAGCTGTACACACACACACTGTACCACGAAGCTGTACACACACTGTACCACGAAGCTGTACACACACACTGTACCACGAAGCTGTACACACACTGTACCACGAAGCTGTACACACACTGTACCACGAAGCTGTATACACACTGTACCACGAAGCTGTACACACACTGTACCATGAAGCTGTACACACACTGTACCCCGAAGCTGTACACACACTGTACCACGAAGCAGTACCGCACACTGTACCACGAAGCTGTACACACACTGTACCACGAAGCTGTACACACACTGTACCACGAAGTTGTACACACACTGTACCATGAAGCTCTACACACACTGTACCACGAAACTGTACACACACTGTACCACGAAGCTGTACACACACTGTACCACGAAGCTGTACACACACTGTACCACGAAGCTGTACACACACTGTACCACGAAGCTGTACACACACTGTACCACAAAGCTGTACCGCACACTGTACCACGAAGCTGTACACACACACACACTGTACCACGAAGCTGTACACACACTGTACCACGAAGCTGTACACACACTGTACCACGAAGCTGTACACACACTGTACCATGAAGCTGTACACACCCTGTACCACGAAGCTGTACACACACTGTACCACGAAGCTGTACACACACTGTACCACGAAGCTGTACACACACTGTACCACGAAGCTGTACACACACACTGTACCACGAAGCTGTACACACACTGTACCACGAAGCTGTACACACACACTGTACCACGAAGCTGTACACACACTGTACCATGAAGCTGTACACACACTGTACCACGAAGCTGTACACACACTGTACCACGAAGCTGTACACACACTGTACCACGAAGCTGTACACACACACTGTACCACGAAGCTGTACACACACTGGACCACGAAGCTGTACACACACTGTACCACGAAGCTGTACACACACTGTACCACGAAGCTGTACACACACTGTACCACGAAGCTGTACACACACTGTACCACGAAGCTGTATACACACTGTACCATGAAGCTGTACACACACTGTACCACGAAGCTGTACACACACACTGTACCACGAAGCTGTACCGCACACTGTACCACGAAGCTGTACACACACTGTACCACGAAGCTGTACCGCACACTGTACCACAAAGCTGTACACACACTGTACCACGAAGCTGTACACACACTGTACCATGAAGCTGTACACACACTGTACCACGAAGCTGTACACACACTGTACCACGAAGCTGTACACACACTGTACCACGAAGCTGTACACACTGTACCACGAAGCTGTACACACACTGTACCACGAAGCTGTACACACACTGTACCACAAAGCTGTACCGCACACTGTACCACGAAGCTGTACACACACACTGTACCACGAAGCTGTACACACACTGTACCACGAAGCTGTACACACACTGTACCACGAAGGTGTACACACACTGCACCATGAAGCTGTACACACCCTGTACCATGAAGCTGTACACACACTGTACCACGAAGCTGTACACACACTGTACCACGAAGCTGTACACACACTGTACCACGAAGCTGTACACACACTGTACCACGAAGCTGTACACACACACTGTACCACGAAGCTGTACACACACTGTACCACGAAGCTGTACACACACTGTACCACGAAGCTGTACACACACTGTACCATGCAGCTGTACACACACTCTACCACGAAGCTGTACACACACTGTACCATGAAGCTGTACACACACTGTACCACGAAGCTGTACACACACTGTACTACGAAGCTGTACACACACTGTACCACGAAGCTGTACACACACTGTACCACGAAGCTGTACACACACTGTACCACGAAGCTGTACACACACTGTACCACGAAGCTGTACACACACACACTGTACCACGAAGCTGTACACACACTGTACCACGAAGCTGTACACACACTGTACCACGAAGCTGTACACACACTGTACCACGAAGCTGTACCGCACACTGTACCACGAAGCTGTACACACACTGTACCATGAAGCTGTACACACACTGTACCACGAAGCTGTACACACACACTGTACCACGAAGCTGTACACACACTGTACCACGAAGCTGTACACACACTGTACCACGAAGCTGTACACACACTGTACCACGAAGCTGTACCGCACACTGTACCACGAAGCTGTACACACACTGTAACACGAAGCTGTACCGCACACTGTACCACGAAGCTGTGCACACACTGTACCATGAAGCTGTACACACCCTGTACCATGAAGCTGTACACACACTATACCACGAAGCTGTACACACACTGTACCACGAAGCTGTACACACACTGTACCACGAAGCTGTACACACACTGTACCACGAAGCTGTACACACAAACTGTACCACGAAGCTGTACACACACTGTACCACGAAGCTGTACACACATTTTACCACGAAGCTGTACACACACTGTACCACGAAGCTGTACACACACTGTACCATGAAGCTGTACACACACTGTACCACGAAGCTGTACACACACTGTACCACGAAGCTGTACACACACACTGTACCACGAAGCTGTACACACACTGTACCACGAAGCTGTACACACACTGTACCACGAAGCTGTACACACACTGTACCACGAAGCTGTACACACACTGTACCACGAAGCTGTACACACACACACTGTACCACGAAGCTGTACACACACACCCTGTACCATGAAGCTGTACACACACGGTACCACGAAGCTGTACACACACTTTACCACGAAGCTGTACACACACTGTACCACGAAGCTGTACACACACTGTACCACGAAGCTGTACACACACTGTACCACGAAGCTGTACACACACTGTACCACGAAGCTGTACACACACTGTACCACGAAGCTGTACCACACACTGTACCAAGAAGCTGTACATACACTGTACCACGAAGCTGTACACACACTGTACCACGAAGCTGTACACACACATTGTACCACGAAGCTGTACACACACTGTACCACGAAGCTGTACACACACTGTACCACGAAGCTGTACACACACACTGTACCATGAAGCTGTACACACACTGTACGACGAAGGTGTACACACACTGCACCATGAAGCTGTACACACCCTGTACCATGAAGCTGTACACACACTGTACCACGAAGCTGTACACACACTGTACCACGAAGCTGTACACACACTGTACCACGAAGCTGTACACACACTGTACCACGAAGCTGTACACACACACTGTACCACGAAGCTGTACACACACTGTACCACGAAGCTGTACACACACTGTACCACGAAGCTGTACACACACTGTACCATGCAGCTGTACACACACTCTACCACGAAGCTGTACACACACTGTACCATGAAGCTGTACACACACTGTACCACGAAGCTGTACACACACTGTACTACGAAGCTGTACACACACTGTACCACGAAGCTGTACACACACTGTACCACGAAGCTGTACACACACTGTACCACGAAGCTGTACACACACTGTACCACGAAGCTGTACACACACACACTGTACCACGAAGCTGTACACACACTGTACCACGAAGCTGTACACACACTGTACCACGAAGCTGTACACACACTGTACCACGAAGCTGTACCGCACACTGTACCACGAAGCTGTACACACACTGTACCATGAAGCTGTACACACACTGTACCACGAAGCTGTACACACACACTGTACCACGAAGCTGTACACACACTGTACCACGAAGCTGTACACACACTGTACCACGAAGCTGTACACACACTGTACCACGAAGCTGTACCGCACACTGTACCACGAAGCTGTACACACACTGTAACACGAAGCTGTACCGCACACTGTACCACGAAGCTGTGCACACACTGTACCATGAAGCTGTACACACCCTGTACCATGAAGCTGTACACACACTATACCACGAAGCTGTACACACACTGTACCACGAAGCTGTACACACACTGTACCACGAAGCTGTACACACACTGTACCACGAAGCTGTACACACAAACTGTACCACGAAGCTGTACACACACTGTACCACGAAGCTGTACACACATTTTACCACGAAGCTGTACACACACTGTACCACGAAGCTGTACACACACTGTACCATGAAGCTGTACACACACTGTACCACGAAGCTGTACACACACTGTACCACGAAGCTGTACACACACACTGTACCACGAAGCTGTACACACACTGTACCACGAAGCTGTACACACACTGTACCACGAAGCTGTACACACACTGTACCACGAAGCTGTACACACACTGTACCACGAAGCTGTACACACACACACTGTACCACGAAGCTGTACACACACACCCTGTACCATGAAGCTGTACACACACGGTACCACGAAGCTGTACACACACTTTACCACGAAGCTGTACACACACTGTACCACGAAGCTGTACACACACTGTACCACGAAGCTGTACACACACTGTACCACGAAGCTGTACACACACTGTACCACGAAGCTGTACACACACTGTACCACGAAGCTGTACCACACACTGTACCAAGAAGCTGTACATACACTGTACCACGAAGCTGTACACACACTGTACCACGAAGCTGTACACACACATTGTACCACGAAGCTGTACACACACTGTACCACGAAGCTGTACACACACTGTACCACGAAGCTGTACACACACACTGTACCATGAAGCTGTACACACACTGTACGACGAAGCTGTACACACACTGTACCACGAAGCTGTACACACACTGTACCACGAAGCTGTACACACAATGTACCACGAAGCTGTACACACACTGTACCACGAAGCTGTACACACACTGTACCACGAAGCTGTACACACACTGTACCACGAAGCTGTACACACACACTGTACCATGAAGCTGTACACACACTGTACCACGAAGCTGTACACATACTGTACCACGAAGCTGTACACACACTGTACCATGAAGCTGTACACACACTGTACCACGAAGCTGTACACACACTGTACCACGAAGCTGTACACACACTGTACCACGAAGCTGTGCACACACTGTACCACGAAGCTGTACACACACTGTACCACGAAGCTGTACACACACTGTACCACGAAGCTGTACACACACTGTACCACGAAGCTGTACACAAACTGTACCACGAAGCTGTACACACACTGTACCACGAAGCTGTATACACACTGTACCATGAAGCTGTACACACACTGTACCACGAAGCTGTACACACACACTGTACCACGAAGCTGTACCGCACACTGTACCACGAAGCTGTACACACACTGTACCACGAAGCTGTACACACACTGTACCACGAAGCTGTACACACACTGTACCATGAAGCTGTACACACACTGTACCAGGAAGCTGTACACACACTGTATCACGAAGCTGTACACACACACTGTACCACGAAGCTGTACCGCACACTGTACCACGAAGCTGTACACACACTGTACCACGAAGCTGTACACACACTGTACCACGAAGCTGTACACACACACACACTGTACCACGAAGCTGTACACACACTGTACCACGAAGCTGTACACACACACTGTACCACGAAGCTGTACACACACTGTACCACGAAGCTGTACACACACTGTACCACGAAGCTGTATACACACTGTACCACGAAGCTGTACACACACTGTACCATGAAGCTGTACACACACTGTACCCCGAAGCTGTACACACACTGTACCACGAAGCTGTACCGCACACTGTACCACGAAGCTGTACACACACTGTACCACGAAGCTGTACACACACTGTACCACGAAGTTGTACACACACTGTACCATGAAGCTCTACACACACTGTACCACGAAACTGTACACACACTGTACCACGAAGCTGTACACACACTGTACCACGAAGCTGTACACACACTGTACCACGAAGCTGTACACACACTGTACCACGAAGCTGTACACACACTGTACCACAAAGCTGTACCGCACACTGTACCACGAAGCTGTACACACACACACACTGTACCACGCAGCTGTACACACACTGTACCACGAAGCTGTACACACACTGTACCACGAAGCTGTACACACACTGTACCATGAAGCTGTACACACCCTGTACCACGAAGCTGTACACACACTGTACCACGAAGCTGTACACACACTGTACCACGAAGCTGTACACACACTGTACCACGAAGCTGTACACACACACTGTACCACGAAGCTGTACACACACTGTACCACGAAGCTGTACACACACACTGTACCACGAAGCTGTACACACACTGTACCATGAAGCTGTACACACACTGTACCACGAAGCTGTACACACACTGTACCACGAAGCTGTACACACACTGTACCACGAAGCTGTACACACACACTGTACCACGAAGCTGTACACACACTGGACCACGAAGCTGTACACACACTGTACCACGAAGCTGTACACACACTGTACCACGAAGCTGTACACACACTGTACCACGAAGCTGTACACACACTGTACCACGAAGCTGTATACACACTGTACCATGAAGCTGTACACACACTGTACCACGAAGCTGTACACACACACTGTACCACGAAGCTGTACCGCACACTGTACCACGAAGCTGTACACACACTGTACCACGAAGCTGTACCGCACACTGTACCACAAAGCTGTACACACACTGTACCACGAAGCTGTACACACACTGTACCATGAAGCTGTACACACACTGTACCACGAAGCTGTACACACACTGTACCACGAAGCTGTACACACACTGTACCACGAAGCTGTACACACTGTACCACGAAGCTGTACACACACTGTACCACGAAGCTGTACACACACTGTACCACAAAGCTGTACCGCACACTGTACCACGAAGCTGTACACACACACTGTACCACGAAGCTGTACACACACTGTACCACGAAGCTGTACACACACTGTACCACGAAGGTGTACACACACTGCACCATGAAGCTGTACACACCCTGTACCATGAAGCTGTACACACACTGTACCACGAAGCTGTACACACACTGTACCACGAAGCTGTACACACACTGTACCACGAAGCTGTACACACACTGTACCACGAAGCTGTACACACACACTGTACCACGAAGCTGTACACACACTGTACCACGAAGCTGTACACACACTGTACCACGAAGCTGTACACACACTGTACCATGCAGCTGTACACACACTCTACCACGAAGCTGTACACACACTGTACCATGAAGCTGTACACACACTGTACCACGAAGCTGTACACACACTGTACTACGAAGCTGTACACACACTGTACCACGAAGCTGTACACACACTGTACCACGAAGCTGTACACACACTGTACCACGAAGCTGTACACACACTGTACCACGAAGCTGTACACACACACACTGTACCACGAAGCTGTACACACACTGTACCACGAAGCTGTACACACACTGTACCACGAAGCTGTACACACACTGTACCACGAAGCTGTACCGCACACTGTACCACGAAGCTGTACACACACTGTACCATGAAGCTGTACACACACTGTACCACGAAGCTGTACACACACACTGTACCACGAAGCTGTACACACACTGTACCACGAAGCTGTACACACACTGTACCACGAAGCTGTACACACACTGTACCACGAAGCTGTACCGCACACTGTACCACGAAGCTGTACACACACTGTAACACGAAGCTGTACCGCACACTGTACCACGAAGCTGTGCACACACTGTACCATGAAGCTGTACACACCCTGTACCATGAAGCTGTACACACACTATACCACGAAGCTGTACACACACTGTACCACGAAGCTGTACACACACTGTACCACGAAGCTGTACACACACTGTACCACGAAGCTGTACACACACACTGTACCACGAAGCTGTACACACACTGTACCACGAAGCTGTACACACATTTTACCACGAAGCTGTACACACACTGTACCACGAAGCTGTACACACACTGTACCATGAAGCTGTACACACACTGTACCACGAAGCTGTACACACACTGTACCACGAAGCTGTACACACACACTGTACCACGAAGCTGTACACACACTGTACCACGAAGCTGTACACACACTGTACCACGAAGCTGTACACACACTGTACCACGAAGCTGTACACACACTGTACCACGAAGCTGTACACACACACACTGTACCACGAAGCTGTACACACACACCCTGTACCATGAAGCTGTACACACACGGTACCACGAAGCTGTACACACACTGTACCACGAAGCTGTACACACACTGTACCACGAAGCTGTACACACACTGTACCACGAAGCTGTACACACACTGTACCACGAAGCTGTACACACACTGTACCACGAAGCTGTACACACACTGTACCACGAAGCTGTACCACACACTGTACCAAGAAGCTGTACATACACTGTACCACGAAGCTGTACACACACTGTACCACGAAGCTGTACACACACATTGTACCACGAAGCTGTACACACACTGTACCACGAAGCTGTACACACACTGTACCACGAAGCTGTACACACACACTGTACCATGAAGCTGTACACACACTGTACGACGAAGCTGTACACACACTGTACCACGAAGCTGTACACACACTGTACCACGAAGCTGTACACACAATGTACCACGAAGCTGTACACACACTGTACCACGAAGCTGTACACACACTGTACCACGAAGCTGTACACACACTGTACCACGAAGCTGTACACACACACTGTACCATGAAGCTGTACACACACTGTACCACGAAGCTGTACACATACTGTACCACGAAGCTGTACACACACTGTACCATGAAGCTGTACACACACTGTACCACGAAGCTGTACACACACTGTACCACGAAGCTGTACACACACTGTACCACGAAGCTGTGCACACACTGTACCACGAAGCTGTACACACACTGTACCACGAAGCTGTACACACACTGTACCACGAAGCTGTACACACACTGTACCACGAAGCTGTACACAAACTGTACCACGAAGCTGTACACACACTGTACCACGAAGCTGTATACACACTGTACCATGAAGCTGTACACACACTGTACCACGAAGCTGTACACACACACTGTACCACGAAGCTGTACCGCACACTGTACCACGAAGCTGTACACACACTGTACCACGAAGCTGTACACACACTGTACCACGAAGCTGTACACACACTGTACCATGAAGCTGTACACACACTGTACCAGGAAGCTGTACACACACTGTATCACGAAGCTGTACACACACACTGTACCACGAAGCTGTACCGCACACTGTACCACGAAGCTGTACACACACTGTACCACAAAGCTGTAAACACACTGTACCATGAAGCTGTACACACACTGTACCACGAAGCTGTACACACACTGTACCACGAAGCTGTACACACACACACTGTACCACGAAGCTGTACACACACTGTACCACGAAGCTGTACACACACTGTACCACGAAGCTGTACACACACACTGTACCACGAAGCTGTACACACACTGTACCACGAAGCTGTACACACACTGTACCACGAAGCTGTATACACACTGTACCACGAAGCTGTACACACACTGTACCATGAAGCTGTACACACACTGTACCCCGAAGCTGTACACACACTGTACCACGAAGCTGTACCGCACACTGTACCACGAAGCTGTACACACACTGTACCACGAAGCTGTACACACACTGTACCACGAAGTTGTACACACACTGTACCATGAAGCTGTACACACACTGTACCACGAAGCTGTACACACACTGTACCACGAAGCTGTACACACACTGTACCACGAAGCTGTACACACACTGTACCACGAAGCTGTACACACACTGTACCACGAAGCTGTACACACACTGTACCACAAAGCTGTACCGCACACTGTACCACGAAGCTGTACACACACACACACTGTACCACGAAGCTGTACACACACTGTACCACGAAGCTGTACACACACTGTACCACGAAGCTGTACACACACTGTACCATGAAGCTGTACACACCCTGTACCACGAAGCTGTACACACACTGTACCACGAAGCTGTACACACACTGTACCACGAAGCTGTACACACACTGTACCATGAAGCTGTACACACACTGTACCACGAAGCTGTACACACACTGTACCACGAAGCTGTACACACACACTGTACCACGAAGCTGCACACACACTGTGCCACGAAGCTGTACACACACTGTACCACGAAGCTGTACACACACACTGTACCACGAAGCTGTACACACACTGTACCACGAAGCAGTACACACACTGTACCACGAAGCTGTACACACACTGTACCACGAAGCTGTACACACACTGTACCACGAAGCTGTACACACACTGTACCACGAAGCTGTATACACACTGTACCATGAAGCTGTACACACACTGTACCACGAAGCTGTACACACACTGTACCACGAAGCTGTACCGCACACTGTACCACGAAGCTGTACACACACTGTACCACGAAGCTGTACACACACTGTACCACGAAGCTGTACACACACTGTACCACGAAGCTGTACACACACTGTACCACGAAGCTGTACACACACACTGTACCATGAAGCTGTACACACACTGTACCATGAAGCTGTACACACACTGTACCATGAACCTGTACCACACTGTACCACGAAGCTGTCCCACACACTGTACCACGAAGCTGTACACACCCTGTACCACGAAGCTGTACACACACTGTACCACAAAGCTGTACACACCCTGTACCACGAAGCTGTACACACCCTGTACCACGAAGCTGTACACACACTGTACCACGAAGCTGTAAACACACTGTACCACGAAGCTGTACACACACTGTACCATGAAGCTGTACACACACTGTACCACGAAGCTGTACACACACACTGTACCATGAAGCTGTACACACACTGTACCATGAAGCTGTACACACACTGTACCACGAAGCTGTACACACACTGTACCACGAAGCTGTACACACACACTGTACCACGAAGCTGTACACACACTGTACCACGAAGCCGTACAGACACTGTACCACGAAGCTGTACACACACTGTACCACGAAGCTATACACACACTGAAACAACGAAGCTGTACACACACTGTACCACGAAGCTGTACACACACTGTACCACGAAGCTGTACACACACACTGTACCACGAAGCTGTACACACACTGTACCATGAAGCTGTACACACACTGTACCACGAAGCTGTACACACACTGTACCACGAAGCTGTACACACACTGTACCACGAAGCTGTACACACACACTGTACCACGAAGCTGTACACACACTGGACCACGAAGCTGTACACACACTGTACCACGAAGCTGTAAACACACTGTACTACGAAGCTGTACACACACTGCACCACGAAGCTGTACACACACACTGTACCACGAAGCTGTACACACACTGTACCACGAAGCTGTACACACACTGTACCACGAAGCTGTACACACACTGTACGACGAAGCTGTACACACACTGTACCACGAAGCTGTACACACACTGTACCACGAAGCTGTACACACACTGTACCATGAAGCTGTACACACACTGTACCATGAAGCTGTACACACACTGTACCACGAAGCTGTACACACACTGTACCACGAAGCTGTACACACACACTGTACCACGAAGCTGTACACACACTGTACCACGAAGCTGTACACACACTGTACCACGAAGCTGTACACACACTGTACCACGAAGCTGTACACACACTGTACCACGAAGCTGTACACACACTGTACCACGAAGCTGTACACACACTGTACAACGAAGCTGTACACACACTGCACCATGAAGCTGTACACACCCTGTACCATGAAGCTGTACACACACTGTACCACGAAGCTGTACACACACTGGACCACGAAGCTGTACACACACTGTACCACGAAGCTGTACACACACTGTACCACGAAGCTGTACACACACTGTACCACGAAGCTGTACACACACTGTACCACGAAGCTGTACACACACTGTACCACGAAGCTGCACACACACACACACACTGTACCACGAAGCTGTACACACACTGTACCACGAAGCTGTACACACACTGTACCACGAAGCTGTACACACACTGTACCACGAAGCTGTACCGCACACTGTACCACGAAGCTGTACACACACTGTACCATGAAGCTGTACACACACTGTACCACGAAGCTGTACACACACACACTGTACCACGAAGCTGTACACACACTGTACCACGAAGCTGTACACACACTCTACCACGAAGCTGTACACACACTCTACCACGAAGCTGTACACACACTGTACCACGAAGCTGTAAACACACTGTACCACGAAGCTGTACACACACTGTACCACGAAGCTGTACACACACTGTACCATGAAGCTGTACACACACTGTACCATGAAGCTGTACAAACACTGTACCACGAATCTGTACCGCACACTGTACCACGAAGCTGTACACACACTGTACCATGAAGCTGTACACACACTGTACCACGAAGCTGTACACACAGTGTACCATGAAGCTGTACACACACTATACCACGAAGCTGTACACACACTGTACCACGAAGCTGTATACACACTGTACCACGAAGCTGTACACACACTGTACCACGAAGCTGTACACACACACTGTACCACGAAGCTGTACACACACTGTACCATGAAGCTGTACCGCACACTGTACCACGAAGCTGTACACACACACTGTACCACGAAGCTGTACCACACACTGTACCACGAAGCTGTACCGCACACTGTACCACGAAGCTGTACCACACACTGTACCACGAAGCTGTACACACACACTGTACCACGAAGCTGTACACACACTGTACCATGAAGCTGTACCGCACACTGTACCACGAAGCTGTACACACACACTGTACCACGAAGCTGTACCACACACTGTACCACGAAGCTGTACCGCACACTGTACCACGAAGCTGTACACAAACACTCTACCACGAAGCTGTACACACACTGTACCATGAAGCTGTACACACACTGTACCACGAAGCCGTACATACGCTGTACACACACTGTACCACGAAGCTGTACACACACTGTACCACGAAGCTGCACACACACTGTACCATGAAGCTGTACACACACTGTACCACGAAGCTGCACACACACTGTACCATGAAGCTGTACACACACTGTACCACGAAGCTGTACACACACTGTACCACGAAGCTGCACACACACTGTACCATGAAGCTGTACACACACTGTACCACGAAGCTGTACACACACTGTACCACGAAGCTGTACACACACTGTACCATGAAGCTGTACACACACTGTACCACGAAGCTGTACACACACTGTACCATGAAGCTGTACACACACTGTACCACGAAGCTGTACACACACTGTACCACGAAACTGTACCGCACACTGTACCACGAAGCTGTACACACACCCTGTACCACGAAGCTGTACACACACTGTACCACGAAGCTGTACCGCACACTGTACCACGAAGCTGCACACACACTGTACCATGAAGCTGTACACACACTGTACCACGAAACTGTACACACACTGTACCACGAAGCTGTACACACACTGTACCACGAAGCTGTACACACACTGTACCATGAAGCTGTACACACCCTGTTTCACGAAGCTGTACACACACTGTACCACGAAGCTGTACACACACTGTACCACGAAGCTGTACACACACTGTACCATGAAGCTGTACACACACTGTACCACGAAGCGGTACACACACTGTACCACGAAGCTGTACACACACACTGTACCACGAAGCTGTACACACACTGAACCATGAAGCTGTACACCCACACTGTACCAAGAAGCTGTACCACAAACTGTACCACGAAGCTGTACACACACTGTACCACGATGCTGTACACAGACACTGTACCACGAAGCTGTACACACACTGTACCACGAAGCTGTACACACACTGTACCATGAAGCTGTACACACACTGTACCACGAAGCTGTACACACACTGTACCACGAATCTGTACACAAACTGTACCACGAAGCTGTACCACACACTGTACCACAAGGCTGTACACACACGGTACCACGAAGCTGTACACACACACTGTACCATGAAGCTGTACACACACTGTACCACGAAGCTGTACCACACACTGTACCACGAAGCTGTACACACACTGTACCACGAAGCTGTACACACACACTGTACCACGAAGCTGTACACACACTGTACCACGAAGCTGTACACACACACTGTACCACGAAGCTGTACACACACTGTACCACGAAGCTGTACACACACTGTACCACGAAGCTGTACACACACTGTACCCCGAAGCTGTACACACACACTGTACCACGAAGCTGTACACACACTGTACCACGAAGCTGTACACACACTGTACCACGAAGCTGTACACACACTGTACCACGAAGCTGTACACACACTGTACCACGAAGCTGTACACACACTGTACCACGAAGCTGTACACACACACTGTACCACGAAGCTGTACACACACTGTACCACGAAGCTGTACACACACTGTACCACGAAGCTGTACACACACTGTACCACGAAGCTGTATACACACTGTACCATGAAGCTGTACACACACTGTACCACGAAGCTGTACACACACACTGTACCACGAAGCTGTACACACACTGTACCATGAAGCTGTACACACACTGTACCACGAAGCTGTACACACACTGTACCACGAAGCTGTACACACACACTGTACCACGAAGCTGTACCGCACACTGTACCACGAAGCTGTACACACACTGTACCACAAAGCTGTACACACACTGTCCCATGAAGCTGTACACACACTGTACCACGAAGCTGTACACACACTGTACCACGAAGCTGTACACACACACTGTACCACGAAGCTGTACACACACTGTACCCCGAAGCTGTACACACACACTGTACCACGAAGCTGTACACACACTGTACCACGAAGCTGTACACACACTGTACCACGAAGCTGTACACACACTGTACCACGAAGCTGTACACACACTGTACCACGAAGCTGTACACACACTGTACCACGAAGCTGTACACACACTGTACCACGAAGCTGTACACACACACTGTACCACGAAGCTGTACCGCACACTGTACCACGAAGCTGTACACACACTGTACCACGAAGCTGTACACACACTGTACCACGAAGCTGTACACACACTGTACCATGAAGCTGTACACACACTGTACCAGGAAGCTGTACACACACTGTATCACGAAGCTGTACACACACACTGTACCACGAAGCTGTACCGCACACTGTACCACGAAGCTGTACACACACTGTACCACAAAGCTGTAAACACACTGTACCATGAAGCTGTACACACACTGTACCACGAAGCTGTACACACACTGTACCACGAAGCTGTACACACACACACTGTACCACGAAGCTGTACACACACTGTACCACGAAGCTGTACACACACTGTACCACGAAGCTATACACACACACTGTACCACGAAGCTGTACACACACTGTACCACGAAGCTGTACACACACTGTACCACGAAGCTGTATACACACTGTACCACGAAGCTGTACACACACTGTACCATGAAGCTGTACACACACTGTACCCCGAAGCTGTACACACACTGTACCACGAAGCTGTACCGCACACTGTACCACGAAGCTGTACACACACTGTACCACGAAGCTGTACACACACTGTACCACGAAGTTGTACACACACTGTACCATGAAGCTGTACACACACTGTACCACGAAGCTGTACACACACTGTACCACGAAGCTGTACACACACTGTACCACGAAGCTGTACACACACTGTACCGCGAAGCTGTACACACACTGGACCACGAAGCTGTACACACACTGTACCACAAAGCTGTACCGCACACTGTACCACGAAGCTGTACACACACACACACTGTACCACGAAGCTGTACACACACTGTACCACGAAGCTGTACACACACTGTACCACGAAGCTGTACACACACTGTACCATGAAGCTGTACACACCCTGTACCACGAAGCTGTACACACACTGTACCACGAAGCTGTACACACACTGTACCACGAAGCTGTACACACACTGTACCATGAAGCTGTACACACACTGTACCACGAAGCTGTACACACACTGTACCACGAAGCTGTACACACACACTGTACCACGAAGCTGTACACACACTGTGCCACGAAGCTGTACACACACTGTACCACGAAGCTGTACACACACACTGTACCACGAAGCTGTACACACACTGTACCACGAAGCAGTACACACACTGTACCACGAAGCTGTACACACACTGTACCACGAAGCTGTACACACACTGTACCACGAAGCTGTACACACACTGTACCACGAAGCTGTATACACACTGTACCATGAAGCTGTACACACACTGTACCACGAAGCTGTACACACACTGTACCACGAAGCTGTACCGCACACTGTACCACGAAGCTGTACACACACTGTACCACGAAGCTGTACACACACTGTACCACGAAGCTGTACACACACTGTACCACAAAGCTGTACACACACTGTACCATGAAGCTGTACACACACTGTACCAGGAAGCTGTACACACACTGTATCACGAAGCTGTACACACACACTGTACCACGAAGCTGTACCGCACACTGTACCACGAAGCTGTACACACACTGTACCACAAAGCTGTAAACACACTGTACCATGAAGCTGTACACACACTGTACCACGAAGCTGTACACACACTGTACCACGAAGCTGTACACACACACACTGTACCACGAAGCTGTACACACACTGTACCACGAAGCTGTACACACACTGTGCCACGAAGCTGTACACACACACTGTACCACGAAGCTGTACACACACTGTACCACGAAGCTGTACACACACTGTACCACGAAGCTGTATACACACTGTACCACGAAGCTGTACACAAACTGTACCATGAAGCTGCACACACACTGTACCCCGAAGCTGTACACACACTGTACCACGAAGCTGTACCGCACACTGTACCACGAAACTGTACACACACTGTACCACGAAGCTGTACACACACTGTACCACGAAGTTGTACACACACTGTACCATGAAGCTGTACACACACTGTACCACGAAGCTGTACACACACTGTACCACGAAGCTGTACACACACTGTACCACGAAGCTGTACACACACTGTACCACGAAGCTGTACACACACTGTACCACGAAGCTGTACACACACTGTACCACAAAGCTGTACCGCACACTGTACCACGAAGCTGTACACACACACACACACTGTACCACGAAGCTGTACACACACTGTACCACGAAGCTGTACACACACTGTACCACGAAGCTGTACACACACTGTACCATGAAGCTGTACACACCCTGTACCACGAAGCTGTACACACACTGTACCACGAAGCTGTACACACACTGTACCACGAAGCTGTACACACACTGTACCATGAAGCTGTACACACACTGTACCACGAAGCTGTACACACACTGTACCACGAAGCTGTACACACACACTGTACCACGAAGCTGTACACACACTGTGCCACGAAGCTGTACACACACTGTACCACGAAGCTGTACACACACACTGTACCACGAAGCTGTACACACACTGTACCACGAAGCAGTACACACACTGTACCACGAAGCTGTACACACACTGTACCACGAAGCTGTACACACACTGTACCACGAAGCTGTACACACACTGTACCACGAAGCTGTATACACACTGTACCATGAAGCTGTACACACACTGTACCACGAAGCTGTACACACACTGTACCACGAAGCTGTACCGCACACTGTACCACGAAGCTGTACACACACTGTACCACGAAGCTGTACACACACTGTACCACGAAGCTGTACACACACTGTACCACGAAGCTGTACACACACTGTACCACGAAGCTGTACACACACACTGTACCATGAAGCTGTACACACACTGTACCATGAAGCTGTACACACACACTCTACCATGAACCTGTACCACACTGTACCACGAAGCTGTCCCACACACTGTACCACGAAGCTGTACACACCCTGTACCACGAAGCTGTACACACACTGTACCACGAAGCTGTACACACCCTGTACCACGAAGCTGTACACACCCTGTACCACGAAGATGTACACACACTGTACCACGAAGCTGTAAACACACTGTACCACGAAGCTGTACACACACTGTACCATGAAGCTGTACACACACTGTACCACGAAGCTGTACACACACACTGTACCATGAAGCTGTACACACACTGTACCATGAAGCTGTACACACACTGTACCACGAAGCTGTACACACACTGTACCACGAAGCTGTACACACACACTGTACCACGAAGCTGTACACACACTGTACCACGAAGCCGTACAGACACTGTACCACGAAGCTGTACACACACTGTACCACGAAGCTATACACACACTGAAACAACGAAGCTGTACACACACTGTACCACGAAGCTGTACACACACTGTACCACGAAGCTGTACACACACACTGTACCACGAAGCTGTACACACACTGTACCATGAAGCTGTACACACACTGTACCACGAAGCTGTACACACACTGTACCACGAAGCTGTACACACACTGTACCACGAAGCTGTACACACACACTGTACCACGAAGCTGTACACACACTGGACCACGAAGCTGTACACACACTGTACCACGAAGCTGTAAACACACTGTACTACGAAGCTGTACACACACTGCACCACGAAGCTGTACACACACACTGTACCACGAAGCTGTACACACACTGTACCACGAAGCTGTACACACACTGTACCACGAAGCTGTACACACACTGTACGACGAAGCTGTACACACACTGTACCACGAAGCTGTACACACACTGTACCACGAAGCTGTACACACACTGTACCATGAAGCTGTACACACACTGTACCATGAAGCTGTACACACACTGTACCACGAAGCTGTACACACACTGTACCACGAAGCTGTACACACACACTGTACCACGAAGCTGTACACACACTGTACCACGAAGCTGTACACACACTGTACCACGAAGCTGTACACACACTGTACCACGAAGCTGTACACACACTGTACCACGAAGCTGTACACACACTGTACCACGAAGCTGTACACACACTGTACAACGAAGCTGTACACACACTGCACCATGAAGCTGTACACACCCTGTACCATGAAGCTGTACACACGCTGTACCACGAAGCTGTACACACACTGGACCACGAAGCTGTACACACACTGTACCACGAAGCTGTACACACACTGTACCACGAAGCTGTACACACACACTGTACCACGAAGCTGTACACACACTGTACCACGAAGCTGTACACACACTGTACCACGAAGCTGTACACACACTGTACCATGCAGCTGTACACACACTCTACCACGAAGCTGTACACACACTGTACCATGAAGCTGTACACACACTGTACCACGAAGCTGTACACACACTGTACCACGAAGCTGTACACACACTGTACCACGAAGCTGTACACACACTGTACCACGAAGCTGTACACACACTGTACCACGAAGCTGCACACACACTGTACCACGAAGCTGCACACACACACACACTGTACCACGAAGCTGTACACACACTGTACCACGAAGCTGTACACACACTGTACCACGAAGCTGTACACACACTGTACCACGAAGCTGTACCGCACACTGTACCACGAAGCTGTACACACACTGTACCATGAAGCTGTACACACACTGTACCACGAAGCTGTACACACACACACTGTACCACGAAGCTGTACACACACTGTACCACGAAGCTGTACACACACTGTACCACGAAGCTGTACACACACTGTACCACGAAGCTGTACACACACTGTACCACGAAGCTGTACACACACTGTACCACGAAGCTGTACACACACTGTACCACGAAGCTGTACACACACTGTACCACGAAGCTGTACACACACTGTACCACGAAGCTGTACACACACTGTACCACGAAGCTGTACACACACTCTACCACGAAGCTGTACACACACTCTACCACGAAGCTGTACACACACTGTACCACGAAGCTGTAAACACACTGTACCACGAAGCTGTACACACACTGTACCACGAAGCTGTACACACACTGTACCATGAAGCTGTACACACACTGTACCATGAAGCTGTACAAACACTGTACCACGAATCTGTACCGCACACTGTACCACGAAGCTGTACACACACTGTACCATGAAGCTGTACACACACTGTACCACGAAGCTGTACACACAGTGTACCATGAAGCTGTACACACACTATACCACGAAGCTGTACACACACTGTACCACGAAGCTGTATACACACTGTACCACGAAGCTGTACACACACTGTACCACGAAGCTGTACACACACACTGTACCACGAAGCTGTACACACACTGTACCATGAAGCTGTACCGCACACTGTACCACGAAGCTGTACACACACACTGTACCACGAAGCTGTACCACACACTGTACCACGAAGCTGTACCGCACACTGTACCACGAAGCTGTACCGCACACTGTACCACGAAGCTGTACACACACACTGTACCACGAAGCTGTACACACACTGTACCATGAAGCTGTACCGCACACTGTACCACGAAGCTGTACACACACACTGTACCACGAAGCTGTACCACACACTGTACCACGAAGCTGTACCGCACACTGTACCACGAAGCTGTACACAAACACTCTACCACGAAGCTGTACACACACTGTACCATGAAGCTGTACACACACTGTACCACGAAGCTGTACACACGCTGTACACAAACTGTACCACGAAGCTGTACACACACTGTACCACGAAGCTGCACACACACTGTACCATGAAGCTGTACACACACTGTACCACGAAGCTGCACACACACTGTACCATGAAGCTGTACACACACTGTACCACGAAGCTGTACACACACTGTACCACGAAGCTGCACACACACTGTACCATGAAGCTGTACACACACTGTACCACGAAGCTGTACACACACTGTACCACGAAGCTGTACACACACTGTACCATGAAGCTGTACACACACTGTACCACGAAGCTGTACACACACTGTACCATGAAGCTGTACACACACTGTACCACGAAGCTGTACACACACTGTACCACGAAACTGTACCGCACACTGTACCACGAAGCTGTACACACACCCTGTACCACGAAGCTGTACACACACTGTACCACGAAGCTGTACCGCACACTGTACCACGAAGCTGCACACACACTGTACCATGAAGCTGTACACACACTGTACCACGAAACTGTACACACACTGTACCACGAAGCTGTACACACACTGTACCACGAAGCTGTACACACACTGTACCATGAAGCTGTACACACCCTGTTTCACGAAGCTGTACACACACTGTACCACGAAGCTGTACACACACTGTACCACGAAGCTGTACACACACTGTACCATGAAGCTGTACACACACTGTACCACGAAGCGGTACACACACTGTACCACGAAGCTGTACACACACACTGTACCACGAAGCTGTACACACACTGAACCATGAAGCTGTACACCCACACTGTACCAAGAAGCTGTACCACACACTGTACCACGAAGCTGTACACACACTGTACCACGATGCTGTACACAGACACTGTACCACGAAGCTGTACACACACTGTACCACGAAGCTGTACACACACTGTACCACAAGGCTGTACACACACGGTACCACGAAGCTGTACACACACACTGTACCATGAAGCTGTACACACACTGTACCACGAAGCTGAACCACACACTGTACCACAAAGCTGTACACACACTGTACCACGAAGCTGTACACACACACTGTACCACGAAGCTGTACACACACTGTACCACGAAGCTGTACACACACACTGTACCACGAAGCTGTACACACACTGTACCACGAAGCTGTACACACACTGTACCACGAAGCTGTACACACACTGTACCATGAAGCTGTACACACACTGTACCACGAAGCTGTACACACACTGTACCACGAAGCTGTACACACACTGTACCACGAAGCTGTACACACACTGTACCACGAAGCTGTACACACACTGTACCACGAAGCTGTACACACACTGTACCACGAAGCTGTACACACACTGTACCACGAAGCTGTATACACACTGTACCATGAAGCTGTACACACACTGTACCACGAAGCTGTACACACACACTGTACCACGAAGCTGTACCGCACACTGTACCACGAAGCTGTACACACACTGTACCACGAAGCTGTACACACACTGTACCACGAAGCTGTACACACACTGTACCATGAAGCTGTACACACACTGTACCACGAAGCTGTACACACACTGTACCACGAAGCTGTACACACACACTGTACCACGAAGCTGTACCGCCCACTGTACCACGAAGCTGTACACACACTGTACCACAAAGCTGTACACACACTGTACCATGAAGCTGTACACACACTGTACCACGAAGCTGTACACACACTGTACCACGAAGCTGTACACACACACTGTACCACGAAGCTGTACACACACTGTACCCCGAAGCTGTACACACACACTGTACCACGAAGCTGTACACACACTGTACCACGAAGCTGTACACACACTGTACCACGAAGCTGTACACACACTGTACCACGAAGCTGTACACACACTGTACCACGAAGCTGTACACACACTGTACCATGAAGCTGTACACACACTGTACCACGAAGCTGTACACACACTGTACCACGAAGCTGTACCGCACACTGTACCACGAAGCTGTACACACACTGTACCACGAAGCTGTACACACACTGTACCATGAAGCTGTACACACACTGTACCACGAAGCTGTACACACACTGTACCACGAAGCTGTACACACACTGTACCACGAAGCTGTACACACTGTACCACGAAGCTGTACACACACTGTACCACGAAGCTGTACACACACTGTACCACAAAGCTGTACCGCACACTGTACCACGAAGCTGTACACACACACTGTACCACGAAGCTGTACACACACTGTACCACGAAGCTGTACACACACTGTACCACGAAGCTGTACACACACTGCACCATGAAGCTGTACACACCCTGTACCATGAAGCTGTACACACACTGTACCACGAAGCTGTACACACACTGTACCACGAAGCTGTACACACACTGTACCACGAAGCTGTACACACACTGTACCACGAAGCTGTACACACACACTGTACCACGAAGCTGTACACACACTGTACCACGAAGCTGTACACACACTGTACCACGAAGCTGTACACACACTGTACCATGCAGCTGTACACACACTCTACCACCAAGCTGTACACACACTGTACCATGAAGCTGTAAACACACTGTACCACGAAGCTGTACACACACTGTACCACGAAGCTGTACACACACTGTACCACGAAGCTGTACACACACTGTACCACGAAGCTGTACACACACTGTACCACGAAGCTGTACACACACTGTACCACGAAGCTGTACACACACACACTGTACCACGAAGCTGTACACACACTGTACCACGAAGCTGTACACACACTGTACCACGAAGCTGTACACACACTGTACCACGAAGCTGTACCGCACACTGTACCACGAAGCTGTACACACACTGTACCATGAAGCTGTACACACACTGTACCACGAAGCTGTACACACACACTGTACCACGAAGCTGTACACACACTGTACCACGAAGCTGTACACACACTGTACCACGAAGCTGTACACACACTGTACCACGAAGCTGTACCGCACACTGTACCACGAAGCTGTACACACACTGTACCACGAAGCTGTACCGCACACTGTACCACGAAGCTGTACACACACTGTACCATGAAGCTGTACACACCCTGTACCATGAAGCTGTACACACACTGTACCACGAAGCTGTACACACACTGTACCACGAAGCTGTACACACACTGTACCACGAAGCTGTACACACACTGTACCACGAAGCTGTACACACACACTGTACCACGAAGCTGTACACACACTGTACCACGAAGCTGTACACACATTGTACCACGAAGCTGTACACACACTGTACCACGAAGCTGTACACATACTGTACCATGAAGCTGTACACACACTGTACCACGAAGCTGTACACACACTGTACCACGAAGCTGTACACACACACTGTACCACGAAGCTGTACACACACTGTACCACGAAGCTGTACACACACTGTACCACGAAGCTGTACACACACTGTACCACGAAGCTGTACACACACTGTACCACGAAGCTGTACACACACACACTGTACCACGAAGCTGTACACACACTGTACAACGAAGCTGTACACACACTGTACCACGAAGCTGTACACACACTGTACCACGAAGCTGTACCGCACACTGTACCACGAAGCTGTACACACACTGTACCATGAAGCTGTACACACATTGTACCACGAAGCTGTACACACACACGGTACCAAGAAGCTGTACACACACTGTGCCATGAAGCTGTACACACACGGTACCACGAAGCTGTACACACACTGTACTACGAAGCTGTACCGCACACTGTACCACGAAGCTGTGCACACACTGTACCATGAAGCTGTACACACACTGTACCACGAAGCTGTACACACACACTGTACCACGAAGCTGTACACACACACTGTACCACGAAGCTGTGCACACACTGTACCACGAAGCTGTACACACACACCCTGTACCATGAAGCTGTACACACACGGTACCACGAAGCTGTACACACACTGTACCACGAAGCTGTACACACACTGTACCACGAAGCTGTACACACACTGTACCACGAAGCTGTACACACACTGTACCACGAAGCTGTACACACACTGTACCACGAAGCTGTACACACACTGTACCACGAAGCTGTACACACACTGTACCACGAAGCTGTACCACACACTGTACCACGAAGCTGTACACACACTGTACCACGAAGCTGTACACACACTGTACCACGAAGCTGTACACACACATTGTACCACGAAGCTGTACACACACTGTACCACGAAGCTGTACACACACTGTACCACGAAGCTGTACACACACACACTGTACCATGAAGCTGTACACACACTGTACTACGAAGCTGTACACACACTGTACCACGAAGCTGTACACACACTGTACCACGAAGCTGTACACACACTGTACCATGAAGCTGTACACACACTGTACCACGAAGCTGTACACACACTGTACCACGAAGCTGTACACACACACTGTACCACGAAGCTGTACACACACTGTACCACGAAGCTGTACACACACTGTACCATGAAGCTGTACACACACTGTACCACGAAGCTGTACACACACTGTACCACGAAGCTGTACACACACTGTACCACGAAGCTGTGCACACACTGCACCACGAAGCTGTACACACACTGTACCACGAAGCTGTACACACACTGTACCACGAAGCTGTACACACACTGTACCACGAAGCTGTACACACACTGTACCACGAAGCTGTACACACACTGTACCACGAAGCTGTATACACACTGTACCATGAAGCTGTACACACACTGTACCACGAAGCTGTACACACACACTGTACCACGAAGCTGTACCGCACACTGTACCACGAAGCTGTACACACACTGTACCACGAAGCTGTACACACACTGTACCACGAAGCTGTACACACACTGTACCATGAAGCTGTACACACACTGTACCAGGAAGCTGTACACACACTGTATCACGAAGCTGTACACACACACTGTACCACGAAGCTGTACCGCACACTGTACCACGAAGCTGTACACACACTGTACTACAAAGCTGTACACACACTGTACCATGAAGCTGTACACACACTGTACCACGAAGCTGTACACACACTGTACCACGAAGCTGTACAAACACACTGTACCACGAAGCTGTACACACACTGTACCACGAAGCTGTACACACACACTGTACCACGAAACTGTACACACACTGTACCACGAAGCTGTACACACACTGTACCACGAAGTTGTACACACACTGTACCACGAAGCTGTACACACACTGTACCATGAAGCTGTACACACACTGTACCCCGAAGCTGTACACACACTGTACCACGAAGCTGTACCGCACACTGTACCACGAAGCTGTACACACACTGTACCACGAAGCTGTACACACACTGTACCACGAAGTTGTACACACACTGTACCATGAAGCTGTACACACACTGTACCACGAAGCTGTACACACACTGTACCACGAAGCTGTACACACACTGTACCACGAAGCTGTACACACACTGTACCACGAAGCTGTACACACACTGTACCACGAAGCTGTACACACACTGTACCACAAAGCTGTACCGCACACTGTACCACGAAGCTGTACACACACACACACACTGTACCACGAAGCTGTACACACACTGTACCACGAAGCTGTACACACACTGTACCACGAAGCTGTACACACACTGTACCATGCAGCTGTACACACACTCTACCACCAAGCTGTACACACACTGTACCATGAAGCTGTAAACACACTGTACCACGAAGCTGTACACACACTGTACCACGAAGCTGTACACACACTGTACCACGAAGCTGTACACACACTGTACCACGAAGCTGTACACACACTGTACCACGAAGCTGTACACACACTGTACCACGAAGCTGTACACACACACACTGTACCACGAAGCTGTACACACACTGTACCACGAAGCTGTACACACACTGTACCACGAAGCTGTACACACACTGTACCACGAAGCTGTACCGCACACTGTACCACGAAGCTGTACACACACTGTACCATGAAGCTGTACACACACTGTACCACGAAGCTGTACACACACACTGTACCACGAAGCTGTACACACACTGTACCACGAAGCTGTACACACACTGTACCACGAAGCTGTACACACACTGTACCACGAAGCTGTACACATACTGTACCATGAAGCTGTACACACACTGTACCACGAAGCTGTACACACACTGTACCACGAAGCTGTACACACACACTGTACCACGAAGCTGTACACACACTGTACCACGAAGCTGTACACACACTGTACCACGAAGCTGTACACACACTGTACCACGAAGCTGTACACACACTGTACCACGAAGCTGTACACACACTGTACCACGAAGCTGTACACACACACACTGTACCACGAAGCTGTACACACACTGTACAACGAAGCTGTACACACACTGTACCACGAAGCTGTACACACACTGTACAACGAAGCTGTACCGCACACTGTACCACGAAGCTGTACACACACTGTACCATGAAGCTGTACACACATTGTACCACGAAGCTGTACACACACACGGTACCAAGAAGCTGTACACACACTGTGCCATGAAGCTGTACACACACGGTACCACGAAGCTGTACACACACTGTACTACGAAGCTGTACCGCACACTGTACCACGAAGCTGTGCACACACTGTACCATGAAGCTGTACACACACTGTACCACGAAGCTGTACACACACACTGTACCACGAAGCTGTACACACACACTGTACCACGAAGCTGTGCACACACTGTACCACGAAGCTGTACACACACACCCTGTACCATGAAGCTGTACACACACGGTACCACGAAGCTGTACACACACTGTACCACGAAGCTGTACACACACTGTACCACGAAGCTGTACACACACTGTACCACGAAGCTGTACACACACTGTACCACGAAGCTGTACACACACTGTACCACGAAGCTGTACACACACTGTACCACGAAGCTGTACACACACTGTACCACGAAGCTGTACCACACACTGTACCACGAAGCTGTACACACACTGTACCACGAAGCTGTACACACACTGTACCACGAAGCTGTACACACACATTGTACCACGAAGCTGTACACACACTGTACCACGAAGCTGTACACACACTGTACCACGAAGCTGTACACACACACTGTACCATGAAGCTGTACACACACTGTACCACGAAGCTGTACACACACTGTACCACGAAGCTGTACACACACTGTACCACGAAGCTGTACACACACTGTACCACGAAGCTGTACACACACTGTACCACGAAGCTGTACACACACACTGTACCATGAAGCTGTACACACACTGTACCACGAAGCTGTACACATACTGTACCACGAAGCTGTACACACACTGTACCATGAAGCTGTACACACACTGTACCACGAAGCTGTACACACACTGTACCACGAAGCTGTACACACACTGTACCACGAAGCTGTGCACACACTGCACCACGAAGCTGTACACACACTGTACCACGAAGCTGTACACACACTGTACCACGAAGCTGTACACACACTGTACCACGAAGCTGTACACACACTGTACCACGAAGCTGTACACACACTGTACCACGAAGCTGTATACACACTGTACCATGAAGCTGTACACACACTGTACCACGAAGCTGTACACACACACTGTACCACGAAGCTGTACCGCACACTGTACCACGAAGCTGTACACACACTGTACCACGAAGCTGTACACACACTGTACCACGAAGCTGTACACACACTGTACCATGAAGCTGTACACACACTGTACCAGGAAGCTGTACACACACTGTATCACGAAGCTGTACACACACACTGTACCACGAAGCTGTACCGCACACTGTACCACGAAGCTGTACACACACTGTACTACAAAGCTGTACACACACTGTACCATGAAGCTGTACACACACTGTACCACGAAGCTGTACACACACTGTACCACGAAGCTATACAAACACACTGTACCACGAAGCTGTACACACACTGTACCACGAAGCTGTACACACACACTGTACCACGAAACTGTACACACACTGTACCACGAAGCTGTACACACACTGTACCACGAAGCTGTACACACACTGTACCACGAAGCTGTACACACACTGTACCATGAAGCTGTACACACACTGTACCCCGAAGCTGTACACACACTGTACCACGAAGCTGTACCGCACACTGTACCACGAAGCTGTACACACACTGTACCACGAAGCTGTACACACACTGTACCACGAAGTTGTACACACACTGTACCATGAAGCTGTACACACACTGTACCACGAAGCTGTACACACACTGTACCACGAAGCTGTACACACACTGTACCACGAAGCTGTACACACACTGTACCACGAAGCTGTACACACACTGTACCACGAAGCTGTACACACACTGTACCACAAAGCTGTACCGCACACTGTACCACGAAGCTGTACACACACACACACTGTACCACGAAGCTGTACACACACTGTACCACGAAGCTGTACACACACTGTACCACGAAGCTGTACACACACTGTACCATGAAGCTGTACACACCCTGTACCACGAAGCTGTACACACACTGTACCACGAAGCTGTACACACACTGTACCACGAAGCTGTACACACACTGTACCATGAAGCTGTACACACACTGTACCACGAAGCTGTACACACACTGTACCACGAAGCTGTACACACACACTGTACCACGAAGCTGTACACACACTGTGCCACGAAGCTGTACACACACTGTACCACGAAGCTGTACACACACACTGTACCACGAAGCTGTACACACACTGTACCACGAAGCAGTACACACACTGTACCACGAAGCTGTACACACACTGTACCACGAAGCTGTACACACACTGTACCATGAAGCTGTACACACACTGTACCATGAAGCTGTACACACACTGTACCATGAACCTGTACCACACTGTACCACGAAGCTGTCCCACACACTGTACCACGAAGCTGTACACACCCTGTACCACGAAGCTGTACACACACTGTACCACGAAGCTGTACACACCCTGTACCACGAAGCTGTACACACCCTGTACCACGAAGCTGTACACACACTGTACCACGAAGCTGTAAACACACTGTTCCACGAAGCTGTACACACACTGTACCATGAAGCTGTACACACACTGTACCACGAAGCTGTACACACACACTGTACCATGAAGCTGTACACACACTGTACCATGAAGCTGTACACACACTGTACAACGAAGCTGTACACACACTGTACCACGAAGCTGTACACACACACTGTACCACGAAGCTGTACACACACTGTACCACGAAGCTGTACAGACACTGTACCACGAAGCTGTACACACACTGTACTACGAAGCTATACACACACTGAAACAACGAAGCTGTACACACACTGTACCACGAAGCTGTACACACCCTGTACCACGAAGCTGTACACACACACTGTACCACGAAGCTGTACACACACTGTACCATGAAGCTGTACACACACTGTACCACGAAGCTGTACAAACACTGTACCACGAAGCTGTACACACACTGTACCACGAAGCTGTACACACACATTGTACCACGAAGCTGTACACACACTGGACCACAAAGCTGTACACACACTGTACCACGAAGCTGTACACACACTGTACCACGAAGCTGTACACACACTGCACCACGAAGCTGTACACACACACTGTACCACGAAGCTGTACACACACTGTACCACGAAGCTGTACACACACTGTACCACGAAGCTGTACACACACTGTACGACGAAGCTGTACACACACTGTACCATGAAGATGTACACACACTGTACCACGAAGCTGTACACACACTGTACCATGAAGCTGTACACACACTGTACCATGAAGCTGTATACACACTGTACCACGAAGCTGTACACACACTGTACCACGAAGCTGTACACACACACTGTACCACAAAGCTGTACACACACTGTACCACGAAGCTGTACACACACTGTACCACGAAGCTGTACACACACTGTACCACGAAGCTGTACACACACTGTACCACGAAGCTGTACACACACTGTACCACGAAGCTGTACACACACTGTACCACGAAGCTGTACACACACTGTACCAAGAAGCTGTACACACACTGTACCACGAAGCTGTACACACACTGTACCACGAAGCTGTACACACACTGTACCACGAAGCTGTACACACACTGAACCACGAAGCTGTACACACACTGTACCACGAAGCTGTACACACACTGTACCACGAAGCTGTACACACACTGTACCACGAAGCTGTACACACACTGTACCACGAAGCTGTACACACACTGCACCACGAAGCTGCACACACACTGTACCACGAAGCAGTACACACACTGTACCACGAAGCTGTACACACACTGTTACTCGAAGCTGTACCACACACTGTACCACGAAGCTGTACACACACACTGTACCACGAAGCTGTACACACACACTGTACCACGAAGCTGTACACACACTGTACCACGAAGCTGTACACACACTGTACCACGAAGCTGTACCACACACTGTACCACGAAGCTGTACACACACACTGTACCACGAAGCTGTACACACACTGTACCACGAAGCTGTACACACACTGTAGCACGAAGCTGTACACACTGTACCACGAAGCTGTACACACACTGTACCACGAAGCTGTACACACACTGTACCACAAAGCTGTACCGCACACTGTACCACGAAGCTGTACACACACACTGTACCACGAAGCTGTACACACACTGTACCACGAAGCTGTACACGCACTGTACCACGAAGCTGTACACACACTGCACCATGAAGCTGTACACACCCTGTACCATGAAGCTGTACACACACTGTACCACGAAGCTGTACACACACTGTACCACGAAGCTGTACACACACTGTACCACGAAGCTGTACACACACTGTACCACGAAGCTGTACACACACACACTGTACCACGAAGCTGTACACACACTGTACCACGAAGCTGTACACACACTGTACCACGAAGCTGTACACACACTGTACCATGCAGCTGTACACACACTCTACCACGAATCTGTACACACACTGTACCATGAAGCTGTACACACACTGTACCACGAAGCTGTACACACACTGTACCACGAAGCTGTACACACACTGTACCACGAAGCTGTACACACACTGTACCACGAAGCTGTACACACACTGTACCACGAAGCTGTACACACACTGTACCACGAAGCTGTACACACACTGTACCACGAAGCTGTACACACACACACTGTACCACGAAGCTGTACACACACTGTACCACGAAGCTGTACACACACTGTACCACGAAGCTGTACACACACTGTACCACGAAGCTGTACACACATTGTACCACGAAGCTGTACACACACTGTACCACGAAGCTGTACACACACTGTACCATGAAGCTGTACACACACTGTACCACGAAGCTGTACACACACTGTACCACGAAGCTGTACACACACACTGTACCACGAAGCTGTACACACACTGTACCACGAAGCTGTACACACACTGTACCACGAAGCTGTACACACACTGTACCACGAAGCTGTACACACACTGTACCACGAAGCTGTACACACACTGTACCACGAAGCTGTACACACACACACTGTACCACGAAGCTGTACACACACTGTACAACGAAGCTGTACACACACTGTACCACGAAGCTGTACACACACTGTACCACGAAGCTGTACCGCACACTGTACCACGAAGCTGTACACACACTGTACCATGAAGCTGTACACACATTGTACCACGAAGCTGTACAGACACATGGTACCACGAAGCTGTACACACACTGTACCATGAAGCTGTACACACACGGTACCACGAAGCTGTACACACACTGTACCACGAAGCTGTACCGCACACTGTACCACGAAGCTGTGCACACACTGTACCATGAAGCTGTACACACACTGTACCACGAAGCTGTACACACACACTGTACCACGAAGCTGTACACACACTGTACCACGAAGCTGTGCACACACTGTACCACGAAGCTGTACACACACACCTTGTACCATGAAGCTGTACACACACTGTACCACGAAGCTGTACACACACTGTACCACGAAGCTGTACACACACTGTACCACGAAGCTGTACACACACTGTACCACGAAGCTGTACACACACTGTACCACGAAGCTGTACACACACTGTACCACGAAGCTGTACCACACACTGTACCACGAAGCTGTACACACACTGTACCACGAAGCTGTACACACACTGTACCACGAAGCTGTACACACACATTGTACCACGAAGCTGTACACACACTGTACCACGAAGCTGTACACACACTGTACCACGAAGCTGTACACACACACACTGTACCATGAAGCTGTACACACACTGTACCACGAAGCTGTACACACATTGTACCACGAAGCTGTACACACACTGTACCACGAAGCTGTACACACACTGTACCACGAAGCTGTACACACACTGTACCACGAAGCTGTACACACACTGTACCACGAAGCTGTACACACACTGTACCACGAAGCTGTACACACACACTGTACCATGAAGCTGTACACGCACTGTACCACGAAGCTGTACACATACTGTACCACGAAGCTGTACACACACTGTACCATGAAGCTGTACACACACTGTACCACGAAGCTGTACACACACTGTACCACGAAGCTGTACACACACTGTACCACGAAGCTGTGCACACACTGTACCACGAAGCTGTACACACACTGTACCACGAAGCTGTACACACACTGTACCACGAAGCTGTACACACACTGTACCATGAAGCTGTACACACACTGTACCACGAAGCTGTACACACACTGTACCACGAAGCTGTATACACACTGGACCATGAAGCTGTACACACACTGTACCACGAAGCTGTACACACACACTGTACCACGAAGCTGTACCGCACACTGTACCACGAAGCTGTACACACACTGTACCACGAAGCTGTACACACACTGTACCACGAAGCTGTACACACACTGTACCATGAAGCTGTACACACACTGTACCAGGAAGCTGTACACACACTGTATCACGAAGCTGTACACACACACTATACCACGAAGCTGTACCGCACACTGTACCACGAAGCTGTACACACACTGTACCACAAAGCTGTACACACACTGTACCAGGAAGCTGTACACACCCTGTACCACGAAGCTGTACACACACTGTACCACGAAGCTGTACACACACACTGTACCACGAAGCTGTACACACACTGTACCACGAAGCTGTACACACACACTGTACCACGAATCTGTACACACACTGTACCACGAAGCTGTACACACACTGTACCACGAAGCTGTGCACACACTGTACCACGAAGCTGTACACACACACTCTACCATGAACCTGTACCACACTGTACCACGAAGCTGTCCCACACACTGTACCACGAAGCTGTACACACCCTGTACCACGAAGCTGTACACACACTGTACCACGAAGCTGTACACACCCTGTACCACGAAGCTGTACACACCCTGTACCACGAAGATGTACACACACTGTACCACGAAGCTGTAAACACACTGTACCACGAAGCTGTACACACACTGTACCATGAAGCTGTACACACACTGTACCACGAAGCTGTACACACACACTGTACCATGAAGCTGTACACACACTGTACCATGAAGCTGTACACACACTGTACCACGAAGCTGTACACACACTGTACCACGAAGCTGTACACACACACTGTACCACGAAGCTGTACACACACTGTACCACGAAGCCGTACAGACACTGTACCACGAAGCTGTACACACACTGTACCACGAAGCTATACACACACTGAAACAACGAAGCTGTACACACACTGTACCACGAAGCTGTACACACACTGTACCACGAAGCTGTACACACACACTGTACCACGAAGCTGTACACACACTGTACCATGAAGCTGTACACACACTGTACCACGAAGCTGTACACACACTGTACCACGAAGCTGTACACACACTGTACCACGAAGCTGTACACACACACTGTACCACGAAGCTGTACACACACTGGACCACGAAGCTGTACACACACTGTACCACGAAGCTGTAAACACACTGTACTACGAAGCTGTACACACACTGCACCACGAAGCTGTACACACACACTGTACCACGAAGCTGTACACACACTGTACCACGAAGCTGTACACACACTGTACCACGAAGCTGTACACACACTGTACGACGAAGCTGTACACACACTGTACCACGAAGCTGTACACACACTGTACCACGAAGCTGTACACACACTGTACCATGAAGCTGTACACACACTGTACCATGAAGCTGTACACACACTGTACCACGAAGCTGTACACACACTGTACCACGAAGCTGTACACACACACTGTACCACGAAGCTGTACACACACTGTACCACGAAGCTGTACACACACTGTACCACGAAGCTGTACACACACTGTACCACGAAGCTGTACACACACTGTACCACGAAGCTGTACACACACTGTACCACGAAGCTGTACACACACTGTACAACGAAGCTGTACACACACTGCACCATGAAGCTGTACACACCCTGTACCATGAAGCTGTACACACGCTGTACCACGAAGCTGTACACATACTGGACCACGAAGCTGTACACACACTGTACCACGAAGCTGTACACACACTGTACCACGAAGCTGTACACACACACTGTACCACGAAGCTGTACACACACTGTACCACGAAGCTGTACACACACTGTACCACGAAGCTGTACACACACTGTACCATGCAGCTGTACCCACACTCTACCACGAAGCTGTACACACACTGTACCATGAAGCTGTACACACACTGTACCACGAAGCTGTACACACACTGTACCACGAAGCTGTACACACACTGTACCACGAAGCTGTACACACACTGTACCACGAAGCTGTACACACACTGTACCACGAAGCTGTACACACACTGTACCACGAAGCTGCACACACACACACTGTACCACGAAGCTGTACACACACTGTACCACGAAGCTGTACACACACTGTACCACGAAGCTGTACACACACTGTACCACGAAGCTGTACCGCACACTGTACCACGAAGCTGTACACACACTGTACCATGAAGCTGTACACACACTGTACCACGAAGCTGTACACACACACACTGTACCACGAAGCTGTACACACACTGTACCACGAAGCTGTACACACACTGTACCACGAAGATGTACACACACTGTACCACGAAGCTGTACACACACTGTACCACGAAGCTGTACACACACTGTACCACGAAGCTGTACACACACTGTACCACGAAGCTGTACACACACTGTACCACGAAGCTGTACACACACTGTACCACGAAGCTGTACACACACTGTACCACGAAGCTGTACACACACTCTACCACGAAGCTGTACACACACTCTACCACGAAGCTGTACACACACTGTACCACGAAGCTGTAAACACACTGTACCACGAAGCTGTACACACACTGTACCACGAAGCTGTACACACACTGTACCATGAAGCTGTACACACACTGTACCATGAAGCTGTACAAACACTGTACCACGAATCTGTACCGCACACTGTACCACGAAGCTGTACACACACTGTACCATGAAGCTGTACACACACTGTACCACGAAGCTGTACACACAGTGTACCATGAAGCTGTACACACACTATACCACGAAGCTGTACACACACTGTACCACGAAGCTGTATACACACTGTACCACGAAGCTGTACACACACTGTACCACGAAGCTGTACACACACACTGTACCACGAAGCTGTACACACACTGTACCATGAAGCTGTACCGCACACTGTACCACGAAGCTGTACACACACACTGTACCACGAAGCTGTACCACACACTGTACCACGAAGCTGTACCGCACACTGTACCACGAAGCTGTACCGCACACTGTACCACGAAGCTGTACACACACACTGTACCACGAAGCTGTACACACACTGTACCATGAAGCTGTACCGCACACTGTACCACGAAGCTGTACACACACACTGTACCACGAAGCTGTACCACACACTGTACCACGAAGCTGTACCGCACACTGTACCACGAAGCTGTACACAAACACTCTACCACGAAGCTGTACACACACTGTACCATGAAGCTGTACACACACTGTACCACGAAGCTGTACACACGCTGTACACAAACTGTACCACGAAGCTGTACACACACTGTACCACGAAGCTGCACACACACTGTACCATGAAGCTGTACACACACTGTACCACGAAGCTGCACACACACTGTACCATGAAGCTGTACACACACTGTACCACGAAGCTGTACACACACTGTACCACGAAGCTGCACACACACTGTACCATGAAGCTGTACACACACTGTACCACGAAGCTGTACACACACTGTACCACGAAGCTGTACACACACTGTACCATGAAGCTGTACACACACTGTACCACGAAGCTGTACACACACTGTACCATGAAGCTGTACACACACTGTACCACGAAGCTGTACACACACTGTACCACGAAACTGTACCGCACACTGTACCACGAAGCTGTACACACACCCTGTACCACGAAGCTGTACACACACTGTACCACGAAGCTGTACCGCACACTGTACCACGAAGCTGCACACACACTGTACCATGAAGCTGTACACACACTGTACCACGAAACTGTACACACACTGTACCACGAAGCTGTACACACACTGTACCACGAAGCTGTACACACACTGTACCATGAAGCTGTACACACCCTGTTTCACGAAGCTGTACACACACTGTACCACGAAGCTGTACACACACTGTACCACGAAGCTGTACACACACTGTACCATGAAGCTGTACACACACTGTACCACGAAGCGGTACACACACTGTACCACGAAGCTGTACACACACACTGTACTACGAAGCTGTACACACACTGAACCATGAAGCTGTACACCCACACTGTACCAAGAAGCTGTACCACACACTGTACCACGAAGCTGTACACACACTGTACCACGATGCTGTACACAGACACTGTACCACGAAGCTGTACACACACTGTACCACGAAGCTGTACACACACTGTACCACAAGGCTGTACACACACGGTACCACGAAGCTGTACACACACACTGTACCATGAAGCTGTACACACACTGTACCACGAAGCTGTACCACACACTGTACCACAAAGCTGTACACACACTGTACCACGAAGCTGTACACACACACTGTACCACGAAGCTGTACACACACTGTACCACGAAGCTGTACACACACACTGTACCACGAAGCTGTACACACACTGTACCACGAAGCTGTACACACACTGTACCACGAAGCTGTACACACACTGTACCATGAAGCTGTACACACACTGTACCACGAAGCTGTACACACACTGTACCACGAAGCTGTACACACACTGTACCACGAAGCTGTACACACACTGTACCACGAAGCTGTACACACACTGTACCACGAAGCTGTACACACACTGTACCACGAAGCTGTACACACACTGTACCACGAAGCTGTATACACACTGTACCATGAAGCTGTACACACACTGTACCACGAAGCTGTACACACACACTGTACCACGAAGCTGTACCGCACACTGTACCACGAAGCTGTACACACACTGTACCACGAAGCTGTACACACACTGTACCACGAAGCTGTACACACACTGTACCATGAAGCTGTACACACACTGTACCACGAAGCTGTACACACACTGTACCACGAAGCTGTACACACACACTGTACCACGAAGCTGTACCGCCCACTGTACCACGAAGCTGTACACACACTGTACCACAAAGCTGTACACACACTGTACCATGAAGCTGTACACACACTGTACCACGAAGCTGTACACACACTGTACCACGAAGCTGTACACACACACTGTACCACGAAGCTGTACACACACTGTACCCCGAAGCTGTACACACACACTGTACCACGAAGCTGTACACACACTGTACCACGAAGCTGTACACACACTGTACCACGAAGCTGTACACACACTGTACCACGAAGCTGTACACACACTGTACCACGAAGCTGTACACACACTGTACCATGAAGCTGTACACACACTGTACCACGAAGCTGTACACACACTGTACCACGAAGCTGTACCGCACACTGTACCACGAAGCTGTACACACACTGTACCACGAAGCTGTACACACACTGTACCATGAAGCTGTACACACACTGTACCACGAAGCTGTACACACACTGTACCACGAAGCTGTACACACACTGTACCACGAAGCTGTACACACTGTACCACGAAGCTGTACACACACTGTACCACGAAGCTGTACACACACTGTACCACAAAGCTGTACCGCACACTGTACCACGAAGCTGTACACACACACTGTACCACGAAGCTGTACACACACTGTACCACGAAGCTGTACACACACTGTACCACGAAGCTGTACACACACTGCACCATGAAGCTGTACACACCCTGTACCATGAAGCTGTACACACACTGTACCACGAAGCTGTACACACACTGTACCACGAAGCTGTACACACACTGTACCACGAAGCTGTACACACACTGTACCACGAAGCTGTACACACACACTGTACCACGAAGCTGTACACACACTGTACCACGAAGCTGTACACACACTGTACCACGAAGCTGTACACACACTGTACCATGCAGCTGTACACACACTCTACCACCAAGCTGTACACACACTGTACCATGAAGCTGTAAACACACTGTACCACGAAGCTGTACACACACTGTACCACGAAGCTGTACACACACTGTACCACGAAGCTGTACACACACTGTACCACGAAGCTGTACACACACTGTACCACGAAGCTGTACACACACTGTACCACGAAGCTGTACACACACACACTGTACCACGAAGCTGTACACACACTGTACCACGAAGCTGTACACACACTGTACCACGAAGCTGTACACACACTGTACCACGAAGCTGTACCGCACACTGTACCACGAAGCTGTACACACACTGTACCATGAAGCTGTACACACACTGTACCACGAAGCTGTACACACACACTGTACCACGAAGCTGTACACACACTGTACCACGAAGCTGTACACACACTGTACCACGAAGCTGTACACACACTGTACCACGAAGCTGTACTGCACACTGTACCACGAAGCTGTACACACACTGTACCACGAAGCTGTACCGCACACTGTACCACGAAGCTGTACACACACTGTACCATGAAGCTGTACACACCCTGTACCATGAAGCTGTACACACACTGTACCACGAAGCTGTACACACACTGTACCACGAAGCTGTACACACACTGTACCACGAAGCTGTACACACACTGTACCACGAAGCTGTACACACACACTGTACCACGAAGCTGTACACACACTGTACCACGAAGCTGTACACACATTGTACCACGAAGCTGTACACACACTGTACCACGAAGCTGTACACATACTGTACCATGAAGCTGTACACACACTGTACCACGAAGCTGTACACACACTGTACCACGAAGCTGTACACACACACTGTACCACGAAGCTGTACACACACTGTACCACGAAGCTGTACACACACTGTACCACGAAGCTGTACACACACTGTACCACGAAGCTGTACACACACTGTACCACGAAGCTGTACACACACTGTACCACGAAGCTGTACACACACACACTGTACCACGAAGCTGTACACACACTGTACAACGAAGCTGTACACACACTGTACCACGAAGCTGTACACACACTGTACCACGAAGCTGTACCGCACACTGTACCACGAAGCTGTACACACACTGTACCATGAAGCTGTACACACATTGTACCACGAAGCTGTACACACACACGGTACCAAGAAGCTGTACACACACTGTGCCATGAAGCTGTACACACACGGTACCACGAAGCTGTACACACACTGTACTACGAAGCTGTACCGCACACTGTACCACGAAGCTGTGCACACACTGTACCATGAAGCTGTACACACACTGTACCACGAAGCTGTACACACACACTGTACCACGAAGCTGTACACACACACTGTACCACGAAGCTGTGCACACACTGTACCACGAAGCTGTACACACACACCCTGTACCATGAAGCTGTACACACACGGTACCACGAAGCTGTACACACACTGTACCACGAAGCTGTACACACACTGTACCACGAAGCTGTACACACACTGTACCACGAAGCTGTACACACACTGTACCACGAAGCTGTACACACACTGTACCACGAAGCTGTACACACACTGTACCACGAAGCTGTACACACACTGTACCACGAAGCTGTACCACACACTGTACCACGAAGCTGTACACACACTGTACCACGAAGCTGTACACACACTGTACCACGAAGCTGTACACACACATTGTACCACGAAGCTGTACACACACTGTACCACGAAGCTGTACACACACTGTACCACGAAGCTGTACACACACACACTGTACCATGAAGCTGTACACACACTGTACTACGAAGCTGTACACACACTGTACCACGAAGCTGTACACACACTGTACCACGAAGCTGTACACACACTGCACCACGAAGCTGTACACACACTGTACCACGAAGCTGTACACACACACTGTACCATGAAGCTGTACACACACTGTACCACGAAGCTGTACACATACTGTACCACGAAGCTGTACACACACTGTACCATGAAGCTGTACACACACTGTACCACGAAGCTGTACACACACTGTACCACGAAGCTGTACACACACTGTACCACGAAGCTGTGCACACACTGCACCACGAAGCTGTACACACACTGTACCACGAAGCTGTACACACACTGTACCACGAAGCTGTACACACACTGTACCACGAAGCTGTACACACACTGTACCACGAAGCTGTATACACACTGTACCATGAAGCTGTACACACACTGTACCACGAAGCTGTACACACACACTGTACCACGAAGCTGTACCGCACACTGTACCACGAAGCTGTACACACACTGTACCACGAAGCTGTACACACACTGTACCACGAAGCTGTACACACACTGTACCATGAAGCTGTACACACACTGTACCAGGAAGCTGTACACACACTGTATCACGAAGCTGTACACACACACTGTACCACGAAGCTGTACCGCACACTGTACCACGAAGCTGTACACACACTGTACTACAAAGCTGTACACACACTGTACCATGAAGCTGTACACACACTGTACCACGAAGCTGTACACACACTGTACCACGAAGCTGTACAAACACACTGTACCACGAAGCTGTACACACACTGTACCACGAAGCTGTACACACACACTGTACCACGAAACTGTACACACACTGTACCACGAAGCTGTACACACACTGTACCACGAAGTTGTACACACACTGTACCACGAAGCTGTACACACACTGTACCATGAAGCTGTACACACACTGTACCCCGAAGCTGTACACACACTGTACCACGAAGCTGTACCGCACACTGTACCACGAAGCTGTACACACACTGTACCACGAAGCTGTACACACACTGTACCACGAAGTTGTACACACACTGTACCATGAAGCTGTACACACACTGTACCACGAAGCTGTACACACACTGTACCACGAAGCTGTACACACACTGTACCACGAAGCTGTACACACACTGTACCACGAAGCTGTACACACACTGTACCACGAAGCTGTACACACACTGTACCACAAAGCTGTACCGCACACTGTACCACGAAGCTGTACACACACACACACACTGTACCACGAAGCTGTACACACACTGTACCACGAAGCTGTACACACACTGTACCACGAAGCTGTACACACACTGTACCATGCAGCTGTACACACACTCTACCACCAAGCTGTACACACACTGTACCATGAAGCTGTAAACACACTGTACCACGAAGCTGTACACACACTGTACCACGAAGCTGTACACACACTGTACCACGAAGCTGTACACACACTGTACCACGAAGCTGTACACACACTGTACCACGAAGCTGTACACACACTGTACCACGAAGCTGTACACACACACACTGTACCACGAAGCTGTACACACACTGTACCACGAAGCTGTACACACACTGTACCACGAAGCTGTACACACACTGTACCACGAAGCTGTACCGCACACTGTACCACGAAGCTGTACACACACTGTACCATGAAGCTGTACACACACTGTACCACGAAGCTGTACACACACACACTGTACCACGAAGCTGTACACACACTGTACCACGAAGCTGTACACACACTGTACCACGAAGCTGTACACACACTGTACCACGAAGCTGTACCGCACACTGTACCACGAAGCTGTACACACACTGTACCACGAAGCTGTACCGCACACTGTACCACGAAGCTGTACACACACTGTACCATGAAGCTGTACACACCCTGTACCATGAAGCTGTACACACACTGTACCACGAAGCTGTACACACACTGTACCACGAAGCTGTACACACACTGTACCACGAAGCTGTACACACACTGTACCACGAAGCTGTACACACACACTGTACCACGAAGCTGTACACACACTGTACCACGAAGCTGTACACACATTGTACCACGAAGCTGTACACACACTGTACCACGAAGCTGTACACATACTGTACCATGAAGCTGTACACACACTGTACCACGAAGCTGTACACACACTGTACCACGAAGCTGTACACACACACTGTACCACGAAGCTGTACACACACTGTACCACGAAGCTGTACACACACTGTACCACGAAGCTGTACACACACTGTACCACGAAGCTGTACACACACTGTACCACGAAGCTGTACACACACTGTACCACGAAGCTGTACACACACACACTGTACCACGAAGCTGTACACACACTGTACAACGAAGCTGTACACACACTGTACCACGAAGCTGTACACACACTGTACAACGAAGCTGTACCGCACACTGTACCACGAAGCTGTACACACACTGTACCATGAAGCTGTACACACATTGTACCACGAAGCTGTACACACACACGGTACCAAGAAGCTGTACACACACTGTGCCATGAAGCTGTACACACACGGTACCACGAAGCTGTACACACACTGTACTACGAAGCTGTACCGCACACTGTACCACGAAGCTGTGCACACACTGTACCATGAAGCTGTACACACACTGTACCACGAAGCTGTACACACACACTGTACCATGAAGCTGTACACACACTGTACAACGAAGCTGTACACACACTGTACCACGAAGCTGTACACACACACTGTACCACGAAGCTGTACACACACTGTACCACGAAGCTGTACAGACACTGTACCACGAAGCTGTACACACACTGTACTACGAAGCTATACACACACTGAAACAACGAAGCTGTACACACACTGTACCACGAAGCTGTACACACCCTGTACCACGAAGCTGTACACACACACTGTACCACGAAGCTGTACACACACTGTACCATGAAGCTGTACACACACTGTACCACGAAGCTGTACAAACACTGTACCACGAAGCTGTACACACACTGTACCACGAAGCTGTACACACACATTGTACCACGAAGCTGTACACACACTGGACCACAAAGCTGTACACACACTGTACCACGAAGCTGTACACACACTGTACCACGAAGCTGTACACACACTGCACCACGAAGCTGTACACACACACTGTACCACGAAGCTGTACACACACTGTACCACGAAGCTGTACACACACTGTACCACGAAGCTGTACACACACTGTACGACGAAGCTGTACACACACTGTACCATGAAGATGTACACACACTGTACCACGAAGCTGTACACACACTGTACCATGAAGCTGTACACACACTGTACCATGAAGCTGTATACACACTGTACCACGAAGCTGTACACACACTGTACCACGAAGCTGTACACACACACTGTACCACAAAGCTGTACACACACTGTACCACGAAGCTGTACACACACTGTACCACGAAGCTGTACACACACTGTACCACGAAGCTGTACACACACTGTACCATGAAGCTGTACACACACTGTACCACGAAGCTGTACACACACTGTACCACGAAGCTGTACACACACTGTACCAAGAAGCTGTACACACACTGTACCACGAAGCTGTACACACACTGTACCACGAAGCTGTACACACACTGTACCACGAAGCTGTACACACACTGAACCACGAAGCTGTACACACACTGTACCACGAAGCTGTACACACACTGTACCACGAAGCTGTACACACACTGTACCACGAAGCTGTACACACACTGTACCACGAAGCTGTACACACACTGCACCACGAAGCTGCACACACACTGTACCACGAAGCAGTACACACACTGTACCACGAAGCTGTACACACACTGTTACTCGAAGCTGTACCACACACTGTACCACGAAGCTGTACACACACACTGTACCACGAAGCTGTACACACACACTGTACCACGAAGCTGTACACACACTGTACCACGAAGCTGTACACACACTGTACCACGAAGCTGTACCACACACTGTACCACGAAGCTGTACACACACACTGTACCACGAAGCTGTACACACACTGTACCACGAAGCTGTACACACACTGTAGCACGAAGCTGTACACACTGTACCACGAAGCTGTACACACACTGTACCACGAAGCTGTACACACACTGTACCACAAAGCTGTACCGCACACTGTACCACGAAGCTGTACACACACACTGTACCACGAAGCTGTACACACACTGTACCACGAAGCTGTACACGCACTGTACCACGAAGCTGTACACACACTGCACCATGAAGCTGTACACACCCTGTACCATGAAGCTGTACACACACTGTACCACGAAGCTGTACACACACTGTACCACGAAGCTGTACACACACTGTACCACGAAGCTGTACACACACTGTACCACGAAGCTGTACACACACACACTGTACCACGAAGCTGTACACACACTGTACCACGAAGCTGTACACACACTGTACCACGAAGCTGTACACACACTGTACCATGCAGCTGTACACACACTCTACCACGAATCTGTACACACACTGTACCATGAAGCTGTACACACACTGTACCACGAAGCTGTACACACACTGTACCACGAAGCTGTACACACACTGTACCACGAAGCTGTACACACACTGTACCACGAAGCTGTACACACACTGTACCACGAAGCTGTACACACACTGTACCACGAAGCTGTACACACACTGTACCACGAAGCTGTACACACACACACTGTACCACGAAGCTGTACACACACTGTACCACGAAGCTGTACACACACTGTACCACGAAGCTGTACACACACTGTACCACGAAGCTGTACACACATTGTACCACGAAGCTGTACACACACTGTACCACGAAGCTGTACACACACTGTACCATGAAGCTGTACACACACTGTACCACGAAGCTGTACACACACTGTACCACGAAGCTGTACACACACACTGTACCACGAAGCTGTACACACACTGTACCACGAAGCTGTACACACACTGTACCACGAAGCTGTACACACACTGTACCACGAAGCTGTACACACACTGTACCACGAAGCTGTACACACCCTGTACCACGAAGCTGTACACACACACACTGTACCACGAAGCTGTACACACACTGTACAACGAAGCTGTACACACACTGTACCACGAAGCTGTACACACACTGTACCACGAAGCTGTACCGCACACTGTACCACGAAGCTGTACACACACTGTACCATGAAGCTGTACACACATTGTACCACGAAGCTGTACAGACACATGGTACCACGAAGCTGTACACACACTGTACCATGAAGCTGTACACACACGGTACCACGAAGCTGTACACACACTGTACCACGAAGCTGTACCGCACACTGTACCACGAAGCTGTGCACACACTGTACCATGAAGCTGTACACACACTGTACCACGAAGCTGTACACACACACTGTACCACGAAGCTGTACACACACTGTACCACGAAGCTGTGCACACACTGTACCACGAAGCTGTACACACACACCTTGTACCATGAAGCTGTACACACACTGTACCACGAAGCTGTACACACACTGTACCACGAAGCTGTACACACACTGTACCACGAAGCTGTACACACACTGTACCACGAAGCTGTACACACACTGTACCACGAAGCTGTACACACACTGTACCACGAAGCTGTACCACACACTGTACCACGAAGCTGTACACACACTGTACCACGAAGCTGTACACACACTGTACCACGAAGCTGTACACACACATTGTACCACGAAGCTGTACACACACTGTACCACGAAGCTGTACACACACTGTACCACGAAGCTGTACACACACACACTGTACCATGAAGCTGTACACACACTGTACCACGAAGCTGTACACACATTGTACCACGAAGCTGTACACACACTGTACCACGAAGCTGTACACACACTGTACCACGAAGCTGTACACACACTGTACCACGAAGCTGTACACACACTGTACCACGAAGCTGTACACACACTGTACCACGAAGCTGTACACACACACTGTACCATGAAGCTGTACACGCACTGTACCACGAAGCTGTACACATACTGTACCACGAAGCTGTACACACACTGTACCATGAAGCTGTACACACACTGTACCACGAAGCTGTACACACACTGTACCACGAAGCTGTACACACACTGTACCACGAAGCTGTGCACACACTGTACCACGAAGCTGTACACACACTGTACCACGAAGCTGTACACACACTGTACCACGAAGCTGTACACACACTGTACCATGAAGCTGTACACACACTGTACCACGAAGCTGTACACACACTGTACCACGAAGCTGTATACACACTGGACCATGAAGCTGTACACACACTGTACCACGAAGCTGTACACACACACTGTACCACGAAGCTGTACCGCACACTGTACCACGAAGCTGTACACACACTGTACCACGAAGCTGTACACACACTGTACCACGAAGCTGTACACACACTGTACCATGAAGCTGTACACACACTGTACCAGGAAGCTGTACACACACTGTATCACGAAGCTGTACACACACACTATACCACGAAGCTGTACCGCACACTGTACCACGAAGCTGTACACACACTGTACCACAAAGCTGTACACACACTGTACCAGGAAGCTGTACACACCCTGTACCACGAAGCTGTACACACACTGTACCACGAAGCTGTACACACACACTGTACCACGAAGCTGTACACACACTGTACCACGAAGCTGTACACACACACTGTACCACGAAGCTGTACACACACTGTACCACGAAGCTGTACACACACTGTACCACGAAGCTGTGCACACACTGTACCACGAAGCTGTACACACACACTCTACCATGAACCTGTACCACACTGTACCACGAAGCTGTCCCACACACTGTACCACGAAGCTGTACACACCCTGTACCACGAAGCTGTACACACACTGTACCACGAAGCTGTACACACCCTGTACCACGAAGCTGTACACACCCTGTACCACGAAGATGTACACACACTGTACCACGAAGCTGTAAACACACTGTACCACGAAGCTGTACACACACTGTACCATGAAGCTGTACACACACTGTACCACGAAGCTGTACACACACACTGTACCATGAAGCTGTACACACACTGTACCATGAAGCTGTACACACACTGTACCACGAAGCTGTACACACACTGTACCACGAAGCTGTACACACACACTGTACCACGAAGCTGTACACACACTGTACCACGAAGCCGTACAGACACTGTACCACGAAGCTGTACACACACTGTACCACGAAGCTATACACACACTGAAACAACGAAGCTGTACACACACTGTACCACGAAGCTGTACACACACTGTACCACGAAGCTGTACACACACACTGTACCACGAAGCTGTACACACACTGTACCATGAAGCTGTACACACACTGTACCACGAAGCTGTACACACACTGTACCACGAAGCTGTACACACACTGTACCACGAAGCTGTACACACACACTGTACCACGAAGCTGTACACACACTGGACCACGAAGCTGTACACACACTGTACCACGAAGCTGTAAACACACTGTACTACGAAGCTGTACACACACTGCACCACGAAGCTGTACACACACACTGTACCACGAAGCTGTACACACACTGTACCACGAAGCTGTACACACACTGTACCACGAAGCTGTACACACACTGTACGACGAAGCTGTACACACACTGTACCACGAAGCTGTACACACACTGTACCACGAAGCTGTACACACACTGTACCATGAAGCTGTACACACACTGTACCATGAAGCTGTACACACACTGTACCACGAAGCTGTACACACACTGTACCACGAAGCTGTACACACACACTGTACCACAAAGCTGTACACACACTGTACCACGAAGCTGTACACACACTGTACCACGAAGCTGTACACACACTGTACCACGAAGCTGTACACACACTGTACCACGAAGCTGTACACACACTGTACCACGAAGCTGTACACACACTGTACAACGAAGCTGTACACACACTGCACCATGAAGCTGTACACACCCTGTACCATGAAGCTGTACACACGCTGTACCACGAAGCTGTACACACACTGGACCACGAAGCTGTACACACACTGTACCACGAAGCTGTACACACACTGTACCACGAAGCTGTACACACACACTGTACCACGAAGCTGTACACACACTGTACCACGAAGCTGTACACACACTGTACCACGAAGCTGTACACACACTGTACCATGCAGCTGTACACACACTCTACCACGAAGCTGTACACACACTGTACCATGAAGCTGTACACACACTGTACCACGAAGCTGTACACACACTGTACCACGAAGCTGTACACACACTGTACCACGAAGCTGTACACACACTGTACCACGAAGCTGTACACACACTGTACCACGAAGCTGTACACACACTGTACCACGAAGCTGCACACACACACACTGTACCACGAAGCTGTACACACACTGTACCACGAAGCTGTACACACACTGTACCACGAAGCTGTACACACACTGTACCACGAAGCTGTACCGCACACTGTACCACGAAGCTGTACACACACTGTACCATGAAGCTGTACACACACTGTACCACGAAGCTGTACACACACACACTGTACCACGAAGCTGTACACACACTGTACCACGAAGCTGTACACACACTGTACCACGAAGCTGTACACACACTGTACCACGAAGCTGTACACACACTGTACCACGAAGCTGTACACACACTGTACCACGAAGCTGTACACACACTGTACCACGAAGCTGTACACACACTGTACCACGAAGCTTTACACACACTGTACCACGAAGCTGTACACACACTGTACCACGAAGCTGTACACACACTCTACCACGAAGCTGTACACACACTCTACCACGAAGCTGTACACACACTGTACCACGAAGCTGTAAACACACTGTACCACGAAGCTGTACACACACTGTACCACGAAGCTGTACACACACTGTACCATGAAGCTGTACACACACTGTACCATGAAGCTGTACAAACACTGTACCACGAATCTGTACCGCACACTGTACCACGAAGCTGTACACACACTGTACCATGAAGCTGTACCGCACACTGTACCACGAAGCTGTACACACACACTGTACCACGAAGCTGTACCACACACTGTACCACGAAGCTGTACCGCACACTGTACCACGAAGCTGTACCGCACACTGTACCACGAAGCTGTACACACACACTGTACCACGAAGCTGTACACACACTGTACCATGAAGCTGTACCGCACACTGTACCACGAAGCTGTACACACACACTGTACCACGAAGCTGTACCACACACTGTACCACGAAGCTGTACCGCACACTGTACCACGAAGCTGTACACAAACACTCTACCACGAAGCTGTACACACACTGTACCATGAAGCTGTACACACACTGTACCACGAAGCTGTACACACGCTGTACACAAACTGTACCACGAAGCTGTACACACACTGTACCACGAAGCTGCACACACACTGTACCATGAAGCTGTACACACACTGTACCACGAAGCTGCACACACACTGTACCATGAAGCTGTACACACACTGTACCACGAAGCTGTACACACACTGTACCACGAAGCTGCACACACACTGTACCATGAAGCTGTACACACACTGTACCACGAAGCTGTACACACACTGTACCACGAAGCTGTACACACACTGTACCATGAAGCTGTACACACACTGTACCACGAAGCTGTACACACACTGTACCATGAAGCTGTACACACACTGTACCACGAAGCTGTACACACACTGTACCACGAAACTGTACCGCACACTGTACCACGAAGCTGTACACACACCCTGTACCACGAAGCTGTACACACACTGTACCACGAAGCTGTACCGCACACTGTACCACGAAGCTGCACACACACTGTACCATGAAGCTGTACACACACTGTACCACGAAACTGTACACACACTGTACCACGAAGCTGTACACACACTGTACCACGAAGCTGTACACACACTGTACCATGAAGCTGTACACACCCTGTTTCACGAAGCTGTACACACACTGTACCACGAAGCTGTACACACACTGTACCACGAAGCTGTACACACACTGTACCATGAAGCTGTACACACACTGTACCACGAAGCGGTACACACACTGTACCACGAAGCTGTACACACACACTGTACCACGAAGCTGTACACACACTGAACCATGAAGCTGTACACCCACACTGTACCAAGAAGCTGTACCACACACTGTACCACGAAGCTGTACACACACTGTACCACGATGCTGTACACAGACACTGTACCACGAAGCTGTACACACACTGTACCACGAAGCTGTACACACACTGTACCACAAGGCTGTACACACACGGTACCACGAAGCTGTACACACACACTGTACCATGAAGCTGTACACACACTGTACCACGAAGCTGTACCACACACTGTACCACAAAGCTGTACACACACTGTACCACGAAGCTGTACACACACACTGTACCACGAAGCTGTACACACACTGTACCACGAAGCTGTACACACACACTGTACCACGAAGCTGTACACACACTGTACCACGAAGCTGTACACACACTGTACCACGAAGCTGTACACACACTGTACCATGAAGCTGTACACACACTGTACCACGAAGCTGTACACACACTGTACCACGAAGCTGTACACACACTGTACCACGAAGCTGTACACACACTGTACCACGAAGCTGTACACACACTGTACCACGAAGCTGTACACACACTGTACCACGAAGCTGTACACACACTGTACCACGAAGCTGTATACACACTGTACCATGAAGCTGTACACACACTGTACCACGAAGCTGTACACACACACTGTACCACGAAGCTGTACCGCACACTGTACCACGAAGCTGTACACACACTGTACCACGAAGCTGTACACACACTGTACCACGAAGCTGTACACACACTGTACCATGAAGCTGTACACACACTGTACCACGAAGCTGTACACACACTGTACCACGAAGCTGTACACACACACTGTACCACGAAGCTGTACCGCCCACTGTACCACGAAGCTGTACACACACTGTACCACAAAGCTGTACACACACTGTACCATGAAGCTGTACACACACTGTACCACGAAGCTGTACACACACTGTACCACGAAGCTGTACACACACACTGTACCACGAAGCTGTACACACACTGTACCCCGAAGCTGTACACACACACTGTACCACGAAGCTGTACACACACTGTACCACGAAGCTGTACACACACTGTACCACGAAGCTGTACACACACTGTACCACGAAGCTGTACACACACTGTACCACGAAGCTGTACACACACTGTACCATGAAGCTGTACACACACTGTACCACGAAGCTGTACACACACTGTACCACGAAGCTGTACCGCACACTGTACCACGAAGCTGTACACACACTGTACCACGAAGCTGTACACACACTGTACCATGAAGCTGTACACACACTGTACCACGAAGCTGTACACACACTGTACCACGAAGCTGTACACACACTGTACCACGAAGCTGTACACACTGTACCACGAAGCTGTACACACACTGTACCACGAAGCTGTACACACACTGTACCACAAAGCTGTACCGCACACTGTACCACGAAGCTGTACACACACACTGTACCACGAAGCTGTACACACACTGTACCACGAAGCTGTACACACACTGTACCACGAAGCTGTACACACACTGCACCATGAAGCTGTACACACCCTGTACCATGAAGCTGTACACACACTGTACCACGAAGCTGTACACACACTGTACCACGAAGCTGTACACACACTGTACCACGAAGCTGTACACACACTGTACCACGAAGCTGTACACACACACTGTACCACGAAGCTGTACACACACTGTACCACGAAGCTGTACACACACTGTACCACGAAGCTGTACACACACTGTACCATGCAGCTGTACACACACTCTACCACCAAGCTGTACACACACTGTACCATGAAGCTGTAAACACACTGTACCACGAAGCTGTACACACACTGTACCACGAAGCTGTACACACACTGTACCACGAAGCTGTACACACACTGTACCACGAAGCTGTACACACACTGTACCACGAAGCTGTACACACACTGTACCACGAAGCTGTACACACACACACTGTACCACGAAGCTGTACACACACTGTACCACGAAGCTGTACACACACTGTACCACGAAGCTGTACACACACTGTACCACGAAGCTGTACCGCACACTGTACCACGAAGCTGTACACACACTGTACCATGAAGCTGTACACACACTGTACCACGAAGCTGTACACACACACTGTACCACGAAGCTGTACACACACTGTACCACGAAGCTGTACACACACTGTACCACGAAGCTGTACACACACTGTACCACGAAGCTGTACCGCACACTGTACCACGAAGCTGTACACACACTGTACCACGAAGCTGTACCGCACACTGTACCACGAAGCTGTACACACACTGTACCATGAAGCTGTACACACCCTGTACCATGAAGCTGTACACACACTGTACCACGAAGCTGTACACACACTGTACCACGAAGCTGTACACACACTGTACCACGAAGCTGTACACACACTGTACCACGAAGCTGTACACACACACTGTACCACGAAGCTGTACACACACTGTACCACGAAGCTGTACACACATTGTACCACGAAGCTGTACACACACTGTACCACGAAGCTGTACACATACTGTACCATGAAGCTGTACACACACTGTACCACGAAGCTGTACACACACTGTACCACGAAGCTGTACACACACACTGTACCACGAAGCTGTACACACACTGTACCACGAAGCTGTACACACACTGTACCACGAAGCTGTACACACACTGTACCACGAAGCTGTACACACACTGTACCACGAAGCTGTACACACACTGTACCACGAAGCTGTACACACACACACTGTACCACGAAGCTGTACACACACTGTACAACGAAGCTGTACACACACTGTACCACGAAGCTGTACACACACTGTACCACGAAGCTGTACCGCACACTGTACCACGAAGCTGTACACACACTGTACCATGAAGCTGTACACACATTGTACCACGAAGCTGTACACACACACGGTACCAAGAAGCTGTACACACACTGTGCCATGAAGCTGTACACACACGGTACCACGAAGCTGTACACACACTGTACTACGAAGCTGTACCGCACACTGTACCACGAAGCTGTGCACACACTGTACCATGAAGCTGTACACACACTGTACCACGAAGCTGTACACACACACTGTACCACGAAGCTGTACACACACACTGTACCACGAAGCTGTGCACACACTGTACCACGAAGCTGTACACACACACCCTGTACCATGAAGCTGTACACACACGGTACCACGAAGCTGTACACACACTGTACCACGAAGCTGTACACACACTGTACCACGAAGCTGTACACACACTGTACCACGAAGCTGTACACACACTGTACCACGAAGCTGTACACACACTGTACCACGAAGCTGTACACACACTGTACCACGAAGCTGTACACACACTGTACCACGAAGCTGTACCACACACTGTACCACGAAGCTGTACACACACTGTACCACGAAGCTGTACACACACTGTACCACGAAGCTGTACACACACATTGTACCACGAAGCTGTACACACACTGTACCACGAAGCTGTACACACACTGTACCACGAAGCTGTACACACACACACTGTACCATGAAGCTGTACACACACTGTACTACGAAGCTGTACACACACTGTACCACGAAGCTGTACACACACTGTACCACGAAGCTGTACACACACTGTACCACGAAGCTGTACACACACTGTACCACGAAGCTGTACACACACACTGTACCATGAAGCTGTACACACACTGTACCACGAAGCTGTACACATACTGTACCACGAAGCTGTACACACACTGTACCATGAAGCTGTACACACACTGTACCACGAAGCTGTACACACACTGTACCACGAAGCTGTACACACACTGTACCACGAAGCTGTGCACACACTGCACCACGAAGCTGTACACACACTGTACCACGAAGCTGTACACACACTGTACCACGAAGCTGTACACACACTGTACCACGAAGCTGTACACACACTGTACCACGAAGCTGTATACACACTGTACCATGAAGCTGTACACACACTGTACCACGAAGCTGTACACACACACTGTACCACGAAGCTGTACCGCACACTGTACCACGAAGCTGTACACACACTGTACCACGAAGCTGTACACACACGGTACCACGAAGCTGTACACACACTGTACCATGAAGCTGTACACACACTGTACCAGGAAGCTGTACACACACTGTATCACGAAGCTGTACACACACACTGTACCACGAAGCTGTACCGCACACTGTACCACGAAGCTGTACACACACTGTACTACAAAGCTGTACACACACTGTACCATGAAGCTGTACACACACTGTACCACGAAGCTGTACACACACTGTACCACGAAGCTGTACAAACACACTGTACCACGAAGCTGTACACACACTGTACCACGAAGCTGTACACACACACTGTACCACGAAACTGTACACACACTGTACCACGAAGCTGTACACACACTGTACCACGAAGTTGTACACACACTGTACCACGAAGCTGTACACACACTGTACCATGAAGCTGTACACACACTGTACCCCGAAGCTGTACACACACTGTACCACGAAGCTGTATCGCACACTGTACCACGAAGCTGTACACACACTGTACCACGAAGCTGTACACACACTGTACCACGAAGTTGTACACACACTGTACCATGAAGCTGTACACACACTGTACCACGAAGCTGTACACACACTGTACCACGAAGCTGTACACACACTGTACCACGAAGCTGTACACACACTGTACCACGAAGCTGTACACACACTGTACCACGAAGCTGTACACACACTGTACCATGCAGCTGTACACACACTCTACCACCAAGCTGTACACACACTGTACCATGAAGCTGTAAACACACTGTACCACGAAGCTGTACACACACTGTACCACGAAGCTGTACACACACTGTACCACGAAGCTGTACACACACTGTACCACGAAGCTGTACACACACTGTACCACGAAGCTGTACACACACTGTACCACGAAGCTGTACACACACACACTGTACCACGAAGCTGTACACACACTGTACCACGAAGCTGTACACACACTGTACCACGAAGCTGTACACACACTGTACCACGAAGCTGTACCGCACACTGTACCACGAAGCTGTACACACACTGTACCATGAAGCTGTACACACACTGTACCACGAAGCTGTACACACACACACTGTACCACGAAGCTGTACACACACTGTACCACGAAGCTGTACACACACTGTACCACGAAGCTGTACACACACTGTACCACGAAGCTGTACCGCACACTGTACCACGAAGCTGTACACACACTGTACCACGAAGCTGTACCGCACACTGTACCACGAAGCTGTACACACACTGTACCATGAAGCTGTACACACCCTGTACCATGAAGCTGTACACACACTGTACCACGAAGCTGTACACACACTGTACCACGAAGCTGTACACACACTGTACCACGAAGCTGTACACACACTGTACCACGAAGCTGTACACACACACTGTACCACGAAGCTGTACACACACTGTACCACGAAGCTGTACACACATTGTACCACGAAGCTGTACACACACTGTACCACGAAGCTGTACACATACTGTACCATGAAGCTGTACACACACTGTACCACGAAGCTGTACACACACTGTACCACGAAGCTGTACACACACACAGTACCACGAAGCTGTACACACACTGTACCACGAAGCTGTACACACACTGTACCACGAAGCTGTACACACACTGTACCACGAAGCTGTACACACACTGTACCACGAAGCTGTACACACACTGTACCACGAAGCTGTACACACACACACTGTACCACGAAGCTGTACACACACTGTACAACGAAGCTGTACACACACTGTACCACGAAGCTGTACACACACTGTACAACGAAGCTGTACCGCACACTGTACCACGAAGCTGTACACACACTGTACCATGAAGCTGTACACACATTGTACCACGAAGCTGTACACACACACGGTACCAAGAAGCTGTACACACACTGTGCCATGAAGCTGTACACACACGGTACCACGAAGCTGTACACACACTGTACTACGAAGCTGTACCGCACACTGTACCACGAAGCTGTGCACACACTGTACCATGAAGCTGTACACACACTGTACCACGAAGCTGTACACACACACTGTACCACGAAGCTGTACACACACACTGTACCACGAAGCTGTGCACACACTGTACCACGAAGCTGTACACACACACCCTGTACCATGAAGCTGTACACACACGGTACCACGAAGCTGTACACACACTGTACCACGAAGCTGTACACACACTGTACCACGAAGCTGTACACACACTGTACCACGAAGCTGTACACACACTGTACCACGAAGCTGTACACACACTGTACCACGAAGCTGTACACACACTGTACCACGAAGCTGTACACACACTGTACCACGAAGCTGTACCACACACTGTACCACGAAGCTGTACACACACTGTACCACGAAGCTGTACACACACTGTACCACGAAGCTGTACACACACATTGTACCACGAAGCTGTACACACACTGTACCACGAAGCTGTACACACACTGTACCACGAAGCTGTACACACACACTGTACCATGAAGCTGTACACACACTGTACCACGAAGCTGTACACACACTGTACCACGAAGCTGTACACACACTGTACCACGAAGCTGTACACACACTGTACCACGAAGCTGTACACACACTGTACCACGAAGCTGTACACACACACTGTACCATGAAGCTGTACACACACTGTACCACGAAGCTGTACACATACTGTACCACGAAGCTGTACACACACTGTACCATGAAGCTGTACACACACTGTACCACGAAGCTGTACACACACTGTACCACGAAGCTGTACACACACTGTACCACGAAGCTGTGCACACACTGCACCACGAAGCTGTACACACACTGTACCACGAAGCTGTACACACACTGTACCACGAAGCTGTACACACACTGTACCACGAAGCTGTACACACACTGTACCACGAAGCTGTACACACACTGTACCACGAAGCTGTATACACACTGTACCATGAAGCTGTACACACACTGTACCACGAAGCTGTACACACACACTGTACCACGAAGCTGTACCGCACACTGTACCACGAAGCTGTACACACACTGTACCACGAAGCTGTACACACACTGTACCACGAAGCTGTACACACACTGTACCATGAAGCTGTACACACACTGTACCAGGAAGCTGTACACACACTGTATCACGAAGCTGTACACACACACTGTACCACGAAGCTGTACCGCACACTGTACCACGAAGCTGTACACACACTGTACTACAAAGCTGTACACACACTGTACCATGAAGCTGTACACACACTGTACCACGAAGCTGTACACACACTGTACCACGAAGCTGTACAAACACACTGTACCACGAAGCTGTACACACACTGTACCACGAAGCTGTACACACACACTGTACCACGAAACTGTACACACACTGTACCACGAAGCTGTACACACACTGTACCACGAAGCTGTACACACACTGTACCACGAAGCTGTACACACACTGTACCATGAAGCTGTACACACACTGTACCCCGAAGCTGTACACACACTGTACCACGAAGCTGTACCGCACACTGTACCACGAAGCTGTACACACACTGTACCACGAAGCTGTACACACACTGTACCACGAAGTTGTACACACACTGTACCATGAAGCTGTACACACACTGTACCACGAAGCTGTACACACACTGTACCACGAAGCTGTACACACACTGTACCACGAAGCTGTACACACACTGTACCACGAAGCTGTACACACACTGTACCACGAAGCTGTACACACACTGTACCACAAAGCTGTACCGCACACTGTACCACGAAGCTGTACACACACACACACTGTACCACGAAGCTGTACACACACTGTACCACGAAGCTGTACACACACTGTACCACGAAGCTGTACACACACTGTACCATGAAGCTGTACACACCCTGTACCACGAAGCTGTACACACACTGTACCACGAAGCTGTACACACACTGTACCACGAAGCTGTACACACACTGTACCATGAAGCTGTACACACACTGTACCACGAAGCTGTACACACACTGTACCACGAAGCTGTACACACACACTGTACCACGAAGCTGTACACACACTGTGCCACGAAGCTGTACACACACTGTACCACGAAGCTGTACACACACACTGTACCACGAAGCTGTACACACACTGTACCACGAAGCAGTACACACACTGTACCACGAAGCTGTACACACACTGTACCACGAAGCTGTACACACACTGTACCATGAAGCTGTACACACACTGTACCATGAAGCTGTACACACACTGTACCATGAACCTGTACCACACTGTACCACGAAGCTGTCCCACACACTGTACCACGAAGCTGTACACACCCTGTACCACGAAGCTGTACACACACTGTACCACGAAGCTGTACACACCCTGTACCACGAAGCTGTACACACCCTGTACCACGAAGCTGTACACACACTGTACCACGAAGCTGTAAACACACTGTTCCACGAAGCTGTACACACACTGTACCATGAAGCTGTACACACACTGTACCACGAAGCTGTACACACACACTGTACCATGAAGCTGTACACACACTGTACCATGAAGCTGTACACACACTGTACAACGAAGCTGTACACACACTGTACCACGAAGCTGTACACACACACTGTACCACGAAGCTGTACACACACTGTACCACGAAGCTGTACAGACACTGTACCACGAAGCTGTACACACACTGTACTACGAAGCTATACACACACTGAAACAACGAAGCTGTACACACACTGTACCACGAAGCTGTACACACACTGTACCACGAAGCTGTACACACACACTGTACCACGAAGCTGTACACACACTGTACCATGAAGCTGTACACACACTGTACCACGAAGCTGTACAAACACTGTACCACGAAGCTGTACACACACTGTACCACGAAGCTGTACACACACATTGTACCACGAAGCTGTACACACACTGGACCACAAAGCTGTACACACACTGTACCACGAAGCTGTACACACACTGTACCACGAAGCTGTACACACACTGCACCACGAAGCTGTACACACACACTGTACCACGAAGCTGTACACACACTGTACCACGAAGCTGTACACACACTGTACCACGAAGCTGTACACACACTGTACGACGAAGCTGTACACACACTGTACCATGAAGATGTACACACACTGTACCACGAAGCTGTACACACACTGTACCATGAAGCTGTACACACACTGTACCATGAAGCTGTATACACACTGTACCACGAAGCTGTACACACACTGTACCACGAAGCTGTACACACACACTGTACCACAAAGCTGTACACACACTGTACCACGAAGCTGTACACACACTGTACCACGAAGCTGTACACACACTGTACCACGAAGCTGTACACACACTGTACCACGAAGCTGTACACACACTGTACCACGAAGCTGTACACACACTGTACCACGAAGCTGTACACACACTGTACCAAGAAGCTGTACACACACTGTACCACGAAGCTGTACACACACTGTACCACGAAGCTGTACACACACTGTACCACGAAGCTGTACACACACTGAACCACGAAGCTGTACACACACTGTACCACGAAGCTGTACACACACTGTACCACGAAGCTGTACACACACTGTACCACGAAGCTGTACACACACTGTACCACGAAGCTGTACACACACTGCACCACGAAGCTGCACACACACTGTACCACGAAGCAGTACACACACTGTACCACGAAGCTGTACACACACTGTTACTCGAAGCTGTACCACACACTGTACCACGAAGCTGTACACACACACTGTACCACGAAGCTGTACACACACACTGTACCACGAAGCTGTACACACACTGTACCACGAAGCTGTACACACACTGTACCACGAAGCTGTACCACACACTGTACCACGAAGCTGTACACACACACTGTACCACGAAGCTGTACACACACTGTACCACGAAGCTGTACACACACTGTAGCACGAAGCTGTACACACTGTACCACGAAGCTGTACACACACTGTACCACGAAGCTGTACACACACTGTACCACAAAGCTGTACCGCACACTGTACCACGAAGCTGTACACACACACTGTACCACGAAGCTGTACACACACTGTACCACGAAGCTGTACACGCACTGTACCACGAAGCTGTACACACACTGCACCATGAAGCTGTACACACCCTGTACCATGAAGCTGTACACACACTGTACCACGAAGCTGTACACACACTGTACCACGAAGCTGTACACACACTGTACCACGAAGCTGTACACACACTGTACCACGAAGCTGTACACACACACACTGTACCACGAAGCTGTACACACACTGTACCACGAAGCTGTACACACACTGTACCACGAAGCTGTACACACACTGTACCATGCAGCTGTACACACACTCTACCACGAATCTGTACACACACTGTACCATGAAGCTGTACACACACTGTACCACGAAGCTGTACACACACTGTACCACGAAGCTGTACACACACTGTACCACGAAGCTGTACACACACTGTACCACGAAGCTGTACACACACTGTACCACGAAGCTGTACACACACTGTACCACGAAGCTGTACACACACTGTACCACGAAGCTGTACACACACACACTGTACCACGAAGCTGTACACACACTGTACCACGAAGCTGTACACACACTGTACCACGAAGCTGTACACACACTGTACCACGAAGCTGTACACACATTGTACCACGAAGCTGTACACACACTGTACCACGAAGCTGTACACACACTGTACCATGAAGCTGTACACACACTGTACCACGAAGCTGTACACACACTGTACCACGAAGCTGTACACACACACTGTACCACGAAGCTGTACACACACTGTACCACGAAGCTGTACACACACTGTACCACGAAGCTGTACACACACTGTACCACGAAGCTGTACACACACTGTACCACGAAGCTGTACACACACTGTACCACGAAGCTGTACACACACACACTGTACCACGAAGCTGTACACACACTGTACAACGAAGCTGTACACACACTGTACCACGAAGCTGTACACACACTGTACCACGAAGCTGTACCGCACACTGTACCACGAAGCTGTACACACACTGTACCATGAAGCTGTACACACATTGTACCACGAAGCTGTACAGACACATGGTACCACGAAGCTGTACACACACTGTACCATGAAGCTGTACACACACGGTACCACGAAGCTGTACACACACTGTACCACGAAGCTGTACCGCACACTGTACCACGAAGCTGTGCACACACTGTACCATGAAGCTGTACACACACTGTACCACGAAGCTGTACACACACACTGTACCACGAAGCTGTACACACACTGTACCACGAAGCTGTGCACACACTGTACCACGAAGCTGTACACACACACCTTGTACCATGAAGCTGTACACACACTGTACCACGAAGCTGTACACACACTGTACCACGAAGCTGTACACACACTGTACCACGAAGCTGTACACACACTGTACCACGAAGCTGTACACACACTGTACCACGAAGCTGTACACACACTGTACCACGAAGCTGTACCACACACTGTACCACGAAGCTGTACACACACTGTACCACGAAGCTGTACACACACTGTACCACGAAGCTGTACACACACATTGTACCACGAAGCTGTACACACACTGTACCACGAAGCTGTACACACACTGTACCACGAAGCTGTACACACACACACTGTACCATGAAGCTGTACACACACTGTACCACGAAGCTGTACACACATTGTACCACGAAGCTGTACACACACTGTACCACGAAGCTGTACACACACTGTACCACGAAGCTGTACACACACTGTACCACGAAGCTGTACACACACTGTACCACGAAGCTGTACACACACTGTACCACGAAGCTGTACACACACACTGTACCATGAAGCTGTACACGCACTGTACCACGAAGCTGTACACATACTGTACCACGAAGCTGTACACACACTGTACCATGAAGCTGTACACACACTGTACCACGAAGCTGTACACACACTGTACCACGAAGCTGTACACACACTGTACCACGAAGCTGTGCACACACTGTACCACGAAGCTGTACACACACTGTACCACGAAGCTGTACACACACTGTACCACGAAGCTGTACACACACTGTACCATGAAGCTGTACACACACTGTACCACGAAGCTGTACACACACTGTACCACGAAGCTGTATACACACTGGACCATGAAGCTGTACACACACTGTACCACGAAGCTGTACACACACACTGTACCACGAAGCTGTACCGCACACTGTACCACGAAGCTGTACACACACTGTACCACGAAGCTGTACACACACTGTACCACGAAGCTGTACACACACTGTACCATGAAGCTGTACACACACTGTACCAGGAAGCTGTACACACACTGTATCACGAAGCTGTACACACACACTATACCACGAAGCTGTACCGCACACTGTACCACGAAGCTGTACACACACTGTACCACAAAGCTGTACACACACTGTACCAGGAAGCTGTACACACCCTGTACCACGAAGCTGTACACACACTGTACCACGAAGCTGTACACACACACTGTACCACGAAGCTGTACACACACTGTACCACGAAGCTGTACACACACACTGTACCACGAAGCTGTACACACACTGTACCACGAAGCTGTACACACACTGTACCACGAAGCTGTGCACACACTGTACCACGAAGCTGTACACACACTGTACCATGAAGCTGTACACACACTGTACCCCGAAGCTGTACACACACTGTACCACGAAGCTGTACCGCACACTGTACCACGAAGCTGTACACACACTGTACCACGAAGCTGTACACACACTGTACCACGAAGTTGTACACACACTGTACCATGAAGCTGTACACACACTGTACCACGAAGCTGTACACACACTGTACCACGAAGCTGTACACACACTGTACCACGAAGCTGTACACACACTGTACCACGAAGCTGTACACACACTGTACCACGAAGCTGTACACACACTGTACCACAAAGCTGTACCGCACACTGTACCACGAAGCTGTACACACACACACACTGTACCACGAAGCTGTACACACACTGTACCACGAAGCTGTACACACACTGTACCACGAAGCTGTACACACACTGTACCATGAAGCTGTACACACCCTGTACCACGAAGCTGTACACACACTGTACCACGAAGCTGTACACACACTGTACCACGAAGCTGTACACACACTGTACCATGAAGCTGTACACACACTGTACCACGAAGCTGTACACACACTGTACCACGAAGCTGTACACACACAATGTACCACGAAGCTGTACACACACTGTGCCACGAAGCTGTACACACACTGTACCACGAAGCTGTACACACACACTGTACCACGAAGCTGTACACACACTGTACCATGAAGCTGTACACACACTGTACCACGAAGCTGTACACACACACTGTACCACGAAGCTGTACCGCACACTGTACCACGAAGCTGTACACACACTGTACCACGAAGCTGTACACACACTGTACCACGAAGCTGTACACACACTGTACCACGAAGCTGTACACACACACTGTACCATGAAGCTGTACACACACTGTACCATGAAGCTGTACACACACTGTACCATGAAGCTGTACCACACTGTACCACGAAGCTGTCCCACACACTGTACCACGAAGCTGTACACACCCTGTACCACGAAGCTGTACACACACTGTACCACGAAGCTGTACACACACTGTACCACGAAGCTGTACAAACACACTGTACCACGAAGCTGTACACACACTGTACCACGAAGCTGTGCAGACACTGTACCACGAAGCTTTACACACACTGTACCACGAAGCTATACACACACTGAAACAACGAAGCTGTACACACACTGTACCACGAAGCTGTACACACACTGTACCACGAAGCTGTACACACACACTGTACCACGAAGCTGTACACACACTGTACCATGAAGCTGTACACACACTGTACCACGAAGCTGTACACACACTGTACCACGAAGCTGTACACACACTGTACCACGAAGCTGTACACACAAACTGTACCACGAAGCTGTACACACACTGGACCACGAAGCTGTACACACACTGTACCACGAAGCTGTACACACACTGTACCACGAAGCTGTACACACACTGCACCACGAAGCTGTACACACACACTGTACCACGAAGCTGTACACACACTGTACCACGAAGCTGTACACACACTGTACCACGAAGCTGTACACACACTGTACCACGAAGCTGTACACACACTGTACCACGAAGCTGTACACACACTGTACCACGAAGCTGTACACACACACACACTGTACCACGAAGCTGTACACACACTGTACAACGAAGCTGTACACACACTGTACCACGAAGCTGTACACACACTGTACCACGAAGCTGTACCGCACACTGTACCACGAAGCTGTACACACACTGTACCATGAAGCTGTACACACATTGTACCACGAAGCTGTACACACACACGGTACCAAGAAGCTGTACACACACTGTGCCATGAAGCTGTACACACACGGTACCACGAAGCTGTACACACACTGTACTACGAAGCTGTACCGCACACTGTACCACGAAGCTGTGCACACACTGTACCATGAAGCTGTACACACACTGTACCACGAAGCTGTACACACACACTGTACCACGAAGCTGTACACACACACTGTACCACGAAGCTGTGCACACACTGTACCACGAAGCTGTACACACACACCCTGTACCATGAAGCTGTACACACACGGTACCACGAAGCTGTACACACACTGTACCACGAAGCTGTACACACACTGTACCACGAAGCTGTACACACACTGTACCACGAAGCTGTACACACACTGTACCACGAAGCTGTACACACACTGTACCACGAAGCTGTACACACACTGTACCACGAAGCTGTACACACACTGTACCACGAAGCTGTACCACACACTGTACCACGAAGCTGTACACACACTGTACCACGAAGCTGTACACACACTGTACCACGAAGCTGTACACACACATTGTACCACGAAGCTGTACACACACTGTACCACGAAGCTGTACACACACTGTACCACGAAGCTGTACACACACACTGTACCATGAAGCTGTACACACACTGTACCACGAAGCTGTACACACACTGTACCACGAAGCTGTACACACACTGTACCACGAAGCTGTACACACACTGTACCACGAAGCTGTACACACACTGTACCACGAAGCTGTACACACACACTGTACCACGAAGCTGTACCGCCCACTGTACCACGAAGCTGTACACACACTGTACCACAAAGCTGTACACACACTGTACCATGAAGCTGTACACACACTGTACCACGAAGCTGTACACACACTGTACCACGAAGCTGTACACACACACTGTACCACGAAGCTGTACACACACTGTACCCCGAAGCTGTACACACACACTGTACCACGAAGCTGTACACACACTGTACCACGAAGCTGTACACACACTGTACCACGAAGCTGTACACACACTGTACCACGAAGCTGTACACACACTGTACCACGAAGCTGTACACACACTGTACCATGAAGCTGTACACACACTGTACCACGAAGCTGTACACACACTGTACCACGAAGCTGTACCGCACACTGTACCACGAAGCTGTACACACACTGTACCACGAAGCTGTACACACACTGTACCATGAAGCTGTACACACACTGTACCACGAAGCTGTACACACACTGTACCACGAAGCTGTACACACACTGTACCACGAAGCTGTACACACTGTACCACGAAGCTGTACACACACTGTACCACGAAGCTGTACACACACTGTACCACAAAGCTGTACCGCACACTGTACCACGAAGCTGTACACACACACTGTACCACGAAGCTGTACACACACTGTACCACGAAGCTGTACACACACTGTACCACGAAGCTGTACACACACTGCACCATGAAGCTGTACACACCCTGTACCATGAAGCTGTACACACACTGTACCACGAAGCTGTACACACACTGTACCACGAAGCTGTACACACACTGTACCACGAAGCTGTACACACACTGTACCACGAAGCTGTACACACACACTGTACCACGAAGCTGTACACACACTGTACCACGAAGCTGTACACACACTGTACCACGAAGCTGTACACACACTGTACCATGCAGCTGTACACACACTCTACCACCAAGCTGTACACACACTGTACCATGAAGCTGTAAACACACTGTACCACGAAGCTGTACACACACTGTACCACGAAGCTGTACACACACTGTACCACGAAGCTGTACACACACTGTACCACGAAGCTGTACACACACTGTACCACGAAGCTGTACACACACTGTACCACGAAGCTGTACACACACACACTGTACCACGAAGCTGTACACACACTGTACCACGAAGCTGTACACACACTGTACCACGAAGCTGTACACACACTGTACCACGAAGCTGTACCGCACACTGTACCACGAAGCTGTACACACACTGTACCATGAAGCTGTACACACACTGTACCACGAAGCTGTACACACACACTGTACCACGAAGCTGTACACACACTGTACCACGAAGCTGTACACACACTGTACCACGAAGCTGTACACACACTGTACCACGAAGCTGTACCGCACACTGTACCACGAAGCTGTACACACACTGTACCACGAAGCTGTACCGCACACTGTACCACGAAGCTGTACACACACTGTACCATGAAGCTGTACACACCCTGTACCATGAAGCTGTACACACACTGTACCACGAAGCTGTACACACACTGTACCACGAAGCTGTACACACACTGTACCACGAAGCTGTACACACACTGTACCACGAAGCTGTACACACACACTGTACCACGAAGCTGTACACACACTGTACCACGAAGCTGTACACACATTGTACCACGAAGCTGTACACACACTGTACCACGAAGCTGTACACATACTGTACCATGAAGCTGTACACACACTGTACCACGAAGCTGTACACACACTGTACCACGAAGCTGTACACACACACTGTACCACGAAGCTGTACACACACTGTACCACGAAGCTGTACACACACTGTACCACGAAGCTGTACACACACTGTACCACGAAGCTGTACACACACTGTACCACGAAGCTGTACACACACTGTACCACGAAGCTGTACACACACACACTGTACCACGAAGCTGTACACACACTGTACAACGAAGCTGTACACACACTGTACCACGAAGCTGTACACACACTGTACCACGAAGCTGTACCGCACACTGTACCACGAAGCTGTACACACACTGTACCATGAAGCTGTACACACATTGTACCACGAAGCTGTACACACACACGGTACCAAGAAGCTGTACACACACTGTGCCATGAAGCTGTACACACACGGTACCACGAAGCTGTACACACACTGTACTACGAAGCTGTACCGCACACTGTACCACGAAGCTGTGCACACACTGTACCATGAAGCTGTACACACACTGTACCACGAAGCTGTACACACACACTGTACCACGAAGCTGTACACACACACTGTACCACGAAGCTGTGCACACACTGTACCACGAAGCTGTACACACACACCCTGTACCATGAAGCTGTACACACACGGTACCACGAAGCTGTACACACACTGTACCACGAAGCTGTACACACACTGTACCACGAAGCTGTACACACACTGTACCACGAAGCTGTACACACACTGTACCACGAAGCTGTACACACACTGTACCACGAAGCTGTACACACACTGTACCACGAAGCTGTACACACACTGTACCACGAAGCTGTACCACACACTGTACCACGAAGCTGTACACACACTGTACCACGAAGCTGTACACACACTGTACCACGAAGCTGTACACACACATTGTACCACGAAGCTGTACACACACTGTACCACGAAGCTGTACACACACTGTACCACGAAGCTGTACACACACACACTGTACCATGAAGCTGTACACACACTGTACTACGAAGCTGTACACACACTGTACCACGAAGCTGTACACACACTGTACCACGAAGCTGTACACACACTGTACCACGAAGCTGTACACACACTGTACCACGAAGCTGTACACACACACTGTACCATGAAGCTGTACACACACTGTACCACGAAGCTGTACACATACTGTACCACGAAGCTGTACACACACTGTACCATGAAGCTGTACACACACTGTACCACGAAGCTGTACACACACTGTACCACGAAGCTGTACACACACTGTACCACGAAGCTGTGCACACACTGCACCACGAAGCTGTACACACACTGTACCACGAAGCTGTACACACACTGTACCACGAAGCTGTACACACACTGTACCACGAAGCTGTACACACACTGTACCACGAAGCTGTATACACACTGTACCATGAAGCTGTACACACACTGTACCACGAAGCTGTACACACACACTGTACCACGAAGCTGTACCGCACACTGTACCACGAAGCTGTACACACACTGTACCACGAAGCTGTACACACACTGTACCACGAAGCTGTACACACACTGTACCATGAAGCTGTACACACACTGTACCAGGAAGCTGTACACACACTGTATCACGAAGCTGTACACACACACTGTACCACGAAGCTGTACCGCACACTGTACCACGAAGCTGTACACACACTGTACTACAAAGCTGTACACACACTGTACCATGAAGCTGTACACACACTGTACCACGAAGCTGTACACACACTGTACCACGAAGCTGTACAAACACACTGTACCACGAAGCTGTACACACACTGTACCACGAAGCTGTACACACACACTGTACCACGAAACTGTACACACACTGTACCACGAAGCTGTACACACACTGTACCACGAAGTTGTACACACACTGTACCACGAAGCTGTACACACACTGTACCATGAAGCTGTACACACACTGTACCCCGAAGCTGTACACACACTGTACCACGAAGCTGTATCGCACACTGTACCACGAAGCTGTACACACACTGTACCACGAAGCTGTACACACACTGTACCACGAAGCTGTACACACACTGTACCACGAAGCTGTACACACACTGTACCACGAAGCTGTACACACACTGTACCACGAAGCTGTACACACACTGTACCATGCAGCTGTACACACACTCTACCACCAAGCTGTACACACACTGTACCATGAAGCTGTAAACACACTGTACCACGAAGCTGTACACACACTGTACCACGAAGCTGTACACACACTGTACCACGAAGCTGTACACACACTGTACCACGAAGCTGTACACACACTGTACCACGAAGCTGTACACACACTGTACCACGAAGCTGTACACACACACACTGTACCACGAAGCTGTACACACACTGTACCACGAAGCTGTACACACACTGTACCACGAAGCTGTACACACACTGTACCACGAAGCTGTACCGCACACTGTACCACGAAGCTGTACACACACTGTACCATGAAGCTGTACACACACTGTACCACGAAGCTGTACACACACACACTGTACCACGAAGCTGTACACACACTGTACCACGAAGCTGTACACACACTGTACCACGAAGCTGTACACACACTGTACCACGAAGCTGTACCGCACACTGTACCACGAAGCTGTACACACACTGTACCACGAAGCTGTACCGCACACTGTACCACGAAGCTGTACACACACTGTACCATGAAGCTGTACACACCCTGTACCATGAAGCTGTACACACACTGTACCACGAAGCTGTACACACACTGTACCACGAAGCTGTACACACACTGTACCACGAAGCTGTACACACACTGTACCACGAAGCTGTACACACACACTGTACCACGAAGCTGTACACACACTGTACCACGAAGCTGTACACACATTGTACCACGAAGCTGTACACACACTGTACCACGAAGCTGTACACATACTGTACCATGAAGCTGTACACACACTGTACCACGAAGCTGTACACACACTGTACCACGAAGCTGTACACACACACAGTACCACGAAGCTGTACACACACTGTACCACGAAGCTGTACACACACTGTACCACGAAGCTGTACACACACTGTACCACGAAGCTGTACACACACTGTACCACGAAGCTGTACACACACTGTACCACGAAGCTGTACACACACACACTGTACCACGAAGCTGTACACACACTGTACAACGAAGCTGTACACACACTGTACCACGAAGCTGTACACACACTGTACAACGAAGCTGTACCGCACACTGTACCACGAAGCTGTACACACACTGTACCATGAAGCTGTACACACATTGTACCACGAAGCTGTACACACACACGGTACCAAGAAGCTGTACACACACTGTGCCATGAAGCTGTACACACACGGTACCACGAAGCTGTACACACACTGTACTACGAAGCTGTACCGCACACTGTACCACGAAGCTGTGCACACACTGTACCATGAAGCTGTACACACACTGTACCACGAAGCTGTACACACACACTGTACCACGAAGCTGTACACACACACTGTACCACGAAGCTGTGCACACACTGTACCACGAAGCTGTACACACACACCCTGTACCATGAAGCTGTACACACACGGTACCACGAAGCTGTACACACACTGTAGCACGAAGCTGTACACACACTGTACCACGAAGCTGTACACACACTGTACCACGAAGCTGTACACACACTGTACCACGAAGCTGTACACACACTGTACCACGAAGCTGTACACACACTGTACCACGAAGCTGTACACACACTGTACCACGAAGCTGTACCACACACTGTACCACGAAGCTGTACACACACTGTACCACGAAGCTGTACACACACTGTACCACGAAGCTGTACACACACATTGTACCACGAAGCTGTACACACACTGTACCACGAAGCTGTACACACACTGTACCACGAAGCTGTACACACACACTGTACCATGAAGCTGTACACACACTGTACCACGAAGCTGTACACACACTGTACCACGAAGCTGTACACACACTGTACCACGAAGCTGTACACACACTGTACCACGAAGCTGTACACACACTGTACCACGAAGCTGTACACACACACTGTACCATGAAGCTGTACACACACTGTACCACGAAGCTGTACACATACTGTACCACGAAGCTGTACACACACTGTACCATGAAGCTGTACACACACTGTACCACGAAGCTGTACACACACTGTACCACGAAGCTGTACACACACTGTACCACGAAGCTGTGCACACACTGCACCACGAAGCTGTACACACACTGTACCACGAAGCTGTACACACACTGTACCACGAAGCTGTACACACACTGTACCACGAAGCTGTACACACACTGTACCACGAAGCTGTACACACACTGTACCACGAAGCTGTATACACACTGTACCATGAAGCTGTACACACACTGTACCACGAAGCTGTACACACACACTGTACCACGAAGCTGTACCGCACACTGTACCACGAAGCTGTACACACACTGTACCACGAAGCTGTACACACACTGTACCACGAAGCTGTACACACACTGTACCATGAAGCTGTACACACACTGTACCAGGAAGCTGTACACACACTGTATCACGAAGCTGTACACACACACTGTACCACGAAGCTGTACCGCACACTGTACCACGAAGCTGTACACACACTGTACTACAAAGCTGTACACACACTGTACCATGAAGCTGTACACACACTGTACCACGAAGCTGTACACACACTGTACCACGAAGCTGTACAAACACACTGTACCACGAAGCTGTACACACACTGTACCACGAAGCTGTACACACACACTGTACCACGAAACTGTACACACACTGTACCACGAAGCTGTACACACACTGTACCACGAAGCTGTACACACACTGTACCACGAAGCTGTACACACACTGTACCATGAAGCTGTACACACACTGTACCCCGAAGCTGTACACACACTGTACCACGAAGCTGTACCGCACACTGTACCACGAAGCTGTACACACACTGTACCACGAAGCTGTACACACACTGTACCACGAAGTTGTACACACACTGTACCATGAAGCTGTACACACACTGTACCACGAAGCTGTACACACACTGTACCACGAAGCTGTACACACACTGTACCACGAAGCTGTACACACACTGTACCACGAAGCTGTACACACACTGTACCACGAAGCTGTACACACACTGTACCACAAAGCTGTACCGCACACTGTACCACGAAGCTGTACACACACACACACTGTACCACGAAGCTGTACACACACTGTACCACGAAGCTGTACACACACTGTACCACGAAGCTGTACACACACTGTACCATGAAGCTGTACACACCCTGTACCACGAAGCTGTACACACACTGTACCACGAAGCTGTACACACACTGTACCACGAAGCTGTACACACACTGTACCATGAAGCTGTACACACACTGTACCACGAAGCTGTACACACACTGTACCACGAAGCTGTACACACACACTGTACCACGAAGCTGTACACACACTGTGCCACGAAGCTGTACACACACTGTACCACGAAGCTGTACACACACACTGTACCACGAAGCTGTACACACACTGTACCACGAAGCAGTACACACACTGTACCACGAAGCTGTACACACACTGTACCACGAAGCTGTACACACACTGTACCATGAAGCTGTACACACACTGTACCATGAAGCTGTACACACACTGTACCATGAACCTGTACCACACTGTACCACGAAGCTGTCCCACACACTGTACCACGAAGCTGTACACACCCTGTACCACGAAGCTGTACACACACTGTACCACGAAGCTGTACACACCCTGTACCACGAAGCTGTACACACCCTGTACCACGAAGCTGTACACACACTGTACCACGAAGCTGTAAACACACTGTTCCACGAAGCTGTACACACACTGTACCATGAAGCTGTACACACACTGTACCACGAAGCTGTACACACACACTGTACCATGAAGCTGTACACACACTGTACCATGAAGCTGTACACACACTGTACAACGAAGCTGTACACACACTGTACCACGAAGCTGTACACACACACTGTACCACGAAGCTGTACACACACTGTACCACGAAGCTGTACAGACACTGTACCACGAAGCTGTACACACACTGTACTACGAAGCTATACACACACTGAAACAACGAAGCTGTACACACACTGTACCACGAAGCTGTACACACACTGTACCACGAAGCTGTACACACACACTGTACCACGAAGCTGTACACACACTGTACCATGAAGCTGTACACACACTGTACCACGAAGCTGTACAAACACTGTACCACGAAGCTGTACACACACTGTACCACGAAGCTGTACACACACATTGTACCACGAAGCTGTACACACACTGGACCACAAAGCTGTACACACACTGTACCACGAAGCTGTACACACACTGTACCACGAAGCTGTACACACACTGCACCACGAAGCTGTACACACACACTGTACCACGAAGCTGTACACACACTGTACCACGAAGCTGTACACACACTGTACCACGAAGCTGTACACACACTGTACGACGAAGCTGTACACACACTGTACCATGAAGATGTACACACACTGTACCACGAAGCTGTACACACACTGTACCATGAAGCTGTACACACACTGTACCATGAAGCTGTATACACACTGTACCACGAAGCTGTACACACACTGTACCACGAAGCTGTACACACACACTGTACCACAAAGCTGTACACACACTGTACCACGAAGCTGTACACACACTGTACCACGAAGCTGTACACACACTGTACCACGAAGCTGTACACACACTGTACCACGAAGCTGTACACACACTGTACCACGAAGCTGTACACACACTGTACCACGAAGCTGTACACACACTGTACCAAGAAGCTGTACACACACTGTACCACGAAGCTGTACACACACTGTACCACGAAGCTGTACACACACTGTACCACGAAGCTGTACACACACTGAACCACGAAGCTGTACACACACTGTACCACGAAGCTGTACACACACTGTACCACGAAGCTGTACACACACTGTACCACGAAGCTGTACACACACTGTACCACGAAGCTGTACACACACTGCACCACGAAGCTGCACACACACTGTACCACGAAGCAGTACACACACTGTACCACGAAGCTGTACACACACTGTTACTCGAAGCTGTACCACACACTGTACCACGAAGCTGTACACACACACTGTACCACGAAGCTGTACACACACACTGTACCACGAAGCTGTACACACACTGTACCACGAAGCTGTACACACACTGTACCACGAAGCTGTACCACACACTGTACCACGAAGCTGTACACACACACTGTACCACGAAGCTGTACACACACTGTACCACGAAGCTGTACACACACTGTAGCACGAAGCTGTACACACTGTACCACGAAGCTGTACACACACTGTACCACGAAGCTGTACACACACTGTACCACAAAGCTGTACCGCACACTGTACCACGAAGCTGTACACACACACTGTACCACGAAGCTGTACACACACTGTACCACGAAGCTGTACACGCACTGTACCACGAAGCTGTACACACACTGCACCATGAAGCTGTACACACCCTGTACCATGAAGCTGTACACACACTGTACCACGAAGCTGTACACACACTGTACCACGAAGCTGTACACACACTGTACCACGAAGCTGTACACACACTGTACCACGAAGCTGTACACACACACACTGTACCACGAAGCTGTACACACACTGTACCACGAAGCTGTACACACACTGTACCACGAAGCTGTACACACACTGTACCATGCAGCTGTACACACACTCTACCACGAATCTGTACACACACTGTACCATGAAGCTGTACACACACTGTACCACGAAGCTGTACACACACTGTACCACGAAGCTGTACACACACTGTACCACGAAGCTGTACACACACTGTACCACGAAGCTGTACACACACTGTACCACGAAGCTGTACACACACTGTACCACGAAGCTGTACACACACTGTACCACGAAGCTGTACACACACACACTGTACCACGAAGCTGTACACACACTGTACCACGAAGCTGTACACACACTGTACCACGAAGCTGTACACACACTGTACCACGAAGCTGTACACACATTGTACCACGAAGCTGTACACACACTGTACCACGAAGCTGTACACACACTGTACCATGAAGCTGTACACACACTGTACCACGAAGCTGTACACACACTGTACCACGAAGCTGTACACACACACTGTACCACGAAGCTGTACACACACTGTACCACGAAGCTGTACACACACTGTACCACGAAGCTGTACACACACTGTACCACGAAGCTGTACACACACTGTACCACGAAGCTGTACACACACTGTACCACGAAGCTGTACACACACACACTGTACCACGAAGCTGTACACACACTGTACAACGAAGCTGTACACACACTGTACCACGAAGCTGTACACACACTGTACCACGAAGCTGTACCGCACACTGTACCACGAAGCTGTACACACACTGTACCATGAAGCTGTACACACATTGTACCACGAAGCTGTACAGACACATGGTACCACGAAGCTGTACACACACTGTACCATGAAGCTGTACACACACGGTACCACGAAGCTGTACACACACTGTACCACGAAGCTGTACCGCACACTGTACCACGAAGCTGTGCACACACTGTACCATGAAGCTGTACACACACTGTACCACGAAGCTGTACACACACACTGTACCACGAAGCTGTACACACACTGTACCACGAAGCTGTGCACACACTGTACCACGAAGCTGTACACACACACCTTGTACCATGAAGCTGTACACACACTGTACCACGAAGCTGTACACACACTGTACCACGAAGCTGTACACACACTGTACCACGAAGCTGTACACACACTGTACCACGAAGCTGTACACACACTGTACCACGAAGCTGTACACACACTGTACCACGAAGCTGTACCACACACTGTACCACGAAGCTGTACACACACTGTACCACGAAGCTGTACACACACTGTACCACGAAGCTGTACACACACATTGTACCACGAAGCTGTACACACACTGTACCACGAAGCTGTACACACACTGTACCACGAAGCTGTACACACACACACTGTACCATGAAGCTGTACACACACTGTACCACGAAGCTGTACACACATTGTACCACGAAGCTGTACACACACTGTACCACGAAGCTGTACACACACTGTACCACGAAGCTGTACACACACTGTACCACGAAGCTGTACACACACTGTACCACGAAGCTGTACACACACTGTACCACGAAGCTGTACACACACACTGTACCATGAAGCTGTACACGCACTGTACCACGAAGCTGTACACATACTGTACCACGAAGCTGTACACACACTGTACCATGAAGCTGTACACACACTGTACCACGAAGCTGTACACACACTGTACCACGAAGCTGTACACACACTGTACCACGAAGCTGTGCACACACTGTACCACGAAGCTGTACACACACTGTACCACGAAGCTGTACACACACTGTACCACGAAGCTGTACACACACTGTACCATGAAGCTGTACACACACTGTACCACGAAGCTGTACACACACTGTACCACGAAGCTGTACACACACTGTACCACGAAGCTGTGCACACACTGCACCACGAAGCTGTACACACACTGTACCACGAAGCTGTACACACACTGTACCACGAAGCTGTACACACACTGTACCACGAAGCTGTACACACACTGTACCACGAAGCTGTACACACACTGTACCACGAAGCTGTATACACACTGTACCATGAAGCTGTACACACACTGTACCACGAAGCTGTACACACACACTGTACCACGAAGCTGTACCGCACACTGTACCACGAAGCTGTACACACACTGTACCACGAAGCTGTACACACACTGTACCACGAAGCTGTACACACACTGTACCATGAAGCTGTACACACACTGTACCAGGAAGCTGTACACACACTGTATCACGAAGCTGTACACACACACTGTACCACGAAGCTGTACCGCACACTGTACCACGAAGCTGTACACACACTGTACTACAAAGCTGTACACACACTGTACCATGAAGCTGTACACACACTGTACCACGAAGCTGTACACACACTGTACCACGAAGCTGTACAAACACACTGTACCACGAAGCTGTACACACACTGTACCACGAAGCTGTACACACACACTGTACCACGAAACTGTACACACACTGTACCACGAAGCTGTACACACACTGTACCACGAAGCTGTACACACACTGTACCACGAAGCTGTACACACACTGTACCATGAAGCTGTACACACACTGTACCCCGAAGCTGTACACACACTGTACCACGAAGCTGTACCGCACACTGTACCACGAAGCTGTACACACACTGTACCACGAAGCTGTACACACACTGTACCACGAAGTTGTACACACACTGTACCATGAAGCTGTACACACACTGTACCACGAAGCTGTACACACACTGTACCACGAAGCTGTACACACACTGTACCACGAAGCTGTACACACACTGTACCACGAAGCTGTACACACACTGTACCACGAAGCTGTACACACACTGTACCACAAAGCTGTACCGCACACTGTACCACGAAGCTGTACACACACACACACTGTACCACGAAGCTGTACACACACTGTACCACGAAGCTGTACACACACTGTACCACGAAGCTGTACACACACTGTACCATGAAGCTGTACACACCCTGTACCACGAAGCTGTACACACACTGTACCACGAAGCTGTACACACACTGTACCACGAAGCTGTACACACACTGTACCATGAAGCTGTACACACACTGTACCACGAAGCTGTACACACACTGTACCACGAAGCTGTACACACACACTGTACCACGAAGCTGTACACACACTGTGCCACGAAGCTGTACACACACTGTACCACGAAGCTGTACACACACACTGTACCACGAAGCTGTACACACACTGTACCACGAAGCAGTACACACACTGTACCACGAAGCTGTACACACACTGTACCACGAAGCTGTACACACACTGTACCATGAAGCTGTACACACACTGTACCATGAAGCTGTACACACACTGTACCATGAACCTGTACCACACTGTACCACGAAGCTGTCCCACACACTGTACCACGAAGCTGTACACACCCTGTACCACGAAGCTGTACACACACTGTACCACGAAGCTGTACACACCCTGTACCACGAAGCTGTACACACCCTGTACCACGAAGCTGTACACACACTGTACCACGAAGCTGTAAACACACTGTTCCACGAAGCTGTACACACACTGTACCATGAAGCTGTACACACACTGTACCACGAAGCTGTACACACACACTGTACCATGAAGCTGTACACACACTGTACCATGAAGCTGTACACACACTGTACAACGAAGCTGTACACACACTGTACCACGAAGCTGTACACACACACTGTACCACGAAGCTGTACACACACTGTACCACGAAGCTGTACAGACACTGTACCACGAAGCTGTACACACACTGTACTACGAAGCTATACACACACTGAAACAACGAAGCTGTACACACACTGTACCACGAAGCTGTACACACACTGTACCACGAAGCTGTACACACACACTGTACCACGAAGCTGTACACACACTGTACCATGAAGCTGTACACACACTGTACCACGAAGCTGTACAAACACTGTACCACGAAGCTGTACACACACTGTACCACGAAGCTGTACACACACATTGTACCACGAAGCTGTACACACACTGGACCACAAAGCTGTACACACACTGTACCACGAAGCTGTACACACACTGTACCACGAAGCTGTACACACACTGCACCACGAAGCTGTACACACACACTGTACCACGAAGCTGTACACACACTGTACCACGAAGCTGTACACACACTGTACCACGAAGCTGTACACACACTGTACGACGAAGCTGTACACACACTGTACCATGAAGATGTACACACACTGTACCACGAAGCTGTACACACACTGTACCATGAAGCTGTACACACACTGTACCATGAAGCTGTATACACACTGTACCACGAAGCTGTACACACACTGTACCACGAAGCTGTACACACACACTGTACCACAAAGCTGTACACACACTGTACCACGAAGCTGTACACACACTGTACCACGAAGCTGTACACACACTGTACCACGAAGCTGTACACACACTGTACCACGAAGCTGTACACACACTGTACCACGAAGCTGTACACACACTGTACCACGAAGCTGTACACACACTGTACCAAGAAGCTGTACACACACTGTACCACGAAGCTGTACACACACTGTACCACGAAGCTGTACACACACTGTACCACGAAGCTGTACACACACTGAACCACGAAGCTGTACACACACTGTACCACGAAGCTGTACACACACTGTACCACGAAGCTGTACACACACTGTACCACGAAGCTGTACACACACTGTACCACGAAGCTGTACACACACTGCACCACGAAGCTGCACACACACTGTACCACGAAGCAGTACACACACTGTACCACGAAGCTGTACACACACTGTTACTCGAAGCTGTACCACACACTGTACCACGAAGCTGTACACACACACTGTACCACGAAGCTGTACACACACACTGTACCACGAAGCTGTACACACACTGTACCACGAAGCTGTACACACACTGTACCACGAAGCTGTACCACACACTGTACCACGAAGCTGTACACACACACTGTACCACGAAGCTGTACACACACTGTACCACGAAGCTGTACACACACTGTAGCACGAAGCTGTACACACTGTACCACGAAGCTGTACACACACTGTACCACGAAGCTGTACACACACTGTACCACAAAGCTGTACCGCACACTGTACCACGAAGCTGTACACACACACTGTACCACGAAGCTGTACACACACTGTACCACGAAGCTGTACACGCACTGTACCACGAAGCTGTACACACACTGCACCATGAAGCTGTACACACCCTGTACCATGAAGCTGTACACACACTGTACCACGAAGCTGTACACACACTGTACCACGAAGCTGTACACACACTGTACCACGAAGCTGTACACACACTGTACCACGAAGCTGTACACACACACACTGTACCACGAAGCTGTACACACACTGTACCACGAAGCTGTACACACACTGTACCACGAAGCTGTACACACACTGTACCATGCAGCTGTACACACACTCTACCACGAATCTGTACACACACTGTACCATGAAGCTGTACACACACTGTACCACGAAGTTGTACACACACTGTACCACGAAGCTGTACACACACTGTACCACGAAGCTGTACACACACTGTACCACGAAGCTGTACACACACTGTACCACGAAGCTGTACACACACTGTACCACGAAGCTGTACACACACTGTACCACGAAGCTGTACACACACACACTGTACCACGAAGCTGTACACACACTGTACCACGAAGCTGTACACACACTGTACCACGAAGCTGTACACACACTGTACCACGAAGCTGTACACACATTGTACCACGAAGCTGTACACACACTGTACCACGAAGCTGTACACACACTGTACCATGAAGCTGTACACACACTGTACCACGAAGCTGTACACACACTGTACCACGAAGCTGTACACACACACTGTACCACGAAGCTGTACACACACTGTACCACGAAGCTGTACACACACTGTACCACGAAGCTGTACACACACTGTACCACGAAGCTGTACACACACTGTACCACGAAGCTGTACACACACTGTACCACGAAGCTGTACACACACACACTGTACCACGAAGCTGTACACACACTGTACAACGAAGCTGTACACACACTGTACCACGAAGCTGTACACACACTGTACCACGAAGCTGTACCGCACACTGTACCACGAAGCTGTACACACACTGTACCATGAAGCTGTACACACATTGTACCACGAAGCTGTACAGACACATGGTACCACGAAGCTGTACACACACTGTACCATGAAGCTGTACACACACGGTACCACGAAGCTGTACACACACTGTACCACGAAGCTGTACCGCACACTGTACCACGAAGCTGTGCACACACTGTACCATGAAGCTGTACACACACTGTACCACGAAGCTGTACACACACACTGTACCACGAAGCTGTACACACACTGTACCACGAAGCTGTGCACACACTGTACCACGAAGCTGTACACACACACCTTGTACCATGAAGCTGTACACACACTGTACCACGAAGCTGTACACACACTGTACCACGAAGCTGTACACACACTGTACCACGAAGCTGTACACACACTGTACCACGAAGCTGTACACACACTGTACCACGAAGCTGTACACACACTGTACCACGAAGCTGTACCACACACTGTACCACGAAGCTGTACACACACTGTACCACGAAGCTGTACACACACTGTACCACGAAGCTGTACACACACATTGTACCACGAAGCTGTACACACACTGTACCACGAAGCTGTACACACACTGTACCACGAAGCTGTACACACACACACTGTACCATGAAGCTGTACACACACTGTACCACGAAGCTGTACACACATTGTACCACGAAGCTGTACACACACTGTACCACGAAGCTGTACACACACTGTACCACGAAGCTGTACACACACTGTACCACGAAGCTGTACACACACTGTACCACGAAGCTGTACACACACTGTACCACGAAGCTGTACACACACACTGTACCATGAAGCTGTACACGCACTGTACCACGAAGCTGTACACATACTGTACCACGAAGCTGTACACACACTGTACCATGAAGCTGTACACACACTGTACCACGAAGCTGTACACACACTGTACCACGAAGCTGTACACACACTGTACCACGAAGCTGTGCACACACTGTACCACGAAGCTGTACACACACTGTACCACGAAGCTGTACACACACTGTACCACGAAGCTGTACACACACTGTACCATGAAGCTGTACACACACTGTACCACGAAGCTGTACACACACTGTACCACGAAGCTGTATACACACTGGACCATGAAGCTGTACACACACTGTACCACGAAGCTGTACACACACACTGTACCACGAAGCTGTACCGCACACTGTACCACGAAGCTGTACACACACTGTACCACGAAGCTGTACACACACTGTACCACGAAGCTGTACACACACTGTACCATGAAGCTGTACACACACTGTACCAGGAAGCTGTACACACACTGTATCACGAAGCTGTACACACACACTATACCACGAAGCTGTACCGCACACTGTACCACGAAGCTGTACACACACTGTACCACAAAGCTGTACACACACTGTACCAGGAAGCTGTACACACCCTGTACCACGAAGCTGTACACACACTGTACCACGAAGCTGTACACACACACTGTACCACGAAGCTGTACACACACTGTACCACGAAGCTGTACACACACACTGTACCACGAAGCTGTACACACACTGTACCACGAAGCTGTACACACACTGTACCACGAAGCTGTGCACACACTGTACCACGAAGCTGTACACACACTGTACCATGAAGCTGTACACACACTGTACCCCGAAGCTGTACACACACTGTACCACGAAGCTGTACCGCACACTGTACCACGAAGCTGTACACACACTGTACCACGAAGCTGTACACACACTGTACCACGAAGTTGTACACACACTGTACCATGAAGCTGTACACACACTGTACCACGAAGCTGTACACACACTGTACCACGAAGCTGTACACACACTGTACCACGAAGCTGTACACACACTGTACCACGAAGCTGTACACACACTGTACCACGAAGCTGTACACACACTGTACCACAAAGCTGTACCGCACACTGTACCACGAAGCTGTACACACACACACACTGTACCACGAAGCTGTACACACACTGTACCACGAAGCTGTACACACACTGTACCACGAAGCTGTACACACACTGTACCATGAAGCTGTACACACCCTGTACCACGAAGCTGTACACACACTGTACCACGAAGCTGTACACACACTGTACCACGAAGCTGTACACACACTGTACCATGAAGCTGTACACACACTGTACCACGAAGCTGTACACACACTGTACCACGAAGCTGTACACACACAATGTACCACGAAGCTGTACACACACTGTGCCACGAAGCTGTACACACACTGTACCACGAAGCTGTACACACACACTGTACCACGAAGCTGTACACACACTGTACCATGAAGCTGTACACACACTGTACCACGAAGCTGTACACACACACTGTACCACGAAGCTGTACCGCACACTGTACCACGAAGCTGTACACACACTGTACCACGAAGCTGTACACACACTGTACCACGAAGCTGTACACACACTGTACCACGAAGCTGTACACACACACTGTACCATGAAGCTGTACACACACTGTACCATGAAGCTGTACACACACTGTACCATGAAGCTGTACCACACTGTACCACGAAGCTGTCCCACACACTGTACCACGAAGCTGTACACACCCTGTACCACGAAGCTGTACACACACTGTACCACGAAGCTGTACACACACTGTACCACGAAGCTGTACAAACACACTGTACCACGAAGCTGTACACACACTGTACCACGAAGCTGTGCAGACACTGTACCACGAAGCTTTACACACACTGTACCACGAAGCTATACACACACTGAAACAACGAAGCTGTACACACACTGTACCACGAAGCTGTACACACACTGTACCACGAAGCTGTACACACACACTGTACCACGAAGCTGTACACACACTGTACCATGAAGCTGTACACACACTGTACCACGAAGCTGTACACACACTGTACCACGAAGCTGTACACACACTGTACCACGAAGCTGTACACACAAACTGTACCACGAAGCTGTACACACACTGGACCACGAAGCTGTACACACACTGTACCACGAAGCTGTACACACACTGTACCACGAAGCTGTACACACACTGCACCACGAAGCTGTACACACACACTGTACCACGAAGCTGTACACACACTGTACCACGAAGCTGTACACACACTGTACCACGAAGCTGTACACACACTGTACCACGAAGCTGTACACACACTGTACCACGAAGCTGTACACACACTGTACCACGAAGCTGTACACACACACACACTGTACCACGAAGCTGTACACACACTGTACAACGAAGCTGTACACACACTGTACCACGAAGCTGTACACACACTGTACCACGAAGCTGTACCGCACACTGTACCACGAAGCTGTACACACACTGTACCATGAAGCTGTACACACATTGTACCACGAAGCTGTACACACACACGGTACCAAGAAGCTGTACACACACTGTGCCATGAAGCTGTACACACACGGTACCACGAAGCTGTACACACACTGTACTACGAAGCTGTACCGCACACTGTACCACGAAGCTGTGCACACACTGTACCATGAAGCTGTACACACACTGTACCACGAAGCTGTACACACACACTGTACCACGAAGCTGTACACACACACTGTACCACGAAGCTGTGCACACACTGTACCACGAAGCTGTACACACACACCCTGTACCATGAAGCTGTACACACACGGTACCACGAAGCTGTACACACACTGTACCACGAAGCTGTACACACACTGTACCACGAAGCTGTACACACACTGTACCACGAAGCTGTACACACACTGTACCACGAAGCTGTACACACACTGTACCACGAAGCTGTACACACACTGTACCACGAAGCTGTACACACACTGTACCACGAAGCTGTACCACACACTGTACCACGAAGCTGTACACACACTGTACCACGAAGCTGTACACACACTGTACCACGAAGCTGTACACACACATTGTACCACGAAGCTGTACACACACTGTACCACGAAGCTGTACACACACTGTACCACGAAGCTGTACACACACACTGTACCATGAAGCTGTACACACACTGTACCACGAAGCTGTACACACACTGTACCACGAAGCTGTACACACACTGTACCACGAAGCTGTACACACACTGTACCACGAAGCTGTACACACACTGTACCACGAAGCTGTACACACACACTGTACCATGAAGCTGTACACACACTGTACCACGAAGCTGTACACATACTGTACCACGAAGCTGTACACACACTGTACCATGAAGCTGTACACACACTGTACCACGAAGCTGTACACACACTGTACCACGAAGCTGTACACACACTGTACCACGAAGCTGTGCACACACTGCACCACGAAGCTGTACACACACTGTACCACGAAGCTGTACACACACTGTACCACGAAGCTGTACACACACTGTACCACGAAGCTGTACACACACTGTACCACGAAGCTGTACACACACTGTACCACGAAGCTGTATACACACTGTACCATGAAGCTGTACACACACTGTACCACGAAGCTGTACACACACACTGTACCACGAAGCTGTACCGCACACTGTACCACGAAGCTGTACACACACTGTACCACGAAGCTGTACACACACTGTACCACGAAGCTGTACACACACTGTACCATGAAGCTGTACACACACTGTACCAGGAAGCTGTACACACACTGTATCACGAAGCTGTACACACACACTGTACCACGAAGCTGTACCGCACACTGTACCACGAAGCTGTACACACACTGTACTACAAAGCTGTACACACACTGTACCATGAAGCTGTACACACACTGTACCACGAAGCTGTACACACACTGTACCACGAAGCTGTACAAACACACTGTACCACGAAGCTGTACACACACTGTACCACGAAGCTGTACACACACACTGTACCACGAAACTGTACACACACTGTACCACGAAGCTGTACACACACACTGTACCACGAAGCTGTACACACACTGTACCACGAAGCTGTACACACACTGTACCATGAAGCTGTACACACACTGTACCCCGAAGCTGTACACACACTGTACCACGAAGCTGTACCGCACACTGTACCACGAAGCTGTACACACACTGTACCACGAAGCTGTACACACACTGTACCACGAAGTTGTACACACACTGTACCATGAAGCTGTACACACACTGTACCACGAAGCTGTACACACACTGTACCACGAAGCTGTACACACACTGTACCACGAAGCTGTACACACACTGTACCACGAAGCTGTACACACACTGTACCACGAAGCTGTACACACACTGTACCACAAAGCTGTACCGCACACTGTACCACGAAGCTGTACACACACACACACTGTACCACGAAGCTGTACACACACTGTACCACGAAGCTGTACACACACTGTACCACGAAGCTGTACACACACTGTACCATGAAGCTGTACACACCCTGTACCACGAAGCTGTACACACACTGTACCACGAAGCTGTACACACACTGTACCACGAAGCTGTACACACACTGTACCATGAAGCTGTACACACACTGTACCACGAAGCTGTACACACACTGTACCACGAAGCTGTACACACACACTGTACCACGAAGCTGTACACACACTGTGCCACGAAGCTGTACACACACTGTACCACGAAGCTGTACACACACACTGTACCACGAAGCTGTACACACACTGTACCACGAAGCAGTACACACACTGTACCACGAAGCTGTACACACACTGTACCACGAAGCTGTACACACACTGTACCATGAAGCTGTACACACACTGTACCATGAAGCTGTACACACACTGTACCATGAACCTGTACCACACTGTACCACGAAGCTGTCCCACACACTGTACCACGAAGCTGTACACACCCTGTACCACGAAGCTGTACACACACTGTACCACGAAGCTGTACACACCCTGTACCACGAAGCTGTACACACCCTGTACCACGAAGCTGTACACACACTGTACCACGAAGCTGTAAACACACTGTTCCACGAAGCTGTACACACACTGTACCATGAAGCTGTACACACACTGTACCACGAAGCTGTACACACACACTGTACCATGAAGCTTTACACACACTGTACCATGAAGCTGTACACACACTGTACAACGAAGCTGTACACACACTGTACCACGAAGCTGTACACACACACTGTACCACGAAGCTGTACACACACTGTACCACGAAGCTGTACAGAAACTGTACCACGAAGCTGTACACACACTGTACTACGAAGCTATACACACACTGAAACAACGAAGCTGTACACACACTGTACCACGAAGCTGTACACACACTGTACCACGAAGCTGTACACACACACTGTACCACGAAGCTGTACACACACTGTACCATGAAGCTGTACACACACTGTACCACGAAGCTGTACAAACACTGTACCACGAAGCTGTACACACACTGTACCACGAAGCTGTACACACACATTGTACCACGAAGCTGTACACACACTGGACCACAAAGCTGTACACACACTGTACCACGAAGCTGTACACACACTGTACCACGAAGCTGTACACACACTGCACCACGAAGCTGTACACACACACTGTACCACGAAGCTGTACACACACTGTACCACGAAGCTGTACACACACTGTACCACGAAGCTGTACACACACTGTACGACGAAGCTGTACACACACTGTACCATGAAGATGTACACACACTGTACCACGAAGCTGTACACACACTATACCATGAAGCTGTACACACACTGTACCATGAAGCTGTATACACACTGTACCACGAAGCTGTACACACACTGTACCACGAAGCTGTACACACACACTGTACCACAAAGCTGTACACACACTGTACCACGAAGCTGTACACACACTGTACCACGAAGCTGTACACACACTGTACCACGAAGCTGTACACACACTGTACCACGAAGCTGTACACACACTGTACCACGAAGCTGTACACACACTGTACCACGAAGCTGTACACACACTGTACCAAGAAGCTGTACACACACTGTACCACGAAGCTGTACACACACTGTACTACGAAGCTGTACACACACTGTACCACGAAGCTGTACACACACTGAACCACGAAGCTGTACACACACTGTACCACGAAGCTGTACACACACTGTACCACGAAGCTGTACACACACTGTACCACGAAGCTGTACACACACTGTACCACGAAGCTGTACACACACTGCACCACGAAGCTGCACACACACTGTACCACGAAGCAGTACACACACTGTACCACGAAGCTGTACACACACTGTTACTCGAAGCTGTACCAAACACTGTACCACGAAGCTGTACACACACACTGTACCACGAAGCTGTACACACACACTGTACCACGAAGCTGTACACACACTGTACCACGAAGCTGTACACACACTGTACCACGAAGCTGTACCACACACTGTACCACGAAGCTGTACACACACACTGTACCACGAAGCTGTACACACACTGTACCACGAAGCTGTACACACACTGTAGCACGAAGCTGTACACACTGTACCACGAAGCTGTACACACACTGTACCACGAAGCTGTACACACACTGTACCACAAAGCTGTACCGCACACTGTACCACGAAGCTGTACACACACACTGTACCACGAAGCTGTACACACACTGTACCACGAAGCTGTACACGCACTGTACCACGAAGCTGTACACACACTGCACCATGAAGCTGTACACACCCTGTACCATGAAGCTGTACACACACTGTACCACGAAGCTGTACACACACTGTACCACGAAGCTGTACACACACACACACTGTACCACGAAGCTGTACACACACTGTACAACGAAGCTGTACACACACTGTACCACGAAGCTGTACACACACTGTACCACGAAGCTGTACCGCACACTGTACCACGAAGCTGTACACACACTGTACCATGAAGCTGTACACACATTGTACCACGAAGCTGTACACACACACGGTACCAAGAAGCTGTACACACACTGTGCCATGAAGCTGTACACACACGGTACCACGAAGCTGTACACACACTGTACTACGAAGCTGTACCGCACACTGTACCACGAAGCTGTGCACACACTGTACCATGAAGCTGTACACACACTGTACCACGAAGCTGTACACACACACTGTACCACGAAGCTGTACACACACACTGTACCACGAAGCTGTGCACACACTGTACCACGAAGCTGTACACACACACCCTGTACCATGAAGCTGTACACACACGGTACCACGAAGCTGTACACACACTGTACCACGAAGCTGTACACACACTGTACCACGAAGCTGTACACACACTGTACCACGAAGCTGTACACACACTGTACCACGAAGCTGTACACACACTGTACCACGAAGCTGTACACACACTGTACCACGAAGCTGTACACACACTGTACCACGAAGCTGTACCACACACTGTACCACGAAGCTGTACACACACTGTACCACGAAGCTGTACACACACTGTACCACGAAGCTGTACACACACATTGTACCACGAAGCTGTACACACACTGTACCACGAAGCTGTACACACACTGTACCACGAAGCTGTACACACACACTGTACCATGAAGCTGTACACACACTGTACCACGAAGCTGTACACACACTGTACCACGAAGCTGTACACACACTGTACCACGAAGCTGTACACACACTGTACCACGAAGCTGTACACACACTGTACCACGAAGCTGTACACACACACTGTACCATGAAGCTGTACACACACTGTACCACGAAGCTGTACACATACTGTACCACGAAGCTGTACACACACTGTACCATGAAGCTGTACACACACTGTACCACGAAGCTGTACACACACTGTACCACGAAGCTGTACACACACTGTACCACGAAGCTGTGCACACACTGCACCACGAAGCTGTACACACACTGTACCACGAAGCTGTACACACACTGTACCACGAAGCTGTACACACACTGTACCACGAAGCTGTACACACACTGTACCACGAAGCTGTACACACACTGTACCACGAAGCTGTATACACACTGTACCATGAAGCTGTACACACACTGTACCACGAAGCTGTACACACACACTGTACCACGAAGCTGTACCGCACACTGTACCACGAAGCTGTACACACACTGTACCACGAAGCTGTACACACACTGTACCACGAAGCTGTACACACACTGTACCATGAAGCTGTACACACACTGTACCAGGAAGCTGTACACACACTGTATCACGAAGCTGTACACACACACTGTACCACGAAGCTGTACCGCACACTGTACCACGAAGCTGTACACACACTGTACTACAAAGCTGTACACACACTGTACCATGAAGCTGTACACACACTGTACCACGAAGCTGTACACACACTGTACCACGAAGCTGTACAAACACACTGTACCACGAAGCTGTACACACACTGTACCACGAAGCTGTACACACACACTGTACCACGAAACTGTACACACACTGTACCACGAAGCTGTACACACACACTGTACCACGAAGCTGTACACACACTGTACCACGAAGCTGTACACACACTGTACCATGAAGCTGTACACACACTGTACCCCGAAGCTGTACACACACTGTACCACGAAGCTGTACCGCACACTGTACCACGAAGCTGTACACACACTGTACCACGAAGCTGTACACACACTGTACCACGAAGTTGTACACACACTGTACCATGAAGCTGTACACACACTGTACCACGAAGCTGTACACACACTGTACCACGAAGCTGTACACACACTGTACCACGAAGCTGTACACACACTGTACCACGAAGCTGTACACACACTGTACCACGAAGCTGTACACACACTGTACCACAAAGCTGTACCGCACACTGTACCACGAAGCTGTACACACACACACACTGTACCACGAAGCTGTACACACACTGTACCACGAAGCTGTACACACACTGTACCACGAAGCTGTACACACACTGTACCATGAAGCTGTACACACCCTGTACCACGAAGCTGTACACACACTGTACCACGAAGCTGTACACACACTGTACCACGAAGCTGTACACACACTGTACCATGAAGCTGTACACACACTGTACCACGAAGCTGTACACACACTGTACCACGAAGCTGTACACACACACTGTACCACGAAGCTGTACACACACTGTGCCACGAAGCTGTACACACACTGTACCACGAAGCTGTACACACACACTGTACCACGAAGCTGTACACACACTGTACCACGAAGCAGTACACACACTGTACCACGAAGCTGTACACACACTGTACCACGAAGCTGTACACACACTGTACCATGAAGCTGTACACACACTGTACCATGAAGCTGTACACACACTGTACCATGAACCTGTACCACACTGTACCACGAAGCTGTCCCACACACTGTACCACGAAGCTGTACACACCCTGTACCACGAAGCTGTACACACACTGTACCACGAAGCTGTACACACCCTGTACCACGAAGCTGTACACACCCTGTACCACGAAGCTGTACACACACTGTACCACGAAGCTGTAAACACACTGTTCCACGAAGCTGTACACACACTGTACCATGAAGCTGTACACACACTGTACCACGAAGCTGTACACACACACTGTACCATGAAGCTTTACACACACTGTACCATGAAGCTGTACACACACTGTACAACGAAGCTGTACACACACTGTACCACGAAGCTGTACACACACACTGTACCACGAAGCTGTACACACACTGTACCACGAAGCTGTACAGAAACTGTACCACGAAGCTGTACACACACTGTACTACGAAGCTATACACACACTGAAACAACGAAGCTGTACACACACTGTACCACGAAGCTGTACACACACTGTACCACGAAGCTGTACACACACACTGTACCACGAAGCTGTACACACACTGTACCATGAAGCTGTACACACACTGTACCACGAAGCTGTACAAACACTGTACCACGAAGCTGTACACACACTGTACCACGAAGCTGTACACACACATTGTACCACGAAGCTGTACACACACTGGACCACAAAGCTGTACACACACTGTACCACGAAGCTGTACACACACTGTACCACGAAGCTGTACACACACTGCACCACGAAGCTGTACACACACACTGTACCACGAAGCTGTACACACACTGTACCACGAAGCTGTACACACACTGTACCACGAAGCTGTACACACACTGTACGACGAAGCTGTACACACACTGTACCATGAAGATGTACACACACTGTACCACGAAGCTGTACACACACTATACCATGAAGCTGTACACACACTGTACCATGAAGCTGTATACACACTGTACCACGAAGCTGTACACACACTGTACCACGAAGCTGTACACACACACTGTACCACAAAGCTGTACACACACTGTACCACGAAGCTGTACACACACTGTACCACGAAGCTGTACACACACTGTACCACGAAGCTGTACACACACTGTACCACGAAGCTGTACACACACTGTACCACGAAGCTGTACACACACTGTACCACGAAGCTGTACACACACTGTACCAAGAAGCTGTACACACACTGTACCACGAAGCTGTACACACACTGTACTACGAAGCTGTACACACACTGTACCACGAAGCTGTACACACACTGAACCACGAAGCTGTACACACACTGTACCACGAAGCTGTACACACACTGTACCACGAAGCTGTACACACACTGTACCACGAAGCTGTACACACACTGTACCACGAAGCTGTACACACACTGCACCACGAAGCTGCACACACACTGTACCACGAAGCAGTACACACACTGTACCACGAAGCTGTACACACACTGTTACTCGAAGCTGTACCAAACACTGTACCACGAAGCTGTACACACACACTGTACCACGAAGCTGTACACACACACTGTACCACGAAGCTGTACACACACTGTACCACGAAGCTGTACACACACTGTACCACGAAGCTGTACCACACACTGTACCACGAAGCTGTACACACACACTGTACCACGAAGCTGTACACACACTGTACCACGAAGCTGTACACACACTGTAGCACGAAGCTGTACACACTGTACCACGAAGCTGTACACACACTGTACCACGAAGCTGTACACACACTGTACCACAAAGCTGTACCGCACACTGTACCACGAAGCTGTACACACACACTGTACCACGAAGCTGTACACACACTGTACCACGAAGCTGTACACGCACTGTACCACGAAGCTGTACACACACTGCACCATGAAGCTGTACACACCCTGTACCATGAAGCTGTACACACACTGTACCACGAAGCTGTACACACACTGTACCACGAAGCTGTACACACACTGTACCACGAAGCTGTACACACACTGTACCACGAAGCTGTACACACACACACTGTACCACGAAGCTGTACACACACTGTACCACGAAGCTGTACACACACTGTACCACGAAGCTGTACACACACTGTACCATGCAGCTGTACACACACTCTACCACGAATCTGTACACACACTGTACCATGAAGCTGTACACACACTGTACCACGAAGCTGTACACACACTGTACCACGAAGCTGTACAAACACTGTACCACGAAGCTGTACACACACTGTACCACGAAGCTGTACACACACTGTACCACGAAGCTGTACACACACTGTACCACGAAGCTGTACACACACTGTACCACGAAGCTGTACACACACACACTGTACCACGAAGCTGTACACACACTGTACCACGAAGCTGTACACACACTGTACCACGAAGCTGTACACACACTGTACCACGAAGCTGTACACACATTGTACCACGAAGCTGTACACACACTGTACCACGAAGCTGTACACACACTGTACCATGAAGCTGTACACACACTGTACCACGAAGCTGTACACACACTGTACCACGAAGCTGTACACACACACTGTACCACGAAGCTGTACACACACTGTACCACGAAGCTGTACACACACTGTACCACGAAGCTGTACACACACTGTACCACGAAGCTGTACACACACTGTACCACGAAGCTGTACACACACTGTACCACGAAGCTGTACACACACACACTGTACCACGAAGCTGTACACACACTGTACAACGAAGCTGTACACACACTGTACCACGAAGCTGTACACACACTGTACCACGAAGCTGTACCGCACACTGTACCACGAAGCTGTACACACACTGTACCATGAAGCTGTACACACATTGTACCACGAAGCTGTACAGACACATGGTACCACGAAGCTGTACACACACTGTACCATGAAGCTGTACACACACGGTACCACGAAGCTGTACACACACTGTACCACGAAGCTGTACCGCACACTGTACCACGAAGCTGTGCACACACTGTACCATGAAGCTGTACACACACTGTACCACGAAGCTGTACACACACACTGTACCACGAAGCTGTACACACACTGTACCACGAAGCTGTGCACACACTGTACCACGAAGCTGTACACACACACCTTGTACCATGAAGCTGTACACACACTGTACCACGAAGCTGTACACACACTGTACCACGAAGCTGTACACACACTGTACCACGAAGCTGTACACACACTGTACCACGAAGCTGTACACACACTGTACCACGAAGCTGTACACACACTGTACCACGAAGCTGTACCGCACACTGTACCACGAAGCTGTACACACACTGTACCACGAAGCTGTACACACACTGTACCACGAAGCTGTACACACACTGTACCATGAAGCTGTACACACACTGTACCAGGAAGCTGTACACACACTGTATCACGAAGCTGTACACACACACTGTACCACGAAGCTGTACCGCACACTGTACCACGAAGCTGTACACACACTGTACTACAAAGCTGTACACACACTGTACCATGAAGCTGTACACACACTGTACCACGAAGCTGTACACACACTGTACCACGAAGCTGTACAAACACACTGTACCACGAAGCTGTACACACACTGTACCACGAAGCTGTACACACACACTGTACCACGAAACTGTACACACACTGTACCACGAAGCTGTACACACACTGTACCACGAAGCTGTACACACACTGTACCACGAAGCTGTACACACACTGTACCATGAAGCTGTACACACACTGTACCCCGAAGCTGTACACACACTGTACCACGAAGCTGTACCGCACACTGTACCACGAAGCTGTACACACACTGCACCACGAAGCTGTACACACACTGTACCACGAAGTTGTACACACACTGTACCATGAAGCTGTACACACACTGTACCACGAAGCTGTACACACACTGTACCACGAAGCTGTACACACACTGTACCACGAAGCTGTACACACACTGTACCACGAAGCTGTACACACACTGTACCACGAAGCTGTACACACACTGTACCACAAAGCTGTACCGCACACTGTACCACGAAGCTGTACACACACACACACTGTACCACGAAGCTGTACACACACTGTACCACGAAGCTGTACACACACTGTACCACGAAGCTGTACACACACTGTACCATGCAGCTGTACACACACTCTACCACCAAGCTGTACACACACTGTACCATGAAGCTGTAAACACACTGTACCACGAAGCTGTACACACACTGTACCACGAAGCTGTACACACACTGTACCACGAATCTGTACACACACTGTACCACGAAGCTGTACACACACTGTACCACGAAGCTGTACACACACTGTACCACGAAGCTGTACACACACACACACTGTACCACGAAGCTGTACACACACTGTACCACGAAGCTGTACACACACTGTACCACGAAGCTGTACACACACTGTACCACGAAGCTGTACCGCACACTGTACCACGAAGCTGTACACACACTGTACCATGAAGCTGTACACACACTGTACCACGAAGCTGTACACACACACTGTACCACGAAGCTGTACACACACTGTACCACGAAGCTGTACACACACTGTACCACGAAGCTGTACACACACTGTACCACGAAGCTGTACCGCACACTGTACCACGAAGCTGTACACACACTGTACCACGAAGCTGTACCGCACACTGTACCACGAAGCTGTACACACACTGTACCATGAAGCTGTACACACCCTGTACCATGAAGCTGTACACACACTGTACCACGAAGCTGTACACACACTGTACCACGAAGCTGTACACACACTGTACCACGAAGCTGTACACACACTGTACCACGAAGCTGTACACACACACTGTACCACGAAGCTGTACACACACTGTACCACGAAGCTGTACACACATTGTACCACGAAGCTGTACACACACTGTACCACGAAGCTGTACACATACTGTACCATGAAGCTGTACACACACTGTACCACGAAGCTGTACACACACTGTACCACGAAGCTGTACACACACACTGTACCACGAAGCTGTACACACACTGTACCACGAAGCTGTACACACACTGTACCACGAAGCTGTACACACACTGTACCACGAAGCTGTACACACACTGTACCACGAAGCTGTACACACACTGTACCACGAAGCTGTACACACACACACTGTACCACGAAGCTGTACACACACTGTACAACGAAGCTGTACACACACTGTACCACGAAGCTGTACACACACTGTACCACGAAGCTGTACCGCACACTGTACCACGAAGCTGTACACACACTGTACCATGAAGCTGTACACACATTGTACCACGAAGCTGTACACACACACGGTACCAAGAAGCTGTACACACACTGTGCCATGAAGCTGTACACACACGGTACCACGAAGCTGTACACACACTGTAATACGAAGCTGTACCGCACACTGTACCACGAAGCTGTGCACACACTGTACCATGAAGCTGTACACACACTGTACCACGAAGCTGTACACACACACTGTACCACGAAGCTGTACACACACACTGTACCACGAAGCTGTGCACACACTGTACCACGAAGCTGTACACACACACCCTGTACCATGAAGCTGTACACACACGGTACCACGAAGCTGTACACACACTGTACCACGAAGCTGTACACACACTGTACCACGAAGCTGTACACACACTGTACCACGAAGCTGTACACACACTGTACCACGAAGCTGTACACACACTGTACCACAAAGCTGTACACACACTGTACCACGAAGCTGTACACACACTGTACCACGAAGCTGTACCACACACTGTACCACGAAGCTGTACACACACTGTACCACGAAGCTGTACATACACTGTACCACGAAGCTGTACACACACATTGTACCACGAAGCTGTACACACACTGTACCACGAAGCTGTACACACACTGTACCACGAAGCTGTACACACACACTGTACCATGAAGCTGTACACACACTGTACCACGAAGCTGTACACACACTGTACCACGAAGCTGTACACACACTGTACCACGAAGCTGTACACACACTGTACCACGAAGCTGTACACACACTGTACCACGAAGCTGTACACACACACTGTACCATGAAGCTGTACACACACTGTACCACGAAGCTGTACACATACTGTACCACGAAGCTGTACACACACTGTACCATGAAGCTGTACACACACTGTACCACGAAGCTGTACACACACTGTACCACGAAGCTGTACACACACTGTACCACGAAGCTGTGCACACACTGCACCACGAAGCTGTACACACACTGTACCACGAAGCTGTACACACACTGTACCACGAAGCTGTACACACACTGTACCACGAAACTGTACACACACTGTACCACGAAGCTGTACACACACTGTACCACGAAGCTGTATACACACTGTACCATGAAGCTGTACACACACTGTACCACGAAGCTGTACACACACACTGTACCACGAAGCTGTACCGCACACTGTACCACGAAGCTGTACACACACTGTACCACGAAGCTGTACACACACTGTACCACGAAGCTGTACACACACTGTACCATGAAGCTGTACACACACTGTACCAGGAAGCTGTACACACACTGTATCACGAAGCTGTACACACACACTGTACCACGAAGCTGTACCGCACACTGTACCACGAAGCTGTACACACACTGTACTACAAAGCTGTACACACACTGTACCATGAAGCTGTACACACACTGTACCACGAAGCTGTACACACACTGTACCACGAAGCTGTACAAACACACTGTACCACGAAGCTGTACACACACTGTACCACGAAGCTGTACACACACACTGTACCACGAAACTGTACACACACTGTACCACGAAGCTGTACACACACTGTACCACGAAGCTGTACACACACTGTACCACGAAGCTGTACACACACTGTACCATGAAGCTGTACACACACTGTACCCCGAAGCTGTACACACACTGTACCACGAAGCTGTACCGCACACTGTACCACGAAGCTGTACACACACTGTACCACGAAGCTGTACACACACTGTACCACGAAGTTGTACACACACTGTACCATGAAGCTGTACACACACTGTACCACGAAGCTGTACACACACTGTACCACGAAGCTGTACACACACTGTACCACGAAGCTGTACACACACTGTACCACGAAGCTGTACACACACTGTACCACGAAGCTGTACACACACTGTACCACAAAGCTGTACCGCACACTGTACCACGAAGCTGTACACACACACACACTGTACCACGAAGCTGTACACACACTGTACCACGAAGCTGTACACACACTGTACCACGAAGCTGTACACACACTGTACCATGAAGCTGTACACACCCTGTACCACGAAGCTGTACACACACTGTACCACGAAGCTGTACACACACTGTACCACGAAGCTGTACACACACTGTACCATGAAGCTGTACACACACTGTACCACGAAGCTGTACACACACTGTACCACGAAGCTGTACACACCCACTGTACCACGAAGCTGTACACACACTGTGCCACGAAGCTGTACACACACTGTACCACGAAGCTGTACACACACACTGTACCACGAAGCTGTACACACACTGTACCACGAAGCAGTACACACACTGTACCACGAAGCTGTACACACACTGTACCACGAAGCTGTACACACACTGTACCATGAAGCTGTACACACACTGTACCATGAAGCTGTACACACACTGTACCATGAACCTGTACCACACTGTACCACGAAGCTGTCCCACACACTGTACCACGAAGCTGTACACACCCTGTACCACGAAGCTGTACACACACTGTACCACGAAGCTGTACACACCCTGTACCACGAAGCTGTACACACCCTGTACCACGAAGCTGTACACACACTGTACCACGAAGCTGTCCCACACACTGTACCACGAAGCTGTACACACCCTGTACCACGAAGCTGTACACACACTGTACCACGAAGCTGTACACACCCTGTACCACGAAGCTGTACACACCCTGTACCATGAAGCTGTACACACACTGTACCACGAAGCTGTACACACACACTGTACCATGAAGCTGTACACACACTGTACCATGAAGCTGTACACACACTGTACAACGAAGCTGTACACACACTGTACCACGAAGCTGTACACACACACTGTACCACGAAGCTGTACACACACTGTACCACGAAGCTGTACAGACACTGAACCACGAAGCTGTACACACACTGTACTACGAAGCTATACACACACTGAAACAACGAAGCTGTACACACACTGTACCACGAAGCTGTACACACACTGTACCACGAAGCTGTACACACACACTGTACCACGAAGCTGTACACACACTGTACCATGAAGCTGTACACACACTGTACCACGAAGCTGTACAAACACTGTACCACGAAGCTGTACACACACTGTACCACGAAGCTGTACACACACATTGTACCACGAAGCTGTACACACACTGGACCACAAAGCTGTACACACACTGTACCACGAAGCTGTACACACACTGTACCACGAAGCTGTACACACACTGCACCACGAAGCTGTACACACACACTGTACCACGAAGCTGTACACACACTGTACCACGAAGCTGTACACACACTGTACCACGAAGCTGTACACACACTGTACGACGAAGCTGTACACACACTGTACCATGAAGATGTACACACACTGTACCACGAAGCTGTACACACACTGTACCATGAAGCTGTACACACACTGTACCATGAAGCTGTATACACACTGTACCACGAAGCTGTACACACACTGTACCACGAAGCTGTACACACACACTGTACCACAAAGCTGTACACACACTGTACCACGAAGCTGTACACACACTGTACCACGAAGCTGTACACACACTGTACCACGAAGCTGTACACACACTGTACCACGAAGCTGTACACACACTGTACCACGAAGCTGTACACACACTGTACCACGAAGCTGTACACACACTGTACCAAGAAGCTGTACACACACTGTACCACGAAGCTGTACACACACTGTACCACGAAGCTGTACACACACTGTACCACGAAGCTGTACACACACTGAACCACGAAGCTGTACACACACTGTACCACGAAGCTGTACACACACTGTACCACGAAGCTGTACACACACTGTACCACGAAGCTGTACACACACTGTACCACGAAGCTGTACACACACTGCACCACGAAGCTGCACACACACTGTACCACGAAGCAGTACACACACTGTACCACGAAGCTGTACACACACTGTTACTCGAAGCTGTACCACACACTGTACCACGAAGCTGTACACACACACTGTACCACGAAGCTGTACACACACACTGTACCACGAAGCTGTACACACACTGTACCACGAAGCTGTACACACACTGTACCACGAAGCTGTACCACACACTGTACCACGAAGCTGTACACACACACTGTACCACGAAGCTGTACACACACTGTACCACGAAGCTGTACACACACTGTAGCACGAAGCTGTACACACTGTACCACGAAGCTGTACACACACTGTACCACGAAGCTGTACACACACTGTACCACAAAGCTGTACCGCACACTGTACCACGAATCTGTACACACACACTGTACCACGAAGCTGTACACACACTGTACCACGAAGCTGTACACGCACTGTACCACGAAGCTGTACACACACTGCACCATGAAGCTGTACACACCCTGTACCATGAAGCTGTACACACACTGTACCACGAAGCTGTACACACACTGTACCACGAAGCTGTACACACACTGTACCACGAAGCTGTACACACACTGTACCACGAAGCTGTACACACACACACTGTACCACGAAGCTGTACACACACTGTACCACGAAGCTGTACACACACTGTACCACGAAGCTGTACACACACTGTACCATGCAGCTGTACACACACTCTACCACGAATCTGTACACACACTGTACCATGAAGCTGTACACACACTGTACCACGAAGCTGTACACACACTGTACCACGAAGCTGTACACACACTGTACCACGAAGCTGTACACACACTGTACCACGAAGCTGTACACACACTGTACCACGAAGCTGTACACACACTGTACCACGAAGCTGTACACACACTGTACCACGAAGCTGTACACACACACACTGTACCACGAAGCTGTACACACACTGTACCACGAAGCTGTACACACACTGTACCACGAAGCTGTACACACACTGTACCACGAAGCTGTACACACATTGTACCACGAAGCTGTACACACACTGTACCACGAAGCTGTACACACACTGTACCATGAAGCTGTACACACACTGTACCACGAAGCTGTACACACACTGTACCACGAAGCTGTACACACACACTGTACCACGAAGCTGTACACACACTGTACCACGAAGCTGTACACACACTGTACCACGAAGCTGTACACACACTGTACCACGAAGCTGTACACACACTGTACCACGAAGCTGTACACACACTGTACCACGAAGCTGTACACACACACACTGTACCACGAAGCTGTACACACACTGTACAACGAAGCTGTACACACACTGTACCACGAAGCTGTACACACACTGTACCACGAAGCTGTACCGCACACTGTACCACGAAGCTGTACACACACTGTACCATGAAGCTGTACACACATTGTACCACGAAGCTGTACAGACACATGGTACCACGAAGCTGTACACACACTGTACCATGAAGCTGTACACACACGGTACCACGAAGCTGTACACACACTGTACCACGAAGCTGTACCGCACACTGTACCACGAAGCTGTGCACACACTGTACCATGAAGCTGTACACACACTGTACCACGAAGCTGTACACACACACACTGTACCACGAAGCTGTACACACACTGTACCACGAAGCTGTGCACACACTGTACCACGAAGCTGTACACACACACCTTGTACCATGAAGCTGTACACACACTGTACCACGAAGCTGTACACACACTGTACCAAGAAGCTGTACACACACTGTACCACGAAGCTGTACACACACTGTACCACGAAGCTGTACACACACTGTACCACGAAGCTGTACACACACTGTACCACGAAGCTGTACCACACACTGTACCACGAAGCTGTACACACACTGTACCACGAAGCTGTACACACACTGTACCACGAAGCTGTACACACACATTGTACCACGAAGCTGTACACACACTGTACCACGAAGCTGTACACACACTGTACCACGAAGCTGTACACACACACACTGTACCATGAAGCTGTACACACACTGTACCACGAAGCTGTACACACATTGTACCACGAAGCTGTACACACACTGTACCACGAAGCTGTACACACACTGTACCACGAAGCTGTACACACACTGTACCACGAAGCTGTACACACACTGTACCACGAAGCTGTACACACACTGTACCACGAAGCTGTACACACACACTGTACCATGAAGCTGTACACGCACTGTACCACGAAGCTGTACACATACTGTACCACGAAGCTGTACACACACTGTACCATGAAGCTGTACACACACTGTACCACGAAGCTGTACACACACTGTACCACGAAGCTGTACACACACTGTACCACGAAGCTGTGCACACACTGTACCACGAAGCTGTACACACACTGTACCACGAAGCTGTACACACACTGTACCACGAAGCTGTACACACACTGTACCATGAAGCTGTACACACACTGTACCACGAAGCTGTACACACACTGTACCACGAAGCTGTATACACACTGGACCATGAAGCTGTACACACACTGTACCACGAAGCTGTACACACACACTGTACCACGAAGCTGTACCGCACACTGTACCACGAAGCTGTACACACACTGTACCACGAAGCTGTACACACACTGTACCACGAAGCTGTACACACACTGTACCATGAAGCTGTACACACACTGTACCAGGAAGCTGTACACACACTGTATCACGAAGCTGTACACACACACTATACCACGAAGCTGTACCGCACACTGTACCACGAAGCTGTACACACACTGTACCACAAAGCTGTACACACACTGTACCAGGAAGCTGTACACACCCTGTACCACGAAGCTGTACACACACTGTACCACGAAGCTGTACACACACACTGTACCACGAAGCTGTACACACACTGTACCACGAAGCTGTACACACACACTGTACCACGAAGCTGTACACACACTGTACCACGAAGCTGTACACACACTGTACCACGAAGCTGTGCACACACTGTACCACGAAGCTGTACACACACTGTACCATGAAGCTGTACACACACTGTACCCCGAAGCTGTACACACACTGTACCACGAAGCTGTACCGCACACTGTACCACGAAGCTGTACACACACTGTACCACGAAGCTGTACACACACTGTACCACGAAGTTGTACACACACTGTACCATGAAGCTGTACACACACTGTACCACGAAGCTGTACACACACTGTACCACGAAGCTGTACACACACTGTACCACGAAGCTGTACACACACTGTACCACGAAGCTGTACACACACTGTACCACGAAGCTGTACACACACTGTACCACAAAGCTGTACCGCACACTGTACCACGAAGCTGTACACACACACACACACTGTACCACGAAGCTGTACACACACTGTACCACGAAGCTGTACACACACTGTACCACGAAGCTGTACACACACTGTACCATGAAGCTGTACACACCCTGTACCACGAAGCTGTACACACACTGTACCACGAAGCTGTACACACACTGTACCACGAAGCTGTACACACACTGTACCATGAAGCTGTACACACACTGTACCACGAAGCTGTACACACACTGTACCACGAAGCTGTACACACACAATGTACCACGAAGCTGTACACACACTGTGCCACGAAGCTGTACACACACTGTACCACGAAGCTGTACACACACACTGTACCACGAAGCTGTACACACACTGTACCATGAAGCTGTACACACACTGTACCACGAAGCTGTACACACACACTGTACCACGAAGCTGTACCGCACACTGTACCACGAAGCTGTACACACACTGTACCACGAAGCTGTACACACACTGTACCACGAAGCTGTACACACACTGTACCACGAAGCTGTACACACACACTGTACCATGAAGCTGTACACACACTGTACCATGAAGCTGTACACACACTGTACCATGAAGCTGTACCACACTGTACCACGAAGCTGTCCCACACACTGTACCACGAAGCTGTACACACCCTGTACCACGAAGCTGTACACACACTGTACCACGAAGCTGTACACACACTGTACCACGAAGCTGTACAAACACACTGTACCACGAAGCTGTACACACACTGTACCACGAAGCTGTACAGACACTGTACCACGAAGCTTTACACACACTGTACCACGAAGCTATACACACACTGAAACAACGAAGCTGTACACACACTGTACCACGAAGCTGTACACACACTGTACCACGAAGCTGTACACACACACTGTACCACGAAGCTGTACACACACTGTACCATGAAGCTGTACACACACTGTACCACGAAGCTGTACACACACTGTACCACGAAGCTGTACACACACTGTACCACGAAGCTGTACACACACACTGTACCACGAAGCTGTACACACACTGGACCACGAAGCTGTACACACACTGTACCACGAAGCTGTACACACACTGTACCACGAAGCTGTACACACACTGCACCACGAAGCTGTACACACACACTGTACCACGAAGCTGTACACACACTGTACCACGAAGCTGTACACACACTGTACCACGAAGCTGTACACACACTGTACCACGAAGCTGTACACACACTGTACCACGAAGCTGTACACACACTGTACCACGAAGCTGTACACACACACACACTGTACCACGAAGCTGTACACACACTGTACAACGAAGCTGTACACACACTGTACCACGAAGCTGTACACACACTGTACCACGAAGCTGTACCGCACACTGTACCACGAAGCTGTACACACACTGTACCATGAAGCTGTACACACATTGTACCACGAAGCTGTACACACACACGGTACCAAGAAGCTGTACACACACTGTGCCATGAAGCTGTACACACACGGTACCACGAAGCTGTACACACACTGTACTACGAAGCTGTACCGCACACTGTACCACGAAGCTGTGCACACACTGTACCATGAAGCTGTACACACACTGTACCACGAAGCTGTACACACACACTGTACCACGAAGCTGTACACACACACTGTACCACGAAGCTGTGCACACACTGTACCACGAAGCTGTACACACACACCCTGTACCATGAAGCTGTACACACACGGTACCACGAAGCTGTACACACACTGTACCACGAAGCTGTACACACACTGTACCACGAAGCTGTACACACACTGTACCACGAAGCTGTACACACACTGTACCACGAAGCTGTACACACACTGTACCACGAAGCTGTACACACACTGTACCACGAAGCTGTACACACACTGTACCACGAAGCTGTACCACACACTGTACCACGAAGCTGTACACACACTGTACCACGAAGCTGTACACACACTGTACCACGAAGCTGTACACACACATTGTACCACGAAGCTGTACACACACTGTACCACGAAGCTGTACACACACTGTACCACGAAGCTGTACACACACACTGTACCATGAAGCTGTACACACACTGTACCACGAAGCTGTACACACACTGTACCACGAAGCTGTACACACACTGTACCACGAAGCTGTACACACACTGTACCACGAAGCTGTACACACACTGTACCACGAAGCTGTACACACACACTGTACCATGAAGCTGTACACACACTGTACCACGAAGCTGTACACATACTGTACCACGAAGCTGTACACACACTGTACCATGAAGCTGTACACACACTGTACCACGAAGCTGTACACACACTGTACCACGAAGCTGTACACACACTGTACCACGAAGCTGTGCACACACTGCACCACGAAGCTGTACACACACTGTACCACGAAGCTGTACACACACTGTACCACGAAGCTGTACACACACTGTACCACGAAGCTGTACACACACTGTACCACGAAGCTGTACACACACTGTACCACGAAGCTGTATACACACTGTACCATGAAGCTGTACACACACTGTACCACGAAGCTGTACACACACACTGTACCACGAAGCTGTACCGCACACTGTACCACGAAGCTGTACACACACTGTACCACGAAGCTGTACACACACTGTACCACGAAGCTGTACACACACTGTACCATGAAGCTGTACACACACTGTACCAGGAAGCTGTACACACACTGTATCACGAAGCTGTACACACACACTGTACCACGAAGCTGTACCGCACACTGTACCACGAAGCTGTACACACACTGTACTACAAAGCTGTACACACACTGTACCATGAAGCTGTACACACACTGTACCACGAAGCTGTACACACACTGTACCACGAAGCTGTACAAACACACTGTACCACGAAGCTGTACACACACTGTACCACGAAGCTGTACACACACACTGTACCACGAAACTGTACACACACTGTACCACGAAGCTGTACACACACTGTACCACGAAGCTGTACACACACTGTACCACGAAGCTGTACACACACTGTACCATGAAGCTGTACACACACTGTACCCCGAAGCTGTACACACACTGTACCACGAAGCTGTACCGCACACTGTACCACGAAGCTGTACACACACTGTACCACGAAGCTGTACACACACTGTACCACGAAGTTGTACACACACTGTACCATGAAGCTGTACACACACTGTACCACGAAGCTGTACACACACTGTACCACGAAGCTGTACACACACTGTACCACGAAGCTGTACACACACTGTACCACGAAGCTGTACACACACTGTACCACGAAGCTGTACACACACTGTACCACAAAGCTGTACCGCACACTGTACCACGAAGCTGTACACACACACACACTGTACCACGAAGCTGTACACACACTGTACCACGAAGCTGTACACACACTGTACCACGAAGCTGTACACACACTGTACCATGAAGCTGTACACACCCTGTACCACGAAGCTGTACACACACTGTACCACGAAGCTGTACACACACTGTACCACGAAGCTGTACACACACTGTACCATGAAGCTGTACACACACTGTACCACGAAGCTGTACACACACTGTACCACGAAGCTGTACACACACACTGTACCACGAAGCTGTACACACACTGTGCCACGAAGCTGTACACACACTGTACCACGAAGCTGTACACACACACTGTACCACGAAGCTGTACACACACTGTACCACGAAGCAGTACACACACTGTACCACGAAGCTGTACACACACTGTACCACGAAGCTGTACACACACTGTACCATGAAGCTGTACACACACTGTACCATGAAGCTGTACACACACTGTACCATGAACCTGTACCACACTGTACCACGAAGCTGTCCCACACACTGTACCACGAAGCTGTACACACCCTGTACCACGAAGCTGTACACACACTGTACCACGAAGCTGTACACACCCTGTACCACGAAGCTGTACACACCCTGTACCACGAAGCTGTACACACACTGTACCACGAAGCTGTAAACACACTGTTCCACGAAGCTGTACACACACTGTACCATGAAGCTGTACACACACTGTACCACGAAGCTGTACACACACACTGTACCATGAAGCTGTACACACACTGTACCATGAAGCTGTACACACACTGTACAACGAAGCTGTACACACACTGTACCACGAAGCTGTACACACACACTGTACCACGAAGCTGTACACACACTGTACCACGAAGCTGTACAGACACTGTACCACGAAGCTGTACACACACTGTACTACGAAGCTATACACACACTGAAACAACGAAGCTGTACACACACTGTACCACGAAGCTGTACACACACTGTACCACGAAGCTGTACACACACACTGTACCACGAAGCTGTACACACACTGTACCATGAAGCTGTACACACACTGTACCACGAAGCTGTACAAACACTGTACCACGAAGCTGTACACACACTGTACCACGAAGCTGTACACACACATTGTACCACGAAGCTGTACACACACTGGACCACAAAGCTGTACACACACTGTACCACGAAGCTGTACACACACTGTACCACGAAGCTGTACACACACTGCACCACGAAGCTGTACACACACACTGTACCACGAAGCTGTACACACACTGTACCACGAAGCTGTACACACACTGTACCACGAAGCTGTACACACACTGTACGACGAAGCTGTACACACACTGTACCATGAAGATGTACACACACTGTACCACGAAGCTGTACACACACTGTACCATGAAGCTGTACACACACTGTACCATGAAGCTGTATACACACTGTACCACGAAGCTGTACACACACTGTACCACGAAGCTGTACACACACACTGTACCACAAAGCTGTACACACACTGTACCACGAAGCTGTACACACACTGTACCACGAAGCTGTACACACACTGTACCACGAAGCTGTACACACACTGTACCACGAAGCTGTACACACACTGTACCACGAAGCTGTACACACACTGTACCACGAAGCTGTACACACACTGTACCAAGAAGCTGTACACACACTGTACCACGAAGCTGTACACACACTGTACCACGAAGCTGTACACACACTGTACCACGAAGCTGTACACACACTGAACCACGAAGCTGTACACACACTGTACCACGAAGCTGTACACACACTGTACCACGAAGCTGTACACACACTGTACCACGAAGCTGTACACACACTGTACCACGAAGCTGTACACACACTGCACCACGAAGCTGCACACACACTGTACCACGAAGCAGTACACACACTGTACCACGAAGCTGTACACACACTGTTACTCGAAGCTGTACCACACACTGTACCACGAAGCTGTACACACACACTGTACCACGAAGCTGTACACACACACTGTACCACGAAGCTGTACACACACTGTACCACGAAGCTGTACACACACTGTACCACGAAGCTGTACCACACACTGTACCACGAAGCTGTACACACACACTGTACCACGAAGCTGTACACACACTGTACCACGAAGCTGTACACACACTGTAGCACGAAGCTGTACACACTGTACCACGAAGCTGTACACACACTGTACCACGAAGCTGTACACACACTGTACCACAAAGCTGTACCGCACACTGTACCACGAAGCTGTACACACACACTGTACCACGAAGCTGTACACACACTGTACCACGAAGCTGTACACGCACTGTACCACGAAGCTGTACACACACTGCACCATGAAGCTGTACACACCCTGTACCATGAAGCTGTACACACACTGTACCACGAAGCTGTACACACACTGTACCACGAAGCTGTACACACACTGTACCACGAAGCTGTACACACACTGTACCACGAAGCTGTACACACACACACTGTACCACGAAGCTGTACACACACTGTACCACGAAGCTGTACACACACTGTACCACGAAGCTGTACACACACTGTACCATGCAGCTGTACACACACTCTACCACGAATCTGTACACACACTGTACCATGAAGCTGTACACACACTGTACCACGAAGCTGTACACACACTGTACCACGAAGCTGTACACACACTGTACCACGAAGCTGTACACACACTGTACCACGAAGCTGTACACACACTGTACCACGAAGCTGTACACACACACACTGTACCACGAAGCTGTACACACACTGTACCACGAAGCTGTACACACACTGTACCACGAAGCTGTACACACACTGTACCACGAAGCTGTACACACATTGTACCACGAAGCTGTACACACACTGTACCACGAAGCTGTACACACACTGTACCATGAAGCTGTACACACACTGTACCACGAAGCTGTACACACACTGTACCACGAAGCTGTACACACACACTGTACCACGAAGCTGTACACACACTGTACCACGAAGCTGTACACACACTGTACCACGAAGCTGTACACACACTGTACCACGAAGCTGTACACACACTGTACCACGAAGCTGTACACACACTGTACCACGAAGCTGTACACACACACACTGTACCACGAAGCTGTACACACACTGTACAACGAAGCTGTACACACACTGTACCACGAAGCTGTACACACACTGTACCACGAAGCTGTACCGCACACTGTACCACGAAGCTGTACACACACTGTACCATGAAGCTGTACACACATTGTACCACGAAGCTGTACAGACACATGGTACCACGAAGCTGTACACACACTGTACCATGAAGCTGTACACACACGGTACCACGAAGCTGTACACACACTGTACCACGAAGCTGTACCGCACACTGTACCACGAAGCTGTGCACACACTGTACCATGAAGCTGTACACACACTGTACCACGAAGCTGTACACACACACTGTACCACGAAGCTGTACACACACTGTACCACGAAGCTGTGCACACACTGTACCACGAAGCTGTACACACACACCTTGTACCATGAAGCTGTACACACACTGTACCACGAAGCTGTACACACACTGTACCACGAAGCTGTACACACACTGTACCACGAAGCTGTACACACACTGTACCACGAAGCTGTACACACACTGTACCACGAAGCTGTACACACACTGTACCACGAAGCTGTACCGCACACTGTACCACGAAGCTGTACACACACTGTACCACGAAGCTGTACACACACTGTACCACGAAGCTGTACACACACTGTACCATGAAGCTGTACACACACTGTACCAGGAAGCTGTACACACACTGTATCACGAAGCTGTACACACACACTGTACCACGAAGCTGTACCGCACACTGTACCACGAAGCTGTACACACACTGTACTACAAAGCTGTACACACACTGTACCATGAAGCTGTACACACACTGTACCACGAAGCTGTACACACACTGTACCACGAAGCTGTACAAACACACTGTACCACGAAGCTGTACACACACTGTACCACGAAGCTGTACACACACACTGTACCACGAAACTGTACACACACTGTACCACGAAGCTGTACACACACTGTACCACGAAGCTGTACACACACTGTACCACGAAGCTGTACACACACTGTACCATGAAGCTGTACACACACTGTACCCCGAAGCTGTACACACACTGTACCACGAAGCTGTACCGCACACTGTACCACGAAGCTGTACACACACTGTACCACGAAGCTGTACACACACTGTACCACGAAGTTGTACACACACTGTACCATGAAGCTGTACACACACTGTACCACGAAGCTGTACACACACTGTACCACGAAGCTGTACACACACTGTACCACGAAGCTGTACACACACTGTACCACGAAGCTGTACACACACTGTACCACGAAGCTGTACACACACTGTACCACAAAGCTGTACCGCACACTGTACCACGAAGCTGTACACACACACACACTGTACCACGAAGCTGTACACACACTGTACCACGAAGCTGTACACACACTGTACCACGAAGCTGTACACACACTGTACCATGCAGCTGTACACACACTCTACCACCAAGCTGTACACACACTGTACCATGAAGCTGTAAACACACTGTACCACGAAGCTGTACACACACTGTACCACGAAGCTGTACACACACTGTACCACGAAGCTGTACACACACTGTACCACGAAGCTGTACACACACTGTACCACGAAGCTGTACACACACTGTACCACGAAGCTGTACACACACACACTGTACCACGAAGCTGTACACACACTGTACCACGAAGCTGTACACACACTGTACCACGAAGCTGTACACACACTGTACCACGAAGCTGTACCGCACACTGTACCACGAAGCTGTACACACACTGTACCATGAAGCTGTACACACACTGTACCACGAAGCTGTACACACACACTGTACCACGAAGCTGTACACACACTGTACCACGAAGCTGTACACACACTGTACCACGAAGCTGTACACACACTGTACCACGAAGCTGTACCGCACACTGTACCACGAAGCTGTACACACACTGTACCACGAAGCTGTACCGCACACTGTACCACGAAGCTGTACACACACTGTACCATGAAGCTGTACACACCCTGTACCATGAAGCTGTACACACACTGTACCACGAAGCTGTACACACACTGTACCACGAAGCTGTACACACACTGTACCACGAAGCTGTACACACACTGTACCACGAAGCTGTACACACACACTGTACCACGAAGCTGTACACACACTGTACCACGAAGCTGTACACACATTGTACCACGAAGCTGTACACACACTGTACCACGAAGCTGTACACATACTGTACCATGAAGCTGTACACACACTGTACCACGAAGCTGTACACACACTGTACCACGAAGCTGTACACACACACTGTACCACGAAGCTGTACACACACTGTACCACGAAGCTGTACACACACTGTACCACGAAGCTGTACACACACTGTACCACGAAGCTGTACACACACTGTACCACGAAGCTGTACACACACTGTACCACGAAGCTGTACACACACACACTGTACCACGAAGCTGTACACACACTGTACAACGAAGCTGTACACACACTGTACCACGAAGCTGTACACACACTGTACCACGAAGCTGTACCGCACACTGTACCACGAAGCTGTACACACACTGTACCATGAAGCTGTACACACATTGTACCACGAAGCTGTACACACACACGGTACCAAGAAGCTGTACACACACTGTGCCATGAAGCTGTACACACACGGTACCACGAAGCTGTACACACACTGTACTACGAAGCTGTACCGCACACTGTACCACGAAGCTGTGCACACACTGTACCATGAAGCTGTACACACACTGTACCACGAAGCTGTACACACACACTGTACCACGAAGCTGTACACACACACTGTACCACGAAGCTGTGCACACACTGTACCACGAAGCTGTACACACACACCCTGTACCATGAAGCTGTACACACACGGTACCACGAAGCTGTACACACACTGTACCACGAAGCTGTACACACACTGTACCACGAAGCTGTACACACACTGTACCACGAAGCTGTACACACACTGTACCACGAAGCTGTACACACACTGTACCACAAAGCTGTACACACACTGTACCACGAAGCTGTACACACACTGTACCACGAAGCTGTACCACACACTGTACCACGAAGCTGTACACACACTGTACCACGAAGCTGTACACACACTGTACCACGAAGCTGTACACACACATTGTACCACGAAGCTGTACACACACTGTACCACGAAGCTGTACACACACTGTACCACGAAGCTGTACACACACACTGTACCATGAAGCTGTACACACACTGTACCACGAAGCTGTACACACACTGTACCACGAAGCTGTACACACACTGTACCACGAAGCTGTACACACACTGTACCACGAAGCTGTACACACACTGTACCACGAAGCTGTACACACACACTGTACCATGAAGCTGTACACACACTGTACCACGAAGCTGTACACATACTGTACCACGAAGCTGTACACACACTGTACCATGAAGCTGTACACACACTGTACCACGAAGCTGTACACACACTGTACCACGAAGCTGTACACACACTGTACCACGAAGCTGTGCACACACTGCACCACGAAGCTGTACACACACTGTACCACGAAGCTGTACACACACTGTACCACGAAGCTGTACACACACTGTACCACGAAGCTGTACACACACTGTACCACGAAGCTGTACACACACTGTACCACGAAGCTGTATACACACTGTACCATGAAGCTGTACACACACTGTACCACGAAGCTGTACACACACACTGTACCACGAAGCTGTACCGCACACTGTACCACGAAGCTGTACACACACTGTACCACGAAGCTGTACACACACTGTACCACGAAGCTGTACACACACTGTACCATGAAGCTGTACACACACTGTACCAGGAAGCTGTACACACACTGTATCACGAAGCTGTACACACACACTGTACCACGAAGCTGTACCGCACACTGTACCACGAAGCTGTACACACACTGTACTACAAAGCTGTACACACACTGTACCATGAAGCTGTACACACACTGTACCACGAAGCTGTACACACACTGTACCACGAAGCTGTACAAACACACTGTACCACGAAGCTGTACACACACTGTACCACGAAGCTGTACACACACACTGTACCACGAAACTGTACACACACTGTACCACGAAGCTGTACACACACTGTACCACGAAGCTGTACACACACTGTACCACGAAGCTGTACACACACTGTACCATGAAGCTGTACACACACTGTACCCCGAAGCTGTACACACACTGTACCACGAAGCTGTACCGCACACTGTACCACGAAGCTGTACACACACTGTACCACGAAGCTGTACACACACTGTACCACGAAGTTGTACACACACTGTACCATGAAGCTGTACACACACTGTACCACGAAGCTGTACACACACTGTACCACGAAGCTGTACACACACTGTACCACGAAGCTGTACACACACTGTACCACGAAGCTGTACACACACTGTACCACGAAGCTGTACACACACTGTACCACAAAGCTGTACCGCACACTGTACCACGAAGCTGTACACACACACACACTGTACCACGAAGCTGTACACACACTGTACCACGAAGCTGTACACACACTGTACCACGAAGCTGTACACACACTGTACCATGAAGCTGTACACACCCTGTACCACGAAGCTGTACACACACTGTACCACGAAGCTGTACACACACTGTACCACGAAGCTGTACACACACTGTACCATGAAGCTGTACACACACTGTACCACGAAGCTGTACACACACTGTACCACGAAGCTGTACACACACACTGTACCACGAAGCTGTACACACACTGTGCCACGAAGCTGTACACACACTGTACCACGAAGCTGTACACACACACTGTACCACGAAGCTGTACACACACTGTACCACGAAGCAGTACACACACTGTACCACGAAGCTGTACACACACTGTACCACGAAGCTGTACACACACTGTACCATGAAGCTGTACACACACTGTACCATGAAGCTGTACACACACTGTACCATGAACCTGTACCACACTGTACCACGAAGCTGTCCCACACACTGTACCACGAAGCTGTACACACCCTGTACCACGAAGCTGTACACACACTGTACCACGAAGCTGTACACACCCTGTACCACGAAGCTGTACACACCCTGTACCACGAAGCTGTACACACACTGTACCACGAAGCTGTAAACACACTGTTCCACGAAGCTGTACACACACTGTACCATGAAGCTGTACACACACTGTACCACGAAGCTGTACACACACACTGTACCATGAAGCTGTACACACACTGTACCATGAAGCTGTACACACACTGTACAACGAAGCTGTACACACACTGTACCACGAAGCTGTACACACACACTGTACCACGAAGCTGTACACACACTGTACCACGAAGCTGTACAGACACTGTACCACGAAGCTGTACACACACTGTACTACGAAGCTATACACACACTGAAACAACGAAGCTGTACACACACTGTACCACGAAGCTGTACACACACTGTACCACGAAGCTGTACACACACACTGTACCACGAAGCTGTACACACACTGTACCATGAAGCTGTACACACACTGTACCACGAAGCTGTACAAACACTGTACCACGAAGCTGTACACACACTGTACCACGAAGCTGTACACACACATTGTACCACGAAGCTGTACACACACTGGACCACAAAGCTGTACACACACTGTACCACGAAGCTGTACACACACTGTACCACGAAGCTGTACACACACTGCACCACGAAGCTGTACACACACACTGTACCACGAAGCTGTACACACACTGTACCACGAAGCTGTACACACACTGTACCACGAAGCTGTACACACACTGTACGACGAAGCTGTACACACACTGTACCATGAAGATGTACACACACTGTACCACGAAGCTGTACACACACTGTACCATGAAGCTGTACACACACTGTACCATGAAGCTGTATACACACTGTACCACGAAGCTGTACACACACTGTACCACGAAGCTGTACACACACACTGTACCACAAAGCTGTACACACACTGTACCACGAAGCTGTACACACACTGTACCACGAAGCTGTACACACACTGTACCACGAAGCTGTACACACACTGTACCACGAAGCTGTACACACACTGTACCACGAAGCTGTACACACACTGTACCACGAAGCTGTACACACACTGTACCAAGAAGCTGTACACACACTGTACCACGAAGCTGTACACACACTGTACCACGAAGCTGTACACACACTGTACCACGAAGCTGTACACACACTGAACCACGAAGCTGTACACACACTGTACCACGAAGCTGTACACACACTGTACCACGAAGCTGTACACACACTGTACCACGAAGCTGTACACACACTGTACCACGAAGCTGTACACACACTGCACCACGAAGCTGCACACACACTGTACCACGAAGCAGTACACACACTGTACCACGAAGCTGTACACACACTGTTACTCGAAGCTGTACCACACACTGTACCACGAAGCTGTACACACACACTGTACCACGAAGCTGTACACACACACTGTACCACGAAGCTGTACACACACTGTACCACGAAGCTGTACACACACTGTACCACGAAGCTGTACCACACACTGTACCACGAAGCTGTACACACACACTGTACCACGAAGCTGTACACACACTGTACCACGAAGCTGTACACACACTGTAGCACGAAGCTGTACACACTGTACCACGAAGCTGTACACACACTGTACCACGAAGCTGTACACACACTGTACCACAAAGCTGTACCGCACACTGTACCACGAAGCTGTACACACACACTGTACCACGAAGCTGTACACACACTGTACCACGAAGCTGTACACGCACTGTACCACGAAGCTGTACACACACTGCACCATGAAGCTGTACACACCCTGTACCATGAAGCTGTACACACACTGTACCACGAAGCTGTACACACACTGTACCACGAAGCTGTACCCACACTGTACCACGAAGCTGTACACACACTGTACCACGAAGCTGTACCGCACACTGTACCACGAAGCTGTACACACACTGTACCATGAAGCTGTACACACATTGTACCACGAAGCTGTACAGACACATGGTACCACGAAGCTGTACACACACTGTACCATGAAGCTGTACACACACGGTACCACGAAGCTGTACACACACTGTACCACGAAGCTGTACCGCACACTGTACCACGAAGCTGTGCACACACTGTACCATGAAGCTGTACACACACTGTACCACGAAGCTGTACACACACACTGTACCACGAAGCTGTACACACACTGTACCACGAAGCTGTGCACACACTGTACCACGAAGCTGTACACACACACCTTGTACCATGAAGCTGTACACACACTGTACCACGAAGCTGTACACACACTGTACCACGAAGCTGTACACACACTGTACCACGAAGCTGTACACACACTGTACCACGAAGCTGTACACACACTGTACCACGAAGCTGTACACACACTGTACCACGAAGCTGTACCGCACACTGTACCACGAAGCTGTACACACACTGTACCACGAAGCTGTACACACACTGTACCACGAAGCTGTACACACACTGTACCATGAAGCTGTACACACACTGTACCAGGAAGCTGTACACACACTGTATCACGAAGCTGTACACACACACTGTACCACGAAGCTGTACCGCACACTGTACCACGAAGCTGTACACACACTGTACTACAAAGCTGTACACACACTGTACCATGAAGCTGTACACACACTGTACCACGAAGCTGTACACACACTGTACCACGAAGCTGTACAAACACACTGTACCACGAAGCTGTACACACACTGTACCACGAAGCTGTACACACACACTGTACCACGAAACTGTACACACACTGTACCACGAAGCTGTACACACACTGTACAATGAAGCTGTACACACACTGTACCACGAAGCTGTACACACACTGTACCATGAAGCTGTACACACACTGTACCCCGAAGCTGTACACACACTGTACCACGAAGCTGTACCGCACACTGTACCACGAAGCTGTACACACACTGTACCACGAAGCTGTACACACACTGTACCACGAAGTTGTACACACACTGTACCATGAAGCTGTACACACACTGTACCACGAATCTGTACACACACTGTACCACGAAGCTGTACACACACTGTACCACGAAGCTGTACACACACTGTACCACGAAGCTGTACACACACTGTACCACGAAGCTGTACACACACTGTACCACAAAGCTGTACCGCACACTGTACCACGAAGCTGTACACACACACACACTGTACCACGAAGCTGTACACACACTGTACCACGAAGCTGTACACACACTGTACCACGAAGCTGTACACACACTGTACCATGCAGCTGTACACACACTCTACCACCAAGCTGTACACACACTGTACCATGAAGCTGTAAACACACTGTACCACGAAGCTGTACACACACTGTACCACGAAGCTGTACACACACTGTACCACGAAGCTGTACACACACTGTACCACGAAGCTGTACACACACTGTACCACGAAGCTGTACACACACTGTACCACGAAGCTGTACACACACACACTGTACCACGAAGCTGTACACACACTGTACCACGAAGCTGTACACACACTGTACCACGAAGCTGTACACACACTGTACCACGAAGCTGTACCGCACACTGTACCACGAAGCTGTACACACACTGTACCATGAAGCTGTACACACACTGTACCACGAAGCTGTACACACACACTGTACCACGAAGCTGTACACACACTGTACCACGAAGCTGTACACACACTGTACCACGAAGCTGTACACACACTGTACCACGAAGCTGTACCGCACACTGTACCACGAAGCTGTACACACACTGTACCACGAAGCTGTACCGCACACTGTACCACGAAGCTGTACACACACTGTACCATGAAGCTGTACACACCCTGTACCATGAAGCTGTACACACACTGTACCACGAAGCTGTACACACACTGTACCACGAAGCTGTACACACACTGTACCACGAAGCTGTACACACACTGTACCACGAAGCTGTACACACACACTGTACCACGAAGCTGTACACACACTGTACCACGAAGCTGTACACACATTGTACCACGAAGCTGTACACACACTGTACCACGAAGCTGTACACATACTGTACCATGAAGCTGTACACACACTGTACCACGAAGCTGTACACACACTGTACCACGAAGCTGTACACACACACTGTACCACGAAGCTGTACACACACTGTACCACGAAGCTGTACACACACTGTACCACGAAGCTGTACACACACTGTACCACGAAGCTGTACACACACTGTACCACGAAGCTGTACACACACTGTACCACGAAGCTGTACACACACACACTGTACCACGAAGCTGTACACACACTGTACAACGAAGCTGTACACACACTGTACCACGAAGCTGTACACACACTGTACCACGAAGCTGTACCGCACACTGTACCACGAAGCTGTACACACACTGTACCATGAAGCTGTACACACATTGTACCACGAAGCTGTACACACACACGGTACCAAGAAGCTGTACACACACTGTGCCATGAAGCTGTACACACACGGTACCACGAAGCTGTACACACACTGTACTACGAAGCTGTACCGCACACTGTACCACGAAGCTGTGCACACACTGTACCATGAAGCTGTACACACACTGTACCACGAAGCTGTACACACACACTGTACCACGAAGCTGTACACACACACTGTACCACGAAGCTGTGCACACACTGTACCACGAAGCTGTACACACACACCCTGTACCATGAAGCTGTACACACACGGTACCACGAAGCTGTACACACACTGTACCACGAAGCTGTACACACACTGTACCACGAAGCTGTACACACACTGTACCACGAAGCTGTACACACACTGTACCACGAAGCTGTACACACACTGTACCACAAAGCTGTACACACACTGTACCACGAAGCTGTACACACACTGTACCACGAAGCTGTACCACACACTGTACCACGAAGCTGTACACACACTGTACCACGAAGCTGTACACACACTGTACCACGAAGCTGTACACACACATTGTACCACGAAGCTGTACACACACTGTACCACGAAGCTGTACACACACTGTACCACGAAGCTGTACACACACACTGTACCATGAAGCTGTACACACACTGTACCACGAAGCTGTACACACACTGTACCACGAAGCTGTACACACACTGTACCACGAAGCTGTACACACACTGTACCACGAAGCTGTACACACACTGTACCACGAAGCTGTACACACACACTGTACCATGAAGCTGTACACACACTGTACCACGAAGCTGTACACATACTGTACCACGAAGCTGTACACACACTGTACCATGAAGCTGTACACACACTGTACCACGAAGCTGTACACACACTGTACCACGAAGCTGTACACACACTGTACCACGAAGCTGTGCACACACTGCACCACGAAGCTGTACACACACTGTACCACGAAGCTGTACACACACTGTACCACGAAGCTGTACACACACTGTACCACGAAGCTGTACACACACTGTACCACGAAGCTGTACACACACTGTACCACGAAGCTGTATACACACTGTACCATGAAGCTGTACACACACTGTACCACGAAGCTGTACACACACACTGTACCACGAAGCTGTACCGCACACTGTACCACGAAGCTGTACACACACTGTACCACGAAGCTGTACACACACTGTACCACGAAGCTGTACACACACTGTACCATGAAGCTGTACACACACTGTACCAGGAAGCTGTACACACACTGTATCACGAAGCTGTACACACACACTGTACCACGAAGCTGTACCGCACACTGTACCACGAAGCTGTACACACACTGTACTACAAAGCTGTACACACACTGTACCATGAAGCTGTACACACACTGTACCACGAAGCTTTACACACACTGTACCACGAAGCTGTACAAACACACTGTACCACGAAGCTGTACACACACTGTACCACGAAGCTGTACACACACACTGTACCACGAAACTGTACACACACTGTACCACGAAGCTGTACACACACTGTACCACGAAGCTGTACACACACTGTACCACGAAGCTGTACACACACTGTACCATGAAGCTGTACACACACTGTACCCCGAAGCTGTACACACACTGTACCACGAAGCTGTACCGCACACTGTACCACGAAGCTGTACACACACTGTACCACGAAGCTGTACACACACTGTACCACGAAGTTGTACACACACTGTACCATGAAGCTGTACACACACTGTACCACGAAGCTGTACACACACTGTACCACGAAGCTGTACACACACTGTACCACGAAGCTGTACACACACTGTACCACGAAGCTGTACACACACTGTACCACGAAGCTGTACACACACTGTACCACAAAGCTGTACCGCACACTGTACCACGAAGCTGTACACACACACACACTGTACCACGAAGCTGTACACACACTGTACCACGAAGCTGTACACACACTGTACCACGAAGCTGTACACACACTGTACCATGAAGCTGTACACACCCTGTACCACGAAGCTGTACACACACTGTACCACGAAGCTGTACACACACTGTACCACGAAGCTGTACACACACTGTACCATGAAGCTGTACACACACTGTACCACGAAGCTGTACACACACTGTACCACGAAGGTGTACACACACACTGTACCACGAAGCTGTACACACACTGTGCCACGAAGCTGTACACACACTGTACCACGAAGCTGTACACACACACTGTACCACGAAGCTGTACACACACTGTACCACGAAGCAGTACACACACTGTACCACGAAGCTGTACACACACTGTACCACGAAGCTGTACACACACTGTACCATGAAGCTGTACACACACTGTACCATGAAGCTGTACACACACTGTACCATGAACCTGTACCACACTGTACCACGAAGCTGTCCCACACACTGTACCACGAAGCTGTACACACCCTGTACCACGAAGCTGTACACACACTGTACCACGAAGCTGTACACACCCTGTACCACGAAGCTGTACACACCCTGTACCACGAAGCTGTACACACACTGTACCACGAAGCTGTAAACACACTGTTCCACGAAGCTGTACACACACTGTACCATGAAGCTGTACACACACTGTACCACGAAGCTGTACACACACACTGTACCATGAAGCTGTACACACACTGTACCATGAAGCTGTACACACACTGTACAACGAAGCTGTACACACACTGTACCACGAAGCTGTACACACACACTGTACCACGAAGCTGTACACACACTGTACCACGAAGCTGTACAGACACTGTACCACGAAGCTGTACACACACTGTACTACGAAGCTATACACACACTGAAACAACGAAGCTGTACACACACTGTACCACGAAGCTGTACACACACTGTACCACGAAGCTGTACACACACACTGTACCACGAAGCTGTACACACACTGTACCATGAAGCTGTACACACACTGTACCACGAAGCTGTACAAACACTGTACCACGAAGCTGTACACACACTGTACCACGAAGCTGTACACACACATTGTACCACGAAGCTGTACACACACTGGACCACAAAGCTGTACACACACTGTACCACGAAGCTGTACACACACTGTACCACGAAGCTGTACACACACTGCACCACGAAGCTGTACACACACACTGTACCACGAAGCTGTACACACACTGTACCACGAAGCTGTACACACACTGTACCACGAAGCTGTACACACACTGTACGACGAAGCTGTACACACACTGTACCATGAAGATGTACACACACTGTACCACGAAGCTGTACACACACTGTACCATGAAGCTGTACACACACTGTACCATGAAGCTGTATACACACTGTACCACGAAGCTGTACACACACTGTACCACGAAGCTGTACACACACACTGTACCACAAAGCTGTACACACACTGTACCACGAAGCTGTACACACACTGTACCACGAAGCTGTACACACACTGTACCACGAAGCTGTACACACACTGTACCACGAAGCTGTACACACACTGTACCACGAAGCTGTACACACACTGTACCACGAAGCTGTACACACACTGTACCAAGAAGCTGTACACACACTGTACCACGAAGCTGTACACACACTGTACCACGAAGCTGTACACACACTGTACCACGAAGCTGTACACACACTGAACCACGAAGCTGTACACACACTGTACCACGAAGCTGTACACACACTGTACCACGAAGCTGTACACACACTGTACCACGAAGCTGTACACACACTGTACCACGAAGCTGTACACACACTGCACCACGAAGCTGCACACACACTGTACCACGAAGCAGTACACACACTGTACCACGAAGCTGTACACACACTGTTACTCGAAGCTGTACCACACACTGTACCACGAAGCTGTACACACACACTGTACCACGAAGCTGTACACACACACTGTACCACGAAGCTGTACACACACTGTACCACGAAGCTGTACACACACTGTACCACGAAGCTGTACCACACACTGTACCACGAAGCTGTACACACACACTGTACCACGAAGCTGTACACACACTGTACCACGAAGCTGTACACACACTGTAGCACGAAGCTGTACACACTGTACCACGAAGCTGTACACACACTGTACCACGAAGCTGTACACACACTGTACCACAAAGCTGTACCGCACACTGTACCACGAAGCTGTACACACACACTGTACCACGAAGCTGTACACACACTGTACCACGAAGCTGTACACGCACTGTACCACGAAGCTGTACACACACTGCACCATGAAGCTGTACACACCCTGTACCATGAAGCTGTACACACACTGTACCACGAAGCTGTACACACACTGTACCACGAAGCTGTACACACACTGTACCACGAAGCTGTACACACACTGTACCACGAAGCTGTACACACACACACTGTACCACGAAGCTGTACACACACACTGTACCACGAAGCTGTACACACACTGTACCACGAAGCTGTACACACACTGTACCACGAAGCTGTACACACACACACACTGTACCACGAAGCTGTACACACACTGTACCACGAAGCTGTACACACACTGTACCACGAAGCTGTACACACACTGTACCACGAAGCTGTACCGCACACTGTACCACGAAGCTGTACACACACTGTACCATGAAGCTGTACACACACTGTACCACGAAGCTGTACACACACACTGTACCACGAAGCTGTACACACACTGTACCACGAAGCTGTACACACACTGTACCACGAAGCTGTACACACACTGTACCACGAAGCTGTACCGCACACTGTACCACGAAGCTGTACACACACTGTACCACGAAGCTGTACCGCACACTGTACCACGAAGCTGTACACACACTGTACCATGAAGCTGTACACACCCTGTACCATGAAGCTGTACACACACTGTACCACGAAGCTGTACACACACTGTACCACGAAGCTGTACACACACTGTACCACGAAGCTGTACACACACTGTACCACGAAGCTGTACACACACACTGTACCACGAAGCTGTACACACACTGTACCACGAAGCTGTACACACATTGTACCACGAAGCTGTACACACACTGTACCACGAAGCTGTACACATACTGTACCATGAAGCTGTACACACACTGTACCACGAAGCTGTACACACACTGTACCACGAAGCTGTACACACACACTGTACCACGAAGCTGTACACACACTGTACCACGAAGCTGTACACACACTGTACCACGAAGCTGTACACACACTGTACCACGAAGCTGTACACACACTGTACCACGAAGCTGTACACACACTGTACCACGAAGCTGTACACACACACACTGTACCACGAAGCTGTACACACACTGTACAACGAAGCTGTACACACACTGTACCACGAAGCTGTACACACACTGTACCACGAAGCTGTACCGCACACTGTACCACGAAGCTGTACACACACTGTACCATGAAGCTGTACACACATTGTACCACGAAGCTGTACACACACACGGTACCAAGAAGCTGTACACACACTGTGCCATGAAGCTGTACACACACGGTACCACGAAGCTGTACACACACTGTACTACGAAGCTGTACCGCACACTGTACCACGAAGCTGTGCACACACTGTACCATGAAGCTGTACACACACTGTACCACGAAGCTGTACACACACACTGTACCACGAAGCTGTACACACACACTGTACCACGAAGCTGTGCACACACTGTACCACGAAGCTGTACACACACACCCTGTACCATGAAGCTGTACACACACGGTACCACGAAGCTGTACACACACTGTACCACGAAGCTGTACACACACTGTACCACGAAGCTGTACACACACTGTACCACGAAGCTGTACACACACTGTACCACGAAGCTGTACACACACTGTACCACAAAGCTGTACACACACTGTACCACGAAGCTGTACACACACTGTACCACGAAGCTGTACCACACACTGTACCACGAAGCTGTACACACACTGTACCACGAAGCTGTACACACACTGTACCACGAAGCTGTACACACACATTGTACCACGAAGCTGTACACACACTGTACCACGAAGCTGTACACACACTGTACCACGAAGCTGTACACACACACTGTACCATGAAGCTGTACACACACTGTACCACGAAGCTGTACACACACTGTACCACGAAGCTGTACACACACTGTACCACGAAGCTGTACACACACTGTACCACGAAGCTGTACACACACTGTACCACGAAGCTGTACACACACACTGTACCATGAAGCTGTACACACACTGTACCACGAAGCTGTACACATACTGTACCACGAAGCTGTACACACACTGTACCATGAAGCTGTACACACACTGTACCACGAAGCTGTACACACACTGTACCACGAAGCTGTACACACACTGTACCACGAAGCTGTGCACACACTGCACCACGAAGCTGTACACACACTGTACCACGAAGCTGTACACACACTGTACCACGAAGCTGTACACACACTGTACCACGAAGCTGTACACACACTGTACCACGAAGCTGTACACACACTGTACCACGAAGCTGTATACACACTGTACCATGAAGCTGTACACACACTGTACCACGAAGCTGTACACACACACTGTACCACGAAGCTGTACCGCACACTGTACCACGAAGCTGTACACACACTGTACCACGAAGCTGTACACACACTGTACCACGAAGCTGTACACACACTGTACCATGAAGCTGTACACACACTGTACCAGGAAGCTGTACACACACTGTATCACGAAGCTGTACACACACACTGTACCACGAAGCTGTACCGCACACTGTACCACGAAGCTGTACACACACTGTACTACAAAGCTGTACACACACTGTACCATGAAGCTGTACACACACTGTACCACGAAGCTGTACACACACTGTACCACGAAGCTGTACAAACACACTGTACCACGAAGCTGTACAAACACTGTACCACGAAGCTGTACACACACACTGTACCACGAAACTGTACACACACTGTACCACGAAGCTGTACACACACTGTACCACGAAGCTGTACACACACTGTACCACGAAGCTGTACACACACTGTACCATGAAGCTGTACACACACTGTACCCCGAAGCTGTACACACACTGTACCACGAAGCTGTACCGCACACTGTACCACGAAGCTGTACACACACTGTACCACGAAGCTGTACACACACTGTACCACGAAGTTGTACACACACTGTACCATGAAGCTGTACACACACTGTACCACGAAGCTGTACACACACTGTACCACGAAGCTGTACACACACTGTACCACGAAGCTGTACACACACTGTACCACGAAGCTGTACACACACTGTACCACGAAGCTGTACACACACTGTACCACAAAGCTGTACCGCACACTGTACCACGAAGCTGTACACACACACACACTGTACCACGAAGCTGTACACACACTGTACCACGAAGCTGTACACACACTGTACCACGAAGCTGTACACACACTGTACCATGAAGCTGTACACACCCTGTACCACGAAGCTGTACACACACTGTACCACGAAGCTTTACACACACTGTACCACGAAGCTGTACACACACTGTACCATGAAGCTGTACACACACTGTACCACGAAGCTGTACACACACTATACCACGAAGCTGTACACACACACTGTACCACGAAGCTGTACACACACTGTGCCACGAAGCTGTACACACACTGTACCACGAAGATGTACACACACACTGTACCACGAAGCTGTACACACACTGTACCACGAAGCAGTACACACACTGTACCACGAAGCTGTACACACACTGTACCACGAAGCTGTACACACACTGTACCATGAAGCTGTACACACACTGTACCATGAAGCTGTACACACACTGTACCATGAACCTGTACCACACTGTACCACGAAGCTGTCCCACACACTGTACCACGAAGCTGTACACACCCTGTACCACGAAGCTGTACACACACTGTACCACGAAGCTGTACACACCCTGTACCACGAAGCTGTACACACCCTGTACCACGAAGCTGTACACACACTGTACCACGAAGCTGTAAACACACTGTTCCACGAAGCTGTACACACACTGTACCATGAAGCTGTACACACACTGTACCACGAAGCTGTACACACACACTGTACCATGAAGCTGTACACACACTGTACCATGAAGCTGTACACACACTGTACAACGAAGCTGTACACACACTGTACCACGAAGCTGTACACACACACTGTACCACGAAGCTGTACACACACTGTACCACGAAGCTGTACAGACACTGTACCACGAAGCTGTACACACACTGTACTACGAAGCTATACACACACTGAAACAACGAAGCTGTACACACACTGTACCACGAAGCTGTACACACACTGTACCACGAAGCTGTACACACACACTGTACCACGAAGCTGTACACACACTGTACCATGAAGCTGTACACACACTGTACCACGAAGCTGTACAAACACTGTACCACGAAGCTGTACACACACTGTACCACGAAGCTGTACACACACATTGTACCACGAAGCTGTACACACACTGGACCACAAAGCTGTACACACACTGTACCACGAAGCTGTACACACACTGTACCACGAAGCTGTACACACACTGCACCACGAAGCTGTACACACACACTGTACCACGAAGCTGTACACACACTGTACCACGAAGCTGTACACACACTGTACCACGAAGCTGTACACACACTGTACGACGAAGCTGTACACACACTGTACCATGAAGATGTACACACACTGTACCACGAAGCTGTACACACACTGTACCATGAAGCTGTACACACACTGTACCATGAAGCTGTATACACACTGTACCACGAAGCTGTACACACACTGTACCACGAAGCTGTACACACACACTGTACCACAAAGCTGTACACACACTGTACCACGAAGCTGTACACACACTGTACCACGAAGCTGTACACACACTGTACCACGAAGCTGTACACACACTGTACCACGAAGCTGTACACACACTGTACCACGAAGCTGTACACACACTGTACCACGAAGCTGTACACACACTGTACCAAGAAGCTGTACACACACTGTACCACGAAGCTGTACACACACTGTACCACGAAGCTGTACACACACTGTACCACGAAGCTGTACACACACTGAACCACGAAGCTGTACACACACTGTACCACGAAGCTGTACACACACTGTACCACGAAGCTGTACACACACTGTACCACGAATCTGTACACACACTGTACCACGAAGCTGTACACACACTGCACCACGAAGCTGCACACACACTGTACCACGAAGCAGTACACACACTGTACCACGAAGCTGTACACACACTGTTACTCGAAGCTGTACCACACACTGTACCACGAAGCTGTACACACACACTGTACCACGAAGCTGTACACACACACTGTACCACGAAGCTGTACACACACTGTACCACGAAGCTGTACACACACTGTACCACGAAGCTGTACCACACACTGTACCACGAAGCTGTACACACACACTGTACCACGAAGCTGTACACACACTGTACCACGAAGCTGTACACACACTGTAGCACGAAGCTGTACACACTGTACCACGAAGCTGTACACACACTGTACCACGAAGCTGTACACACACTGTACCACAAAGCTGTACCGCACACTGTACCACGAAGCTGTACACACACACTGTACCACGAAGCTGTACACACACTGTACCACGAAGCTGTACACGCACTGTACCACGAAGCTGTACACACACTGCACCATGAAGCTGTACACACCCTGTACCATGAAGCTGTACACACACTGTACCACGAAGCTGTACACACACTGTACCACGAAGCTGTACACACACTGTACCACGAAGCTGTACACACACTGTACCACGAAGCTGTACACACACACACTGTACCACGAAGCTGTACACACACTGTACCACGAAGCTGTACACACACTGTACCACGAAGCTGTACACACACTGTACCATGCAGCTGTACACACACTCTACCACGAATCTGTACACACACTGTACCATGAAGCTGTACACACACTGTACCACGAAGCTGTACACACACTGTACCACGAAGCTGTACACACACTGTACCACGAAGCTGTACACACACTGTACCACGAAGCTGTACACACACTGTACCACGAAGCTGTACACACACTGTACCACGAAGCTGTACACACACTGTACCACGAAGCTGTACACACACACACTGTACCACGAAGCTGTACACACACTGTACCACGAAGCTGTACACACACTGTACCACGAAGCTGTACACACACTGTACCACGAAGCTGTACACACATTGTACCACGAAGCTGTACACACACTGTACCACGAAGCTGTACACACACTGTACCATGAAGCTGTACACACACTGTACCACGAAGCTGTACACACACTGTACCACGAAGCTGTACACACACACTGTACCACGAAGCTGTACACACACTGTACCACGAAGCTGTACACACACTGTACCACGAAGCTGTACACACACTGTACCACGAAGCTGTACACACACTGTACCACGAAGCTGTACACACACTGTACCACGAAGCTGTACACACACACACTGTACCACGAAGCTGTACACACACTGTACAACGAAGCTGTACACACACTGTACCACGAAGCTGTACACACACTGTACCACGAAGCTGTACACACACTGTACCACGAAGCTGTACACACACTGCACCACGAAGCTGCACACACACTGTACCACGAAGCAGTACACACACTGTACCACGAAGCTGTACACACACTGTTACTCGAAGCTGTACCACACACTGTACCACGAAGCTGTACACACACACTGTACCACGAAGCTGTACACACACACTGTACCACGAAGCTGTACACACACTGTACCACGAAGCTGTACACACACTGTACCACGAAGCTGTACCACACACTGTACCACGAAGCTGTACACACACACTGTACCACGAAGCTGTACACACACTGTACCACGAAGCTGTACACACACTGTAGCACGAAGCTGTACACACTGTACCACGAAGCTGTACACACACTGTACCACGAAGCTGTACACACACTGTACCACAAAGCTGTACCGCACACTGTACCACGAAGCTGTACACACACACTGTACCACGAAGCTGTACACACACTGTACCACGAAGCTGTACACGCACTGTACCACGAAGCTGTACACACACTGCACCATGAAGCTGTACACACCCTGTACCATGAAGCTGTACACACACTGTACCACGAAGCTGTACACACACTGTACCACGAAGCTGTACACACACTGTACCACGAAGCTGTACACACACTGTACCACGAAGCTGTACACACACACACTGTACCACGAAGCTGTACACACACTGTACCACGAAGCTGTACACACACTGTACCACGAAGCTGTACACACACTGTACCATGCAGCTGTACACACACTCTACCACGAATCTGTACACACACTGTACCATGAAGCTGTACACACACTGTACCACGAAGCTGTACACACACTGTACCACGAAGCTGTACACACACTGTACCACGAAGCTGTACACACACTGTACCACGAAGCTGTACACACACTGTACCACGAAGCTGTACACACACTGTACCACGAAGCTGTACACACACTGTACCACGAAGCTGTACACACACACACTGTACCACGAAGCTGTACACACACTGTACCACGAAGCTGTACACACACTGTACCACGAAGCTGTACACACACTGTACCACGAAGCTGTACACACATTGTACCACGAAGCTGTACACACACTGTACCACGAAGCTGTACACACACTGTACCATGAAGCTGTACACACACTGTACCACGAAGCTGTACACACACTGTACCACGAAGCTGTACACACACACTGTACCACGAAGCTGTACACACACTGTACCACGAAGCTGTACACACACTGTACCACGAAGCTGTACACACACAGTACCACGAAGCTGTACACACACTGTACCACGAAGCTGTACACACACTGTACCACGAAGCTGTACACACACACACTGTACCACGAAGCTGTACACACACTGTACAACGAAGCTGTACACACACTGTACCACGAAGCTGTACACACACTGTACCACGAAGCTGTACCGCACACTGTACCACGAAGCTGTACACACACTGTACCATGAAGCTGTACACACATTGTACCACGAAGCTGTACAGACACATGGTACCACGAAGCTGTACACACACTGTACCATGAAGCTGTACACACACGGTACCACGAAGCTGTACACACACTGTACCACGAAGCTGTACCGCACACTGTACCACGAAGCTGTGCACACACTGTACCATGAAGCTGTACCCGTACACACACTGTACCACGAAGCTGTACACACACACTGTACCACGAAGCTGTACACACACTGTACCACGAAGCTGTGCACACACTGTACCACGAAGCTGTACACACACACCTTGTACCATGAAGCTGTACACACACTGTACCACGAAGCTGTACACACACTGTACCACGAAGCTGTACACACACTGTACCACGAAGCTGTACACACACTGTACCACGAAGCTGTACACACACTGTACCACGAAGCTGTACACACACTGTACCACGAAGCTGTACCGCACACTGTACCACGAAGCTGTACACACACTGTACCACGAAGCTGTACACAACCACGAAGCTGTACACACACTGTACCATGAAGCTGTACACACACTGTACCAGGAAGCTGTACACACACTGTATCACGAAGCTGTACACACACACTGTACCACGAAGCTGTACCGCACACTGTACCACGAAGCTGTACACACACTGTACTACAAAGCTGTACACACACTGTACCATGAAGCTGTACACACACTGTACCACGAAGCTGTACACACACTGTACCACGAAGCTGTACAAACACACTGTACCACGAAGCTGTACACACACTGTACCACGAAGCTGTACACACACACTGTACCACGAAACTGTACACACACTGTACCACGAAGCTGTACACACACTGTACCACGAAGCTGTACACACACTGTACCACGAAGCTGTACACACACTGTACCATGAAGCTGTACACACACTGTACCCCGAAGCTGTACACACACTGTACCACGAAGCTGTACCCGCACACTGTACCACGAAGCTGTACACACACTGTACCACGAAGCTGTACACACACTGTACCACGAAGTTGTACACACACTGTACCATGAAGCTGTACACACACTGTACCACGAAGCTGTACACACACTGTACCACGAAGCTGTACACACACTGTACACGAAGCTGTACACACACTGTACCACGAAGCTGTACACACACTGTACCACGAAGCTGTACACACACTGTACCACAAAGCTGTACGCACACTGTACCACGAAGCTGTACACACACACACACTGTACCACGAAGCTGTACACACACTGTACCACGAAGCTGTACACACACTGTACCACGAAGCTGTACACACACTGTACCATGCAGCTGTACACACACTCTACCACCAAGCTGTACACACACTGTACCATGAAGCTGTAAACACACTGTACCACGAAGCTGTACACACACTGTACCACGAAGCTGTACACACACTGTACCACGAAGCTGTACACCACACTGTACCACGAAGCTGTACACACACTGTACCACGAAGCTGTACACACACTGTACCACGAAGCTGTACACACACACACTGTACCACGAAGCTGTACACACACTGTACCACGAAGCTGTACACACACTGTACCACGAAGCTGTACACACACTGTACCACGAAGCTGTACCGCACACTGTACCACGAAGCTGTACACACACTGTACCATGAAGCTGTACACACACTGTACCACGAAGCTGTACACACACACTGTACCACGAAGCTGTACACACACTGTACCACGAAGCTGTACACACACTGTACCACGAAGCTGTACACACACTGTACCACGAAGCTGTACCGCACACTGTACCACGAAGCTGTACACACACTGTACCACGAAGCTGTACGCACACTGTACCACGAAGCTGTACACACACTGTACCATGAAGCTGTACACACCCTGTACCATGAAGCTGTACACACACTGTACCACGAAGCTGTACACACACTGTACCACGAAGCTGTACACACACTGTACCACGAAGCTGTACACACACTGTACCACGAAGCTGTACACACACACTGTACCACGAAGCTGTACACACACTGTACCACGAAGCTGTACACACATGTACACGAAGCTGTACACACACTGTACCACGAAGCTGTACACATACTGTACCATGAAGCTGTACACACACTGTACCACGAAGCTGTACACACACTGTACCACGAAGCTGTACACACACACTGTACCACGAAGCTGTACACACACTGTACCACGAAGCTGTACACACACTGTACCACGAAGCTGTACACACACTGTACCACGAAGCTGTACACACACTGTACCACGAAGCTGTACACACACTGTACCACGAAGCTGTACACACACACACTGTACCACGAAGCTGTACACACACTGTACAACGAAGCTGTACACACACTGTACCCACGAAGCTGTACACACACTGTACCACGAAGCTGTACCGCACACTGTTACCACGAAGCTGTACACACACTGTACCATGAAGCTGTACACACATTGTACCACGAAGCTGTACACACACACGGTACCAAGAAGCTGTACACACACTGTGCCATGAAGCTGTACACACACGGTACACGAAGCTGTACACACACTGTACTACGAAGCTGTACCGCACACTGTACCACGAAGCTGTGCACACACTGTACCATGAAGCTGTACACACACTGTACCACGAAGCTGTACACACACACTGTACCACGAAGCTGTACACACACACTGTACCACGAAGCTGTGCACACACTGTACCACGAAGCTGTACACACACACCCTGTACCATGAAGCTGTACACACACGGTACCACGAAGCTGTACACACACTGTACCACGAAGCTGTACACACACTGTACCACGAAGCTGTACACACACTGTACCACGAAGCTGTACACACACTGTACCCACGAAGCTGTACACACACTGTACCACAAAGCTGTACACACACTGTACCACGAAGCTGTACACACACTGTACCACGAAGCTGTACCACACACTGTACCACGAAGCTGTACACACACTGTACCACGAAGCTGTACACACACTGTACCACGAAGCTGTACACACACATTGTACCACGAAGCTGTACACACACTGTACCACGAAGCTGTACACACACTGTACCACGAAGCTGTACACACACACTGTACCATGAAGCTGTACACACACTGTACCACGAAGCTGTACACACACTGTACCACGAAGCTGTACACACACTGTACCACGAAGCTGTACACACACTGTACCACGAAGCTGTACACACACTGTACCACGAAGCTGTACACACACACTGTACCATGAAGCTGTACACACACTGTACCACGAAGCTGTACACATACTGTACCACGAAGCTGTACACACACTGTACCATGAAGCTGTACACACACTGTACCACGAAGCTGTACACACACTGTACCACGAAGCTGTACACACACTGTACCACGAAGCTGTGCACACACTGCACCACGAAGCTGTACACACACTGTACCACGAAGCTGTACACACACTGTACCACGAAGCTGTACACACACTGTACCACGAAGCTGTACACACACTGTACACGAAGCTGTACACACACTGTACCACGAAGCTGTATACACACTGTACCATGAGCTGTACACACACTGTACCACGAAGCTGTACACACACACTGTACCACGAAGCTGTACCGCACACTGTACCACGAAGCTGTACACACACTGTACCACGAAGCTGTACACACACTGTACCACGAAGCTGTACACACACTGTACCATGAAGCTGTACACACACTGTACCAGGAAGCTGTACACACACTGTATCACGAAGCTGTACACACACACTGTACCACGAAGCTGTACCGCACACTGTACCACGAAGCTGTACACACACTGTACTACAAAGCTGTACACACACTGTACCATGAAGCTGTACACACACTGTACCACGAAGCTGTACACACACTGTACCACGAAGCTGTACAAACACACTGTACCACGAAGCTGTACACACACTGTACCACGAAGCTGTACACACACACTGTACCACGAAACTGTACACACACTGTACCACGAAGCTGTACACACACTGTACCACGAAGCTGTACACACACTGTACCACGAAGCTGTACACACACTGTACCATGAAGCTGTACACACACTGTACCCCGAAGCTGTACACACACTGTAACCACGAAGCTGTACCGCACACTGTACCACGAAGCTGTACACACACTGTACCACGAAGCTGTACACACACTGTACCACGAAGTCTGTACACAACACTGTACCATGAAGCTGTACACACACTGTACCACGAAGCTGTACACACACTGTACCACGAAGCGTGTACACACACTGTACCACGAAGCTGTACACACACTGTACCACGTAAGCTGTACACACACTGTACCACGAAGCTGTACACACACTGTACCACAAAGCTGTACCGCACACTGTACCACGAAGCTGTACACACACACACACTGTACCACGAAGCTGTACACACACTGTACCACGAAGCTGTACACACACTGTACCACGAAGCTGTACACACACTGTACCATGAAGCTGTACACACCCTGTACCACGAAGCTGTACACACACTGTACCACGAAGCTGTACACACACTGTACCACGAAGCTGTACACACACTGTACCATGAGCTGTACACACACTGTACCACGAAGCTGTACACACACTGTACCACGAAGCTGTACACACACACTGTACCACGAAGCTGTACACACACTGTGCCACGAAGCTGTACACACACTGTACCACGAAGCTGTACACACACACTGTACCACGAAGCTGTACACACACTGTACCACGAAGCAGTACACACACTGTACACGAAGCTGTACACACACTGTACCACGAAGCTGTACACACACTGTACCATGAAGCTGTACACACACTGTACCATGAAGCTGTACACACACTGTACCATGACCTGTACCACACTGTACCACGAAGCTGTCCCACACACCTGTACCACGAAGCTGTACACACCCTGTACCACGAAGCTGTACACACACTGTACCACGAGCTGTACACACCCTGTACCACGAAGCTGTACACACCCTGTACACGAAGCTGTACACACACTGTACCACGAAGCTGTAAACACACTGTTCCACGAAGCTGTACACACACTGTACCATGAGCTGTACACACACTGTACCACGAAGCTGTAACACACACACTGTACCATGAAGCTGTACACACACTGTACCATGAAGCTGTACACACACTGTACAACGAAGCTGTACACACACTGTACCACGAGCTGTACACACACACTGTACCACGAAGCTGTACACACACTGTACCACGAAGCTGTACAGACACTGTACCACGAAGCTGTACACACACTGTACTACGAAGCTATACACACACTGAAACAACGAAGCTGTACACACACTGTACCACGAAGCTGTACACACACTGTACCACGAAGCTGTACACACACACTGTACCACGAAGCTGTACACACACTGTACCATGAAGCTGTACACACACTGTACCACGAAGCTGTACAAACACTGTACCACGAAGCTGTACACACACTGTACCACGAAGCTGTACACACACATTGTACCACGAAGCTGTACACACACTGGACCACAAAGCTGTACACACACTGTACCACGAAGCTGTACACACACTGTACCACGAAGCTGTACACACACTGCACCACGAAGCTGTACACACACACTGTACCACGAAGCTGTACACACACTGTACCACGAGCTGTACACACACTGTACCACGAAGCTGTACACACACTGTACGACGAAGCTGTACACACACTGTACCATGAAGATGTACACACACTGTACCACGAAGCTGTACACACACTTGTACCATGAAGCTGTACCACACACTGTACCATGAAGCTGTATACACACTGTACCACGAAGCTGTACACACACTGTACACGAAGCTGTACACACACACTGTACCACAAAGCTGTACACACACTGTACCACGAAGCTGTACACACACATGTACCACGAAGCTGTACACACACTGTACCACGAAGCTGTACACACACTGTACCACGAAGCTGTACACACACTGTACCACGAAGCTGTACACACACTGTACCACGAAGCTGTACACAAACTGTACCAAGAAGCTGTAACACACTGTACCACGAAGCTGTACACACACTGTACCACGAAGCTGTACACACACTGTACCACGAAGCTGTACACACACTGAACCACGAAGCTGTACACACCACTGTACCACGAAAGCTGTACACACACTGTACCACGAAGCTGTACCACCACTGTACCACGAAGCTGTACACACACTGTACCACGAAGCTGTACACACACTGCACCACGAAGCTGCACACACACTGTACCACGAAGCAGTACACACACTGTACCACGAAGCCTGTACACACACTGTTACTCGAAGCTGTACCAACACACTGTACCACGAAGCTGTACACACACACTGTACACGAAGCTGTACACACACACTGTACCACGAAGCTGTACACACACTGTACCACGAAGCTGTAACACACACTGTACCACGAAGCTGTACCACACACTGTACCACGAAGCTGTCACACACACTGTACCACGAAGCTGTACACACACTGTACCACGAAGCTGTACACACACTGTAGCACGAAGC
>JAXIVJ010000612.1:0-12500 GCA_036785665.1 Chirona hameri
GGTGCAGAATCTGCCCCCGCAGGGAATAGGGTTAAGCGGGAAGTATGGGTTGGTTGACGTCATATGATTTTTGTTGTTGTTAATAACAGGGAAATCCTTTGTGCTGCCCAAATGAATGGCACAATTTTTTGTCGACATCTATTGCGCAGAAAAAAGTGAACCACCCACAGTCTTAGATTTGGCTAGCACTATCAGCATGGAGTTGTTGCAAGGCAGTTGGCCGCCAAGGGACCGCTAGTGTGCCAGGGTGTTATTACGTCGTCAAGCAATATGGTAACCACTACATATTAATTTATTTATTTATAATAAATAAATTATTTAGCGTTAATATATTTAACTGGTACCATTGCCTGCGACGTCTATAAACTCCCTGGGCTCACTTACCGTGTCCCCTGGCGGCCAACTGCTGCAACAACTCAGCTGATAGTAGTGCATAGCCTCTAGATTGCGAACCTCCCGTGGGATCGATAAATGAAAAGACGACAATATTCCAAGGCTGACCTTAAATTCAAGTCGACTATCATTACCAGTTGGGTAAAGAGAGACGGACGCTGTCGGTTTAGCGAAGCCCTATTCAATACACATGGACCCTTATTTTTTAACAGATGTCAAATTAAAACTCGAATATCTTTTTTATTAGATCATAGTAGTTTTTTAACTGCTACCATATCTTTAATTTCAATGGCCAAGCATCAAAACGGCTAGCCTCAACTCAAATATAATGCTAAGTTGGGATAGTCCCTCGTATACTTTTTTTATAAGGACTTTTATACTTACGACTTATTACTAATACTATACATATACTATTAACTTAAAAATATATTCAGACTATATGTTGTCCTTTTGCTAATAATCACCAATGTCCCTTTGTGAAAAAAACACATTTATTCAGAAGTGGATCGACGAGAAAACAAAACTGATTGAGGTGGTGAGCTGATTGACGGAATCTACCTTGAGAGCCAAAATTTGGAATCGGTTAATATCGGCAGCTCTTTGTTAGTCCGGGCATACTTTTACAGCAGTGTTCGCCATGGGCACACCAACCCCCAGCCCGGCCCGGCCCCAGGCCCATGAACACCAATTGGTGCCCAGGCCCGGTCGAAATTCATAATATTGAGGCATAGGCTCGTGTCCGCCGGTTCAGACAGTAAGCCTATAATAGTTTCACACAAATTTGCAATCATTATCCTAGCCATATATACTTGTATACTATAAATGTGAAACAATTGGAACCAACTATGCCTAACACTGAAAAACAACAACAAAAAAGCACAACAACAAGGCAACAGTGTGTTTTCTGTGTAAGTTAACTGGTTGGTAAAATATTTTAAAGCTGAAACTGAGTCTAGTGCAAACGCCCGCATTACTTCAAAATTGATCAGGCCCAGGCCCATCAAGATGCCAATGACTTTCCTTAAAGTTGAGGCCCGGCCCAGGCCCGGCCCAGGCCCCGGCCCAGGCACGGCCCAGGCCCAGCCCAGGCCCCCAGCCATGGCCCACAGTGCCAGCCCGGCCCAATGGCGAACTCTGCTCCACAGCGATACATTACTCCAATATAAATGAAATATTTCGACTTAAAGCCTCTTCCAAATTTGTTTCTCATGTCAAAACAAGGACATGTACATAAACCGTATATGAGGAAACAAAACCATATAGCATCGAGGAAGCACCTAGATCGGGCTGTAATGCTAAGTAATAAATCGTTTTAAGGTTTGTGGAAATTGACCCTTTAACAGATTAAATGTGCATCGGCAATTATTCGTAATGCAATTAGCATCGTTTCCATGATTGTCGCTTTATGTTTAGGTAATAATTGCGTTCGATGATTGAAATTGAATAGATTAGGCTATCTAAAACCCTTTATTGAGGTTCGGTATTACTCTTTGGTGGTTTTGCCAGCTGCAAGAAACGGTGGGCAATCACTTTTTAAAAGAGTGACAAACAACATCATGCACAATGAGCTAATACACATGTTAATCATATCTTTATGTTATGGTGTGGTCATTCCGATTTTCAGGAAATTGTGTAGATTTAGTTACTGTTTTTTCTCTTCATTCAAACACTCATAACGTTTGATACCTATGTGAGGGATATTCAAAACCGAATTGAATTTGCAGTTAAAATCAGCTGAAAGCGATCGTCCTTCAGGCCACAAGTTGCAAAGGTATTACCCAAACGGAAAAACGTTTGAGGCGAGGAAAACATAAATTTCAAGCGTGCTTTGCAATTCCATTCTAAGGTGGACGGTTGCAACCCGCCGGTCGGGGCTACCCAAAACATGAATTGCAATGCCTTACGGAAACGCATTAAAATATTCCTGCGTTGTTTTTATCAGAATGCGTCCCTTTATAATTGTTAAAATGCTTATATAGATAAACTTGGTTCTCCTTAGTGAGTTTATGGTCCCAATTATTGTAGTAGCTCTTGCACCAGTTAGTTATTGAAACAATCTTCAAAAGCTTCGGTGGTCCCCCCCGGTATTATTATTATTATTAGTTAATTCGTATATGCCTTCTTACGAATCTTACCATTTCCTACATTTATGAATACGTAATTGTCCGTTCATCGTATACATTCTCTTCAATCCGTTTTATCACGTCAATCGAAGCACGTTTTAAAATAACGCACACGATGGCGATAATTGTGTTTCACCTGGGATAGAATACGCTACCGGCCCGGCCCGGCCCGGCCTCGTATCAGATGGTTTCGCGGTTTCTCTCTGCGAGCCGCTTCTGGCCGGAGGTCCATTGACCCAACTGACCCGGCCCGCTCGGTTCTCAAAACCGTGGACCATTGCCTGACCTAGCCTTTACGCAGGAGCCCTTACATTCAGACGACGTCCCACCAATCCCATGCTTCGAGAGCGCTGATTGGCCGCGTGCGGTCACGGCTGGCTGGCATAGTCATATGTAGGAAGTGAAGTTACGAACATAGGCGATAGATGGCTCTGAAGATTGTTCGCAACTTTCAGAAATTCGATCAATGCAAACTTCAAAGGGTGTTACCTCATTTTCAGGAAGGACACGGCTGACCTGTACCTTCCCTGTGCCTGTGCCTATGCCTGGAGCTGGGACCTGGAAAACGAGATGCACGCTTCACAGAGGAACTTGCCATTGCTGCTCTATACTGGAGGGTTCAAAGCTGCAGAACATACTTAGGCACGGCAGAGCTGTGTATAATCATCACAAATCATCACCTTTACCCCTTTCTTCTACACCAGCAGGCGGCAGCAATACTGGCGGGGCGGGGGGCAGGCACAGTGCTTACGCACCATAATACTGGCGGGACGGGGGGCAGGCACAGTGCTTACACACCATAATAATGGCGGGCGGGGGCAGGCACAGTGCTTACACACCATAAACTGGCGGGGGCGGGGGGCAGGCACAGTGCTTACACACCATAATACTGGCGGGGCGGGGGGCAGGCACAGTGCTTACACACCATAATACTGGCGGGGCGGGGGGCAGGCACAGTGCTTACCATACCCACATTAATACTGGCGGGGTGGGGGCAGGCACAGTGCTTACACACCATAATACTGGCGGGGGGGGGGCAGGCACAGTGCTTTACACCACCATAATACTGGCGGGTGGGGGCAGGCACCAGTGCTTACACACCATAATACTGGCGGGGTGGGGCAGGCACAGTGCTTACACAACCATAATACTGGCGGGGTGGGGGCAAGGGGCACAGTGCTTAACACCATAAATATGGCGGGATGCGAGGGGCAGGCATCAGTGCTTACACACCATAATACTGGCGGGGTGGGGGCAGGCACAGTGCTTACATACCATAATACTGGCGGGGTGGGGGCAGGCACAGTGCTTACACTGACCATTGTCTCTACTTTAACCAGACAACTTGAGCTATGAGTCATGCAGATGGATTCTAGAAAACAATGCCTTAGAAATGCACACAAAACGTGAGCACGCGGTAAAAACCACAGTTGCTAAAAGGCACTGGAGAAAGCGTAGCTCAGCCCGCAGTGTCAGCCCGCGATCAGCAGCAATGTACGGTGCGAACGGAAAGGACACCCATTTGCATTCTGGTACCGGAGGACAGGGCCACGTACGGGTTTATTCAGTGAGCTTCATTTTGGATTGCCTTTTGAATGGATTTTACGCATATTTGAGGGATATTTTGGGAAAATCAGGTGGTAGTATTGGAAAGTTTTTAAAACACTGATTCTCATAGTATCACTGGTTCTATCTACGAATACCTATTTTCTAATAATTATGCTCAGAATAGCGTTGTATAAAATTAAAACTCATAAACAAGACCTATTTTCATCAATAATTATGTTATTATTATTTGTTCACCCGGTTGCCATACTAAACACTGCAAAAAAACACACTAAAAAATTACATGATAATACCACGCTGTTATGAGTATCTTAAGAAGGCATTTACACAATTTTGGGTGGATGATTTCAGTCATGTGAATGGTCTAGTTTTACAGAAATTGAAATGAGCTTTTCGAAACTGGCCTTATATTATATCAATCTGAGAAGGTCTAGTTATTGGACGAGCATGATTTTTTTTGTACAATAGTGGTTACACCTGAACAATTCCGTACCTTGAACGCGAATTTATTTACTTAAAGGGAAATAATGGCCCTTTTCCACAAAAATGGAGTTAGCACTTGAAATTGCCAGACGAGACCAAAATATATTGTAAATTCATCACATTTTGCATGCAAACTTTCCTACCGAAAGATATTTCAAGTTAAAGTTGATAAGCGTTCCACACTTTTAACGACCGGTACTTGCAAGTACTTTTGGTCCTCATCAAACTGCGGGCTTTTCCCGTATTGTTTTTTTACGCAATGGAGTGGAAAATATATTGTGCGTTCCGCTTGTTGTGATTATATGCCCGGCGATCTTCTAAAACTAACAGCGATTGGAAAAAGTGACAATAAAATCGGAAGCTCTTCGATGCACATCAACGGCGGCATAGTTAGTGGTTGCGACCCTCAATTTTTGAAAATCGATTCATTTGTTTTCAACATTAGGAGTATTGTATAATTTGTCTGTGGCTGTATATAACACTATGCTTTATATTATCATGAAAAATAATAATTTTTCCCAAAAAAACTAACAAATAATAACACAAAACTGGCAATTAAATCGGAAGCTCATCGATGCACATCGACAGCGACCTATTTAGCGTCGGCGATTTGTTTACAAAGTCATTGTCATGCTTCTCGGCGCACTTAACCATTGTGGCGAGTTGTTCCTGATTAGTATACCCAAGTCCCGTAGCAGGCTTTGTTAATGACGTCACTGGTGCCATTCTTGTGTAGCATTGGAAAATATATCTGATTTTGAGTTGAAAGCTAATTAAAAACTTATTCAAATTATTGTTTTTAAGTTTGAATTTTCTTGTTAATCATTATTAAAGGTATTTTATCACTGTATTTCATAGTAGTTGACACTTCAGAAACTTGTGACGTAATAATATTGTATCCAATATGCATTTCCCTCACCTTTTGCTATTGTGGCGCAGTGCCGAGTGCTTTGCGAATACTAGCTTGCCTGGGGTTCAATTCATTCCGCCCTTATTTTATTCGAGTTGGTATAGTTTGCATGTTGTTGTTATTCATGACTTATACTGATAGTCAGTCATGCATCACGGATGCTTCACAGATTGCTTCACGGATCAGAGCTCTGCTCGAACGCACGCTAGTAGCGCTAGTAGCGCTTTCGTTCTCCATGGCAACCAGGCGTGGGCCAATGAAAAGCCAGAACGTATTCCCTTTCTGGTTTTTGATTGGCTGACGCCTGGTTGCCATGGAGAACGAAAGCGCTACTAGCGCTACTAGCGTGTGTCCGAGCAGCGCTCAGTTTGATCGGAAACGTCACAGAGCCTCCAAAAATGCCGCACTCGATGTAAACAATGGTAGGGAAGGACGAATTTGTCAATGACCTTCATGAAGTACACAAGGTACTTGTTTGTATTTTTTGCCAAACTTACAACTTTGAATTTGGGAATAACTTTATTTAATTCTTAAATTTAAATAAAATAATTTTAAAACCATAACGGTAACCTAAGAAATTGTTGCTAACAAAATCAAAAGGTCATTATTTCCCTTTAAGTGGATGATTTGTTTATAAAAGCAGAACATTTACAGAATCAGTGTGAAATTCTTAGTTCAATGATGTCCACTAAATTTTCTACGAATATTGTAATTCATCAGCTTTCTGTGTTGTTTCTGACTTGCCCACAGGTAACCGGTGTATAGTTTTATTTCAAAAAGCAGGCACTGAATCAAATGTGTAAATGTTGTTGTATGAAAGCTCAAATTATCACACGCCGATATCTCTCTTTGCCATTGAATCACGTGCTAAAGCTATTTTTTAACCGACCGTCAGTTAACTCGGAATTTAATCACCATATGGTGATTATCAATCTGATAATCCACGGCTGTGAAATCTTCGGGTGGGGCTTTAGTAAACTTCCGACCGATTCTTAGTAAATATGGGCAAATCTGTTTTAAATTACACCAATATACTACTGGTAGTAACAAAGCTGAGCTGGGAATGCGAAATTATTGCGAAAATATATCACTGCTGGTGCTGATATTTTTTAGCGTAGCGGCGTGGGATAAAATTATTACACCATTCGCGAGTATAAAGATGCGTTAATCGACTCGGCTTCGCATCGTCGATTAACTGCATATTTATACTCGCTCGTGGTGTAATACATAATATTGCTTGTCACGAAGTTCGATTAAAATCTGTTGCGTAATATTTGAATTATTATCTAGAATATTGGCTGGCAGAATGTGAGCTCATGTTCAAGGGAGTTATATGCACTACGTGTTGAGGTCAATGTTTGTTGGCCTATATCTCAGTGTCAAATCGCCAAACCCGGGCATTGGTGGAAGTTTTACTACACAGTCAAAAAGTATGCAGAGTTTTTAAAAAATCGGAGAGGGTGCCCATTTTCGCTGATCCTCTTGACATGGTTTGTCCCTTCACTAAATGGTGCTCTGGTCTTGAACTAGGTCAAATTCACCCCATGGAATGCCGTTATTCGGAGGAATGAACCCTCTCTGAGTATGCCAGACGCAGTTCCGGAGGAAAAATGCATCGAAGTAAGCACGACAGCTGTCGTCTCGCAACTTACAATTAAAACATAGGACCAGAGGCGGAACTTTTTGTTTTTCGTTGGGGTTGTAATTGAGTCGACGACTGGGGGGGGGGGGGGGGGGGGGGGCGAGGCGAGTAAAAGCGACTCAAGAAACAAAAACGAAAAATGTGCAAAATTTAAAATAGTTCAACACCATAGAATTAGCATAGGCTTTATTATCTGTTTGATTTTCACAAACAGTTACAGATGACTGAGTGAAACGAGAGCTATACATGAACTATCCCAACTATCCAACATCCAATTATCAATCCGTTACTGATTGGCTATACGGAAAGATCGCTGTACATTCTGCACGTACACACCATACAGTCAGTAACTGGATGTCCGGATCAACAGCAACGAAATGAGAGAAAGAATCGCGCGTACGACAATCTGCAGCTCACTTAGCATCGAAGCTTCAGCGACAGCTTCACATGGAAAGTAAATCAACAATCATACAAATATACTTGGCTACATGCAGGTACCTAAATAGTCTTTCTAAGTATTTTTGGGATAATATGTTGCATTGTTGGATTTGAAATGCTATTTTATGGCAAACATGACCAACATTTTAAAGTTTTTCCTTTTCTGTCCCGACCCGACCCGACCCGACACGGCTGCAACCGCACGTCCGATTGACAAGCAGTCTTCTTTGCTGAGAAGCCCCATCCAACTTACCATGTTTGAGACCAGTGCCGACGCACGTGGGTGACTACTGACTACCACTGCGCGTGACGCGTACCGCGTGAGGGGTGTTGAAAATTGTTTTCTCGCAAAAACTCCGCAACGGCTGAGCAGATTGTATGCAAATTTGGTTTGTGGTTAGAGAGCTCTCAGCCGCCACTTTCCCCACAAGTCAGGGGTGGAGTGCGTCCGCACGTGCGCACGAGCACACCCCTATTCTATATCTCAGGAACGGCTGAGCCGTTTGTGTTCGAATTTATTGTGTGGTTGGGGACCCCTCAGCCGCCACTTTCCCACAAGTCAGGGCCCAGGGGTGGGGTGCCCCTGCACGTGCGCACGTGCACACCCCTATTCTATATCTCAGGAACGGCTGAGCTTTTTTTGTGTTCGAAATTAGTGTGTGGTTACTGGTTAGGGACCTTTCAGCCGCCGCCTTCCCACAAGTCAGGGGTGGGGTGCCTCGGCACGTGAGCACGTACTCACCCCTATTCTATATTTCAGGAACGGCTGAGCCGATTGTGTTCAAAATTTGGTGTGTGGTTAGGGACCTCTCAGCCGCCACTTTTCCACAAGTCAGGGGTGGGGTGCCTCTGTACGTGCGCACGTGCAACCTTTTTTTGTATCTCAGAAACTACTTGGCCGATCGAGTTGAAATTCACCATACATTTCCTTCGCGCTCGTTCGTTCATCGCCAACTACGGCGTCTTACTGGTATGTAAATGGCGTGAGGTCAAATGCAACTTCTATCATCCCTATTGTATCATTAGACTCCAACAAATTATTTAAGCCCATTTTGGGCTAAATACAATATACTTAATACTTATACATATACTCGCAATCACTACGTTCCATAACAATGTCAAGCCAAGGAGCGTATAACAATCAAATCTTAGCATGTTTGACCTCATTTGATCTTGGAGATATTAGCCTAGGGTCATGCAATTTTCACAAAACAGAGTTCCCACAGAACATATCCACCCTACAATTTGCGTTATTGTATGTCTTATCGGGGCCTTTATCTTCCTCCCCCCCTCCCCAGTGCGTGTAATTTGCAGAGGCCCTCCAGGGCGCGCGTTAATAAACCCCTATACTTCTATACAGTTCTACCTTGCATCTCACGTTCCAAAGGACATAATAATGCACGTTAGTACACACTTCCTGCCTTTGAAACGAAGCTATGGATCAAATTACTGGTTATCAATCAAACCGGGAATCACCCTCCGGTAAAGGCGGGATAACACCAGGACGTTATATGAGTCATATGAGAGCTATCAATACATCGGTGATTACGTGCGAGCGCCTTCGGTCTCGCTCGTCCTTCCGTTAAAGGGACTATCCCGCCTTAACATTATATTTGAGTTGAGAGTCATATGAGAGCTATCAATACATCGGTGATTACGTGCGAGCGCCTTCGGTCTCGCTCGTCCTTCCGTTAAAGGGACTATCCCGCCTTAACATTATATTTGAGTTGAGATAGCCATTTTTATGGAAAGACATTGAAATTAAGTATGGTAGCAATTTAAACAACCACAATGATCTAATCAAGAAGATATTCGAGTTTGATTTTGACATCTGTTAAAAATAAGGCCCATGTGTATTTTAATAGGGACTATAAACCTGACAGCGTCGTCTCTTTACCCAACTGGTAATGATAGTCGACTTGGTTTAAGGTCAGCCTTGGAATATTTTCTTCTTTCATTTCTCGATCCCCGGGTGGTTCGCAATCTAAGCCAATCTAGACACCGGGTGGTTAGCTTTTTCTGCGCAATAGATGTCGACAAAAAATTGTGCCATATATTTGGCAGCACAAAGGATTTCCCTGTTATTAAAAACATCATATGACGTCACCAACCAACTTTTCGCTTTAAACTAAAAGTTGAATATCTTCCAAGATAAGCATTTTCTAGGGAAAAAAGTTCACGAACATGTTCAGCTGACCTCGCCTGTCATGTAGACATATAATTGATTCGACAACTTTCACAAAGGTGGGACAGTCCCTTTAAGTAGGAGAAAAATCGGAATATGAGCGGCCGGGCCCGGCCCGTGGAGACGCTTTTCAGAAGCTCATATCTCTGTAACCGCACGTCCTATTGACATGCGGGCTTCTTTGCTGAGTAGCCTCATCCACCCTATATCCCTGTTTGAGACCAGAGCCGACTCACATGGGTGACTATCACTGCGCGTGGCGCGTTCCGCGTGAGGGGTGCTGAAAGTGCCTGCTCGCAAAAACTCCGCAACGGCTGGGACGATTGTGTGCAAATTTGGTGTGTGGTTAGGGACCCCTCATTCGCCGCCTTCTCACAAGTCAGAGGTGGGGTGCCCCTGCACGTGCTCAAGTGCGCACCCCTTTTTGTATCTCAGAAACTACTTGCCCGATCGAGTTGAAATTTGGTGTGGTGTCAGGCAACAGTACTAGGAAAGCAGACAACAGTACTATTATGCGTGCGCACTGCGCATACCACCTCACCATACATTTCCTTCACGCTCGCTCGTTCATCGCCAACTTCGGCGCCATACTGGTTATTATTATTATTGAAAACAAATCCTTTGGTGATTTTGCGTACCGTTCGCAGTATTTATTTACTTATGCATTTACTGGCAATGTTGGGGTTGTAATATTCATAGTTGGGGTTGTAATTTTCGAGGATGCAGTTGTAGCTACAACCCCAAAAGTATATAAAGTTCCACCCATGCATAGGACAGTTCATGGAAGGACATAGGACATAGGACAACAACATAGGACAGTTCATAGAAGTCTGCATTCAATGCATATCGCCGGCTGCGGTTAATTAAGAACACCTATCGTCGTGCATTATACTTCCCAAGACAAACTGCTGACGCCCCTGAACTAAGACTGCCTGAGGAAGACCTGCTGAATCACCGTACAACTGCTGCTACAAGCCTAAACAGCCTCTGCCTTATTTGCATATCTGCAATTATTTCAGACAATGAAAAATGTTTAGTACTACCTCTCAGCTCAGATCAGCAGCCTACCAATTGTGTGCTCAGTCCCGGCTTAGGACGACCTATTGTATAGTTGGCACATGAGATTCCGTTCACTTCAGCGGCAATGCCTGGTCAGTCAGCTATAGGGCGATGAGAGGTCGGTCACCAGTTGGCTGGCTGGCTGCAGCCGTGCCGCGCAGCAGCATCTCTCAGCAGAGTACCTGGGGACAGACCCGTGCCGCGCAGCAGCATCTCTCGGCAGAGTACCTGGGGACAGACCCGTGCCGCTCAGAAGCATCTCTCGGCAGAGTACCTGGGGACAGACCCGTGCCGCGCAGCAGCATCTCTCAGCAGAGTACCTGGGAACAGACCCGTGCCGCACAGCAGCATCTCTCGGCAGAGTACCTGGGGACAGACCCGTGCCGCGCAGCAGCATCTCTCGGCAGAGTACCTGGGGACAGACCCGTGCCGCTCAGAAGCATCTCTCGGCAGAGTACCTGGGGACAGACCCGTGCCGCGCAGCAGCATCTCTCAGCAGAGTACCTGGGGACAGACCCGTGCCGCACAGCAGCATCTCTCGGCAGAGTACCTGGGGACAGACCAGTGCCGCTCAGCAGAGTACCTGGGGACAGACCCGTGCCGCACAGCAGCATCTCTCGGCAGAGTACCTGGGGACAGACCCGTGCCGCTCAGCAGCATCTCTCGGCAGAGTACCTGGGGACAGACCCGTGCCGCGCAGCAGCATCTCTCGGCAGAGTACCTGGGGACAGACCCGTGCCGCACAGCAGCATCTCTCGGCAGAGTACCTGGGGACAGACCCGTGCCGCTCAGCAGCATCTCTCGGCAGAGTACCTGGGGACAGACCCGTGCCGCGCAGCAGCATCTCTCGGCAGAGTACCTGGGGACAGACCCGTGCCGCACAGCAGCATCTCTCGGCAGAGTACCTGGGGACAGACCCGTGCCGCTCAGCAGAGTACCTGGGGACAGACCCGTGCCGCGCAGCAGCATCTCTCGGCAGAGTACCTGGGGACAGACCCGTGCCGCTCAGCAGAGTACCTGGGGACAGACCCGTGCCGCACAGCAGCATCTCTCAGCAGAGTACCTGGGGACAGACCCGTGCCGCGCAGCATGCTTCAGTAGATAGGGAGGCAGGACGGCGCCCGGCCCTCTGTCTCCTGCTGACGGGGCCGGCGGCCGGAGCTGGCCGGTCCATGTGGTCCACCCGACAGCCGTGCTCGTCTTCACCGCCTTCACAGTCCTCCACACCGTCACACCTGAGGACAACAACGCAGGGCCAATGGCATTATGCCGCATCTGGGTGTGTAAACCCATGACATGAAGCACACAAATTGAAAGAGAAAGTAATCTTTTCTCTTTGAAGGTATTTTTGTTCTTACGACAAAATAATAATTCATATACCGATCGAAAAGACGGCAGTCATGTCCGCATTTATGTGGTGTGCATGAAAAGGCTGTGACGCATAATGCCTCAACCCGTCCGTGAAGATGCTGGGGGTCACCATGGACCGTAACTTGTCCTGGGAGGAGCACATTTCCAATTTAGTCCAAAAGTGCAACTCCATCCTATTCTGTCTGTATAAAGTTCGTCACCACCTCACATCCGAGACCCGCAAACTCCTTATTCAGACACACGTGTTCCCCCACATACTGTACTGCGCCTCCGTCTGGGGCGGGGCCGCCGCCTGCCACCTCAGCCGGGTACAAAAGGTCATAAATTTCG